>JAMPIV010007312.1:0-365000 GCA_024509875.1 Oreohelix idahoensis | reverse complement strand
CTCACCCTATCTGTGGGTTATAGGTATCGATTCAATATCCTTCTACTGTTGGTGTAATATGAGAGCTTCACTTTCTATAGTTTAGATTTTCACAAAAGACCATGCATCCTTACAATTCAATCATGCCCAAAATCCTCAACAGCCTATGTTTCCATAATTATTTATTTGGTTTTCAACAAATGGTTCAAGTGGTTAAATAACCAAAACTCAACATGAATTTACATGTAATGTACAAGTATCGAAGTTTGACATTTCTTGGCATGATATGCATACTTTCAAATTCAAGGGAATCACAAATAAATGTCTCAATGTGTCATTATTTTCCATTTTCTCCATTTCTTCCAATATTCGGGATTATCCAAAACTTTATGTTTATTTTCCTCCCATTGGCTTTGGTTCTATCCATTTGCTTATTTCTTTGATTTCATTTCAACTGTCCCTTCAAATTAGGGTCAAAAACCATGTTTCATAATGCATAGCGAAACGAGCTGGAACATGTAAAAAATGGCAGAGCAAGGTTTCGTACTTACATGCGTCCATTAAAATTAAAAAAAAACACATTACCATGTATAACCTCATACATGGTTGAATCATTGTATACTGAAATCTTGTTGAATCGTCAACTAAAAGAGATAGTCTGTAGTAACGTCTTACTGCTTCACTATACTTTTTAGGACTGCCCGACTAAAATATTTCTGCCGTAAGCTTGGGTTAGCTTGGGTAATTCACTTTTCTCATTGGACAATAATGTCACGTGATGTCTCTACCTTACCCTGCATTTTCAATATTACCATGACAACTGATGGTAGATCAGCGTGCATCTTTACTAACGCTGACCTCAGAGAAAATGTTACCGCTTCAATTCCCTCCCCTAATGCCTTGGGTTAATTTTTATTTAAGTTAAAAATGTATTGTATCTTTAAACAAAATGGTGGTATCATTTTGTTATAACCTGGCTCTAGCATGAAATGAATGCTGGTGGTGGTAGGTCATACGGCCACAAGCCCTTGCACAATCTTTTTTTTTTACTTGCCGTTGTACAGAACAACTGATTGAGCAGTTGCCTTTTATTTTTAACTCATAAAAGACCCTTCCTTCCCGGAAATTACACGGGGAAATCAGCCACAGCAGAATTAAATACTATCCGTTCAACAAACTAAGAGTCAGGCAGACAGACATGTATCCATGTGAATGAGACAAAGTTACAGAACATGCTCGTCAAGAATTACAGGAGAGACTTACATCATAGGCGTCATCAACCCATTTGAGGGAGAAGCAGGAAGTGTATAGCGACGAAACAAGCCTGAGACAGTCGACTAACCTAATTGAGCGACATAAATATGGTAAGATGAGAAGAAACAAGGAAGCAAACAGTCTAGCATTTGTAAATTTGCATACAGTAACTGAACAAACTGGACATTAAAAAAATATGTTTAATGTAAATATAAACCATTTCACGCGAAAGTGCGCACAAGACAAATTGGAATCAGTAGTTAGCTATATTCTTAAGCTTATCGTTGGTTGTCCTGATATCTGTTTATGAAGAATAGTTTGCAGAATACATCTCTGTATTTATTGCTCATGTGATAATAAATAAAAATATTCATAGAAGAGTTTATACCCTCTATTATAAAGACTAATCCACCAATTAACATACTTATACTTGTGTATTGTCCTTGAACTGACAGCCCAGGTACGAACGCGACAGTTACCATGAGAATGCAAGTCGGCATAAAACAACCGATGAATAAAGTAGAAATCGTCACAACCATCTTCGCTACCTTCTGGTTACGACTGGTTACTCTGTCAGATTGCACTTGGATGGTGTTCTCCGTTCTCCATTTTGTACTAGTTTGTAGTTTGAGCGAAAGTATTGTCGTGCACACAACGATGATTAAAAAGGCGACCAAAGGAATTAAAAAGTTGTTTATGATAAAAGAAATCTTTTCCACGTTTTCTCGATCGTTCATGAAAACAAGGCCTAAAATAGTTTTGTTCCTTACTGGAGAAAACTTCATGACCAGTTTGTTGACAGTGTACACTGGGACAGCACTACAGGTGGAGACGATGAAGATACTGACGACTATCACAGTCGCTCGAACTGGAGTAACAATACGTTTTATCTGCAGAAATAGAATTTAACATTATAAAATATTTCTTATATCCCAGTACAAACTATTACGACTATGTATTATACATTCGTCATCATCATTATCATCATCATCATCATCTTCATCATTGCCAGCTGTGGCAAAATTCGGTACCACTTGCTTTGTTTGTGAAAAAATGTGTTACGCGACTGTTGCTGTCGTTTTTGACAGTGTCATAATAGGTAAATCTATGTTGTAAAACTTTGTTGGTCAAAGTTCGATAATTGGGTATTACCTTCTATGACAGGTTGTTTAAGGGTTATCTTCTCTTTCTTTCAATTGTTGTCGTTGATCTGTATTAACGATGCTCAGTTTTATGCTGTCTAGGCATGCGCAAGTTCTGAGCGCAAACTGAGGAAACTTCCGTCAGGGAGGTTGTGTTTTGGGCTGTCGGACATGATGTCCGTTGTGATTTTCTCTATATCATCGTGGGGGTTGGAAAGTTTTCGATATGACTGAAATGTCAATGTTTTCCCCAGTGATTCTTTGTTCGTCAAGAGTGACGACATTTATTAAGTGTGTATCCGGAAGATTCTGTAAAAGGTAAATGACATTCTTATTAATATGCCTTTGGTTGCAGAACATTTGAAATTACCTATCTGCGAGTGAAGCTTACAGATCTTGAGAGACAGAATTCCTTCTTTGTTTCTTGTTCTAGCCAAATGAGACTATGTGTTTTCAATTGAACAGAAGCCTAATGATGATGATAAATTATTGTGGACGCCGCAGGTTGGCGGTATATATGTTAAGCATGGCTTGATCGTGCCTGCTAACAAAGGATACACAGCTGTCTACATATTGAGGCCCTGGATTACGGCCAATATTTTTCAGCAAGAGGAAATATACCTGGCGGGCTATGCCAGTTGAATAACAGCCTTAAGTATTATTGCTACGCAATTAAGGAGCTCGTTTGTTGGACGACAGAGCTAATTAAGTACCTGACGCGCTGAGTCAATGGTACGGAAGCTACATTATAAACTGTAACATTAGGACAGATGATGTTTGGGTATGTCCTAGTTGATGTATGATGCAAGCCTTTGATTACATACATTTAACAGTCATTCATTATTATGTGAAGTCCTTGATCTTGTCGATTTGACTGTCCTGTTGATGCTACTGTCAGTTTCGTAAATAAATGTTTGAAACGTGCCAGCAGTCTTCAATTCATCATTGACTACTGCATGTGAGTGTATGGGTGCATTATTGACTTTACTAAGAGCTTCAAGCATTCGCGTTCTCGTCTACACCCACACTCAGCACATCATAATACCAGTACCACACATCAATAACATGTACGCTGTTTTGTGTGAGTGATCGTATTACCCCTGGCAGTGCCTCACGCTGGGGACCTACATCAACACCGCAACATTACACAGTCCAGGTGTTAATTGACACTTTCACTCTGCCAGCTTTCACATCATGCATAAAAAGTACGTTACATTTCTGGTGGCCGTTACATTTCTGGCGGTTACAGCGACACACAGCGATATAAAGGTAAAGTGACAGCTCGGTGGGTCTTGCTTTTAAGTTGACGTTGCGCTGACATATTTGCGTTTCGCCTAAGTCGTACAGCATTGGGAAAGTGTAGGAAGGAGTGAATATATGAAACATGGCCGACCTTAAAAATTTGCATTGGCAGGAAAGAAAATCTAAAGCTACAAGCGCCAGCTTGGTGGAAGGACATTTAAACTGTAATCATTCATGTAAGGAGATAGAGAATGAGTGAATTCCAAAATGATATTATTCAAATGTAAGTAGTTTTAAAAATAATTAATATTTTTCAAAGTCATCACATCTGCTAATAGTTAGCTCATGATCTTTAAGAATTTATTATAAATTCATACCTCAACGGATTTCGAAAAAAACTTGCATAGAATGAACGCTTCATATTGGGAAAATGAAAGGATACTGTTAAGGTCCGGAATGTTACAGTCACAAATGTTAAAGTGGACTTTTGTTTTATGACTAGTAGGAACGTAACAATATCGTTTCTGTGTACTGTTGTGGAATGGATGTTGATAATTCGCCCCTTCACTGTTGCAGACCGTACGATCTACTCCAATCTTCCTGCACGGTGTTACCGTATGTTTCTGTGCTTGTGTAGTCAGTTCGATCTGGGCCAAACAGCGTTGTCATGCATGATTAGCTCACCAGGCGTTGAGGCGCTAACAGGATGTCATGTTGACATTCAAACATCAGACATTTCTTGTGTATGAGGTACTCGAAGTTTGTGTGGTTGACAAGTCATGTGGGTGTGCAGAAAACATGGATGCGTTTAGGCTCTTTGATAGGTAAACAATGCACCCACTCACTCACATGCAGTAGTCAGTCACTGTAGAAACTGCTGGAACTTTCAACCATTTATTTACGTGACACAGTGACATCAACAGTTACAGTCAAATGGACGAAGATCAAGGACATCATATATATTGGAAATGACTGGAAAAACATCTTGCATTATAAAGTTTGAACCACTCATCTATAAGGACGTTATCGACAATGGTCTGTCCTTTAACAACTGTTCATATGTGGTAATAATAATAAACATCGAGCATCATCAGTTTTCTATAGCTGGTAGGTATGATGCTAATAACGCTGGCTTGAAAACAGATTCTTTTCCTACTGTAGCTCAGGCCCCTGACTGAACGCGTCAGGTAGTCCTTTAACAATATAGTTTCTTGACATTGAAGTCTGTGAACTTGTTAATAGAGTCAAGACTTCATCTGGCTTCACCCGCCAAGCACTTCTTCTTCTGCTTAAAGATATAGGCCGTAATGACGGACCTTATAATGGTTGATAAACAACTGTGCATTTTTTTCATAGGCATGTATTATCTTCCATGCCGAAACATACCACCATCCTGCGGGTTTCATATCAATATACGTTTCTTCTTCTTCTTCTTCGTTCGCCCCGAAAAGGACGGTGGTTGCGTTGTGTCTGTTTACGCCTAAGCTGTGATATCTGCACCTTTCGGTCGACACATCCGACTTCAGCACGGCATTTTGTAGGGACCGGGTTTGCCTTCCCATTGCGATCCGCACTCGCTCAGCCAGACTGCACTGCTGCAGACTGTTTCCAGGACCACCACGTGGAGGTGGAGTGCGGTCTTGACCAGCTCTGGTTCGCTGGTCCTGATGCAAGCAGTACAGCTATGGGTCGCTGACTGCATTCACTATTGCTGCATCTTGGGGTGTCCAATATACGTTCATTGTGCTTCTATAAAGTACTTCAACGAATAGACCTAAGTAGCTAAGTCAAGCACCCATAATGGACTCTGGATCACAAGAACAGTGAGCGCTACTCACAGGTTCATACTAAATGTTCTGCAATCTTTGCATAATAATTAAGTTATTTTACCTTGGACAGAATTCCGAGAAATAAACAAATAACCACTGTCGTCATTCTAGACGAACAGAATAACTCTGGGGAAAATCTCTAACATCACAAGACTATCTTTCCCTAGATAATGCAGAGAAGAACAACGGACATCTTCGTCCGGAAGAAACCAGCACATCACTCCCCAGAGACAGAAGTTTTGACTTGTTAAAGAGCCCCAAGAAGTACAAGGGGCACATTTATCTCACATGATATGTTATTTGTTGATTAGTCTCCCACCCTACCCAAAACACATAAACGGGGGTGGGGTGGGGTGGGGAGGGGGGGGGGAGAACAGTAAAATAAAGGCTAAAGATAAAAGCATTTTCCTTCTTGTTGCATAGAGATTTATGATCAATAAATTTTCTATATTCTTTTCTTTTCTACCCGTGTCCTCTACTTTATTATCGCTCTTTTATCCTTTTCCTGTTTTTCGCATTCGTTCGTTTGCGACTTAATATATTTTCCCATTCTGACTTTGCCGTTTCTTTTCTCATAATAGTAACGCATTTTATTACGTAATATGTCAGTCCCTGCACGAGACAAATAGTGTGAGAATTCATTCCGTCAGACATAGAGAGCACACATTTGTCTACATTTTCAGCTGTCACGAGAGTTTTCTTCGGCTAGTTCTCGGCGTGAGGTGTGAACGGCGCCCTCTTGCATAGCTCAGAAATGAGACATGTCGTGTGAGGTGTGAAGACGCGTTTTGGCAGTTATGGCCAGCGTCTAAGTAAAGTGTTAAGGGGGGGGGGTTTCGTAATAGCGTGGGATACTTTGTCCGTTTTCATATATCTACACGAGTAGTTTATATATATATATATATATATATATATATATATATATATATATATATATATATATATATATATATATATATATATATTCTAGTAGACTGTCTGACTAACTAAGTTCTGTTGTAGAGACAGGCTGAACGAGAGAAGCTTCTCGATTTTCAGGGACAGACTCTAACTAGTTTCCACCATCTCACTCGTGAAAATCTATTTTCTATACATTACCTCTCACTGAGCTATCACCTGTTCTAACCTATTCAGAAGGGACCAATCTATGTCTTAATTCCCCTATCCAAAATATACGACAGGCTACATGTAGAGAGATTTGAAAGATTAGCGTCAACATGTAGCATGGATAAAGAAAAGTGGAGCTTGAAAATGTCTCAAGGTTTGAGAGGTGTAGCATATGATACGTACCTCGAACTACCTCGAAAACAAAAAGATAACTTTGAATCGTTGAAAGAAGCGTTGCTCACACATTATGAACTGACGCAGAGGTCTACAGAAAGAAATTCCGAACGGTTAAGCTCATCGCAGGAGAATCATATCACAACTAATCAGCAAGGTTAGAGACTTACATGTTGAAGTGGAGTAGACTCGGTAAGTTTAAGAAAACATACGAAGACCTGAAAGAGATGATACTCATGTAACATCTGACAGAGGCTATGCCTCAGGAAATGAGAAAGTTCATTAATGAACATGGGTCTGAGAGGCTGGAAAAGATGTTAAAGGGTGCTGAAAGGTATCAAGCAGCTCAAGCTGAATTGCAAGGTACCAAGAAAAAGCAGAAAGCTGGTTTTAAGAAAAATCAGAACTATACCAAGCATGAAGGCGTGACGAAATCAGTCGTGCACTTTTTATAACTCTCGTCCCCTCCGGCAGTATCACTTTTTTCTTCATTTTTTCACTCATCGTCTTATTATTTGGCATATTTTTTGCCTTTAAATTATGTATGCTGTGACCGCACCCAGGCTTGTTTACGTTTCACCAGGTGAATTGTAACAATACTAGGTTGATTACACAGGTCAGCAGTAATTCGTGTATCGCTTGTCGCCTAGCCACCTTTGATAAGAGTCGATATCTATTGACCCAAGCTGGTCGCGCACGATCGACTCAAAGGAAGGCAATGCTGTCTGTCTGGGAAAGCAGTCTAGGAGATGGGCAAAGACACAGGTGAAAATTAGATAATAGCGTGGAAAATATGATTTAACATCCCTACCCATAGAGTGCAAAGTAGATTGGATTGGTGTAAAGTAGGAGCTGGAATACACAATGGTTCTCATTGGCAAATTCGTCAAAAGCATAATCTGGGATTTTGAACTGAAAATTAGAAATATAACCTAGCAAAATCAGAGTCACAGTTCAGACTGCAAAGCAACGTCAAATTAGCAACTAACAGGAGCCAGAGAAACATAGGACTAAAGATTCCAAAATTATAAGTGACATATTAGAGTATCTGGGCAACATTAAAACTTAAAAGTAAACCCGCATTTTTTAAATACAAAGACTGGAGTCATATGGAATCAGATCGCCCTAGATACTAAATTTCCAGACCATGTGATTCGAAAGCATCTAACCTAAGTTGCTAGTGTCCATTCTAAACTGTGCCAGGAGATTGTGTTCCCAAAAGTTACTTTGGGGTAAGTGTAAACATTTATTTTACAAATGTGAATTTGACCTGTTCTTCTTGTTAATTCGTTATACATGAGGCTGGCAACCTCAACATATGAAAATAGTACACTCATAAACCACTACAGCAAGCCCTGGTGATTGTTTCTTGCATGTCGTACAGAACACCGACAGCAGAGGTCACCCCAGACTCCGAATGGAGCAGTGATAAGTGATGATTACATCACATGTGCAACAAGTCTATCATATCATTTTGTGATATAAATGTACCTTGTTAATTGTAAATCAGGCACGACATTGTCCCGCGCTGTCCTAGCACATTTTTTCCCAGTTTAATACTCAGAAGAATATTGGTGATTTCTAATTATCTTCCCTGAGTTACGCTGTATGTACTCAAGAATTTAATTATTCAGAGAGTCTTACAATGGTGGGTGGACAGCGAGACAGTGCACCTGTTAATTTACAGCCCACAAATGTACTTAGCAGAGGCATTTGTTTTTGTCAGTAGTTCGTGGAGCGAAGCTATCAGACTGTTCGTAGAACAAAGCTATCAGACTTTGAAGTGACATCATCACAGAAGAACTGACGAAACTACGGCTGTAGGACTCACCTAGATCAGTTAAGTTCTAGGAACCAGCAAAAGGACAGCATTCTTTTTTAAATTTCAATCCTTAAACCAAGTCTCAATGAAGACAACTTTTAATTTCATCTAAAATTCACCATCATTTCATCTCTATTTTAACCTGTTAAAATTAATTGATTATTAAATGTGTTACATATTATTTTAAAACATAACACTCATAGTTGATTCGGTTTTTACATGTATGAAAGCAAACGTATGAGCAAGATTATTTGATTTATATACATTTATAGAGCAAATACCCATGCAAGTAATTTCGCTGGATTTACACCAGCTGGGGGCTTGAACGGGCTATAACCATTGCTTAATTCTTCACCAAAAGGCGGCGGACCGATATAAGTTAACAATTGCCCTGCCAAAGCAGCATTCTTCTAGACTTCGGAAATATCTTGTGATATTCCCTTGGGATAGAAGCGTAATTACCCTTCTATCTACAACTCTGCCAAGAGTAGTGTTGTGCGAACGAAGACACCTTTGACGACCCATTTTAGATACTCTTGCGTTTTGGCCACTGGTGAACCACTTCTAGAAAGCTGTCGAGGCAATTCGTGACAAAGGAAGTGGATCAAACCAGGAGCACCCATACAAGAGTCAGAAAAGATATGACAACAGAGATAGAAACCCTCAATGTCAGGATAAGAAACCTTAGAAAAAGGGAGAAAAATGGTGCAAAATTTGCAAAATGAATAACCACCACACTTTGGAGTGTGGGAGGAAAAACCTCATTACGCTGCAAGTTTACAGGTCAGGTCGTTTGATATGAAGGAACTGACAGTTAGCCAGAATAGCCTACTTCGACAACCCATACAGGAGATAGTAACCGTGAATGGCAAACAAGTCACGGGTATGTATGACACAGGTTTTTAGTATCACGATGTCGTGTTTGCATCTCTGGTGTGCCTTGAACAAATCACCACAGAAACAGTGAATATTCAAGAGCCACTCAAGGGAGCATTACCCATAACTTTGCCTATAGCGAAGATTCAAGTAAGTTGTCGCTATGTAGAAAGGGACATAAATGCAGCAATAATAGATGATCCCTTCTACCCCCTGATGTTGGGGCGTATATGTTTCCTGGGAAATCCTATAAAACCTGTATCTGCGGCAGACACCCGGACCAGGTCAGGCTCCCAGAACAGAGAGAGGGACACTTGATTAAAATTTCATCAGACTGAGATGAAAAAGGCTCAAATAGCAGACAGCCCATTGAAGCCTTGTGTTGGCAAATTGCCAAAAGCCCGCAGATCGATTATCCTTTTTTTTTAATAAGGGTGTTTCAATCATATGCCATATGAATGTTATACGCTTACAAGTTCGATCTTACGCTGTTCACACAATTCCGTGGGACGCAGGAATATAACTGTCAAGTTCTTTCAGGGTCGTGAGATGCCAAAGAAGCGTTGCTTGTGCTAACATTATGAAACTTGGCCTCAAAATTGAATGCATTTCTACGGTAATTTGTAATATAAATCACGATCTTAATTGCACCACGAATCGTCTTGAAGAGACAAAAGTGGCAAAGCAAAAGAAGCTCTTTCGTTTTTGTATTTTTTGTTTTTAGTTTTCTCGAATATTTTCTGTCCCACTTGACCCGTGCCTTCTACAACTGAAGCCAAAAAAAAAAAAAAAAAAAAAAAAAATTTGAACACCAACAAAATCTTCTAATAACCAGTTGCCTGATGATGAAGAATGCTCCGCCGTAAAAACTGTAGACAATAAGCAACGGAAGTAGTAGCGGTTTAAGTCCCGTACTATTTTAAAAATATGTTTTGTAAGAACAGTAGGTACGTAATATTTTGCTCGTGTTCAATGTGTCTGATAAATGTTATGTAGTTAATATTTGCTGTTAACTATTTAGTTTGCGTTTTGTATCACGTTTTACTTAATTTTTATGCAGTTTTCTGGACCTTAAGAATGAATTAATGTTTTCTAATAATTTTTATAGGAAATCAATTTTCGTTTAGCGCTTTTTCAGTTTGCACTCGATTTTTCAAGAAGGAATTAATAGCGCTTAGCAGAGAATAGTTGTATACATTTAAAAAAAACACGTGACCATTAATAGAACTTATATTTCTTATTCTGGCTGGTCGGCTTGTTACCTTTTTCACTAGAAAGTCCCAACTCAGTCTTTGATTGTTTGTGTTATTGTTTTCTCTCTGATCACTTCGAAGTATGATATACTGTGCTGGACTGCAGAGAGCATCTGATTGTTGCGTGCATTCTCCCTTCCGTCACAGAGAACAACTGTTTGTTACGTGTATTCCCCTTCCTTCACAGAGAACATCTGGTTATTGTGTGTATTCTCATTTCCGTCACAGAGAACATCTGGCTGTTGCGTGTATTCTCCTTTCCGTCACAGAGAGCATCTGAATGTTGCGTGCATTCTCCTCTCCGTCACAGACAACATCTGGTTGTTGCATGCATTCTCCTTTCCGTCACAGAGAACATCTTCTTGTTGCGTGTATTCTCCTTTCCGTCACAGAGAACATCAGTGTTGCGCATCGTTCTGTATATGTTTACGGGCGTATGCCAGTTTAGAAGATACGAATGTACGCATCGACGAGTTGGAACGATAACGCACCATTTGTGAACGCACACTATTTATTCAACTTAGTAGAATGGGGGAAAAAAACAACACACAAATAGTAATACGTCTTACAAGGAGAAAGGATAAGAAAAACCTACGTTGCGGCCACAGGGCCTTCGTCAGGGACAGACAAACAAGAAGCTGGAGGGAAAGAAAATGATAATTAAGTAAAGAACATGAAACCATAAAATTAAGAGAAAAAAAACTCCCTTATGCCCAGTCACACGATGAAGCAAAGATTTATTCAACTTATGACGTCGATGGTAATATTTGATGACGTGGGCAATCGTCTGACGCTATTGGCAAACGCTTGACTTTTACGCTCTCCGCTGTGTCCGTCAAAGCGTGAGGACGTGTTTCATCACGCTCCGACTGTTGGTACTTATTTCTACAAGTGTTTATGCAGCATTCGGTCATAATGCTTGCGATTATATCATGCCAGTGATTTGGGCATTACTATCAGGGAGTATCATTAACATTAATTAAATTCAGTATAATCTCGCATTTAAATTAGCGAACATGACTGACAGTATCTGCACACTTATTCATATTATGGACGGACCGAGGACCATGGGTCTATGAAATCATTAATGTCGATGTATGATGGAAATATGGAACAATGTATCAGATGTTGAGTTACGTCATTTAATGTATTAACTGTGAAATCGGCTTTACTCAGGTTATTTGTATTAGGAAATGTTACGGTGTCTATATTGCTATCATGATCTTCAACACTTCTGTGATAGGGTGGGCGTGCTACGCGCACTTCTAAAATATGGGCGATAAATCTGCCTAGAAACAGGTAGGGGGCGGGCGTCTCCTTTTCGGCCCCATCACATATCTCCCTCCTGATTTTGTTGTCGTCCTGACAACATCACTACCTCTGGCGCTTCAGTCGAAATCTCTCGGATCGTTGGTGCTGCGCTTGATTATTTCTCAGCGGCGATGTTTTGGGCTCAGATTCTGTATTCGGTACAACCCGGCTGGAGACACTCTTGGTCGTCATGTCTCCAGTTGTACGTTGCCGGGCTGTCAGCCGCTGTGGTCTTGAAGACTCGCTCACCGGTGCAGCGTCGCTGTCTGCCCGTGACATCTGCCTGTCATTGCTTGCAGCTGTCGAGTTTGAAAAGAGATCGCTCTTGACGTGCTTTCCACTCATCTTGTGTTGACGGTGGCTTACATTCCCCACAGTCTGCTTTTGATGAGTCTCCTCGTCTGGACACCGATGTGCACTCCCACCTATCTGCTTAGGATGGGTTTCCTCCCCTAGACGACGGCCAATTTTTTTGCCGCCCTTAGTGTGACAGTTGTCGTGGCCATCTCTTGGCTTGCGCCCTAAAGGCAACCTGGTTGTGACAGTCCGTATAGGGAAAGAGCTCCTTGAGGGACACTCGGCTATCAAATGTTCAGTTGACTTGCAATGAAAACATCTCTTCGGAAGCGGGCCTTGAGGGCACTTGGCTGCCATGTGGTCTGACAGGTCTCCACAATTGTAGCATCTTATCTTTCTGGGCTCCTCTGTGCCATGGGTCGCTTCCTGCTGCCCTTACACTCTTGACCGCCAATGCCGCATACAATGACTGCTTCCATGCCCTGGACCGATGGTTTGCTGTCAAATTCTACTCGTTCATTCTTCGCCAGACTCCGGAATCCCTTTCTGTAGATCTTGGTCTGATGTACGAATACATCAATACCTCCATCATCTGGCGTGATGAACCCCCATCCCTTGCGGACACTGTACCACTTGCAAACCCCTTTTCGCCTTGTCAGTGCAACTGCATTTGTTGGTACTGTCAGCTCACTGCTTTCGTTAACAACAGCTTGATTCTCATATACCAGAACACGCACCCCTTTATCGTGCTATGGCTGTTTCCGCGGTTGGCCTGTTTCTTTCTCTCTTTGCACCTCCTCTTGTGCTGGCGAACTGGCCTCTGACATTTGTGCTATCTGGGACTTTAGGAAGGATAATTCTGCTCTGAGTACCTCCTCCTCCTTCTGAACTTCTGCACTTGCTATCTGGACCCGTGTCTAAGGCTTTTTACTTTCACCATAAACAGCATATTCCCAAGGGAAATTCCTGTTCACCTCACTGACTGGTGGTTGCTCGCTGTAGGCTTCTTTGACAATTTCCAGTAACTTCTCAGGGCTGGCCTTGGCTCCACCATGTATCCGTAATTCTCTAGATACCCATGGTGTAACGTTGTTCCATATCATGTCTAACTTGTCTTCTGCACAAAAAGGCGCCACCTTCCACGCGGCTTCCACATCTTCCACAAACTCTTGCCAAGTGGGACTCCCCTCTCCACTAAACAACCTTATCTCTGGCTCCTTCACGTACAATATCTTCACAGGCGCATTAGCCATCTTGCTGCAGGAATGCACTGCTGGGTGTTTACAATATTTGTTCGTTTGCTGTTTGCTCAGTGTCACTGTCTGCCTTATCCTGCCGACGACGCCAATTGTGATAGGGTAGGCGTGCTACGCGCACTTCTAAAATATGGGCGATAAATCTGCCTAGAAACAGGTAGGGGGCGGGCGTCTCCTTTTCGGCCCCATCACACTTCAATGAACCCACAAGTACAATGGCCAGGAACACTAAGCTGCACGCACTTATCGATACATATTATTACAGGCAAAGAACAACGTCAGAAAGAACATCTGGTTGTTGCGTATATTCTCATTTCCGTTACATAGAACATATAGCTGTTGCGTGCATTCTCCTTTCCATCACAGACAACATCTGGTTGTTGTGTGCATTCTCCTTTCCGTCACAGAGAACATCTTCTTGTTGCGTGTATTCTCCTTTCCGTCACTGAGAACATCTGTGTTACGTATTGTTCTGTTTATGTACACGGGCGTATGCCCGTTTAGGAGATACGACTGTATGCATCGACGAGTTGGAACGATAACGCACCATTTGTGAACGCACATCTGCTTGTTGCGAGCATTTTCTGTTCCGTTGCATAGAACATCTGGTTGTTGCATGCATTCTACTTTCCGTATCAGGAAATTTCTGCTTGTTACGTGCGTTCTCCTGTCCGACACAGAGAACATCTAATTGTTGCGTGCATTCTTTTTTCCGTCACCGAGAACATCTGGTAGTCGCGTGCATTCTCCTTTCCGTCACAGAGAACATCTGGTTGTTGCGTGCCTTTTTTCAGTCACAGAGAATAAATGGATGTTGCGTGCATTCTCCTTCCCAGTCACAGAGAACAACTGGGTGTTGCGTGCATTCTCCTTTCAGTCACATTGAAAATCTTGTTGTTGTATGCATTCTCCTTTCCGTCACAGAGAACATCTTGTTGTTGCTTGCATTCTCCTTTCCGTCACATAGAACATCTGGTTGCTGCGTGCATTCTCTTTTCCGTCACATAGAACATCTGGTTGTTGCGTGCATTCTCCTTTCCGTCACACCACCATCCGTTTTCCGTGGAGCTCGTTATGGAACATGGAGCAAACACTGTAGCTGGTCCACATGCCGGAAATTTTCACCCAAAAAAGCTACATGTTCTTGCAGCGGTGGATTCAGTAGCAATTTGTTGTACACGATGATGCTACTAGCCCTATGTACAAATTCATGTTAGTTGCCTTTTACGACATGGTTGAGGGTACAATAGACATGTTCTTTCTTTTTGTCTTCAGAGACCTCGGTCAACTACACGGAGTCCTTTCTGTCCCACTGTAATGTTAAAGGAAAAAGACTAGGCATTTGCTCTGTCTTCATTTACGGAAGTTTAACCTCTTTCTCAACAGCACCAAGTACTTTTGATGTCTATTTTGGACTAAAAGGTAATGTCTATTTTAGAAGCTGTTATGTAATTGATTACTCATAATGTTTTTTTATGTTAGGCATTGCCGGCGAGCTCATAAGAAAACGAATTAACCGATTCATTTTTCGTTGTTGTATCTGAGATAACAAAGCGGGATATATCATGGCATTTATCTCGTTCAAACTATTGATTAGTAATGATACCATACAATCAGAAACATTTACAACTAAAATAAAAGCTTAAAAGTCACGTGTCGTGTTCACGGTTTTGAGATATGCCCTGGCACATAAACTAGGAGAACAGTCTTCGTCGTACTGCTATATTTCTTAAATTACTTTAAACATACTTTTGGATAAATAATATAACAGAATGTGAAGTCAAAACCAAGAAACGTATGCTTACTGGTTTTGCGATTTCATAATTGTTACTTTATGTTTATGACATGAATTTATTAACCAAGTACATTGATATTATGTGAATGCAATTCATATAGCCAATAATTTGATATTGTGGAATAGACTATTAATCCCATTCATTATGCTTTCACTGTTTTTTATTTGTAAAGAGTAAAAATTTCTTCAACTTTCTCAAAGATATTTTTTTAAATAATATTAATTATGAGTTACGAAAATCCTAACAAATCCAAATTTTCAAGCCATCTAACAATATAACAAATTTGTCAAAGTACAAAGAAGCGTGTAAATACGATGATCTTGGAATATTGGGCAGCAAAATTGGCAAGAAACAATAATTGAGCAAATATATTTTCAAATGCTTTTCTAAGATATATGATTACAGCTAGTGCTAGTCTTTGCAACTTTTCTCTTTGTATGGATTTAGCGCAGCATTATCTGTCACAAAACATTCTGAGCATTCTTAGTACGACATTTAATCAATATTGGAAATACCGTGTTTCAAAGAAATAGGGTTAGAAGGTCTGCACAACATAGTTGATAACAAAGCACAGGCAGTTTGTACCGCATACAAACAAACAAAACGTGACTAATCATCCACACAATATATTTATAAATGCTATAGTGTAAGGGAAGAGAATAGCAGAAATACGCCGCCCGTCACTGACGCCACGTTCACTTTAAGTTCACAGATGTCTCGTGCATCTTTGTGGTACCATTATATTAACACGAGTAGGTCACACGCCAACACATGGCGGGAAATAATTACGTTTTACTTTTTCTGTTGCATGTTCTCATGACCGCACTAATTTGCCAGTGGTCATCCACATATCTATGTGCATTAGATATCAAGCAATGGAGCAATGCGACAAATATGACATGGGAATTTGTGCCGTGAAAATATGCACTGAAATAAATTTGACCAATTAATTAACAGCTGCTTTTTTCATAACAAATGTTATAAATGTACTGATATTTTGTTTTAAATGTTGCCTTGGTACGTTTAAAAACAAAAATTAATATGAAAATTCAAATTAAAAATTCTGCTCCGTTTCTGAATCATTATTTAAGCAAGTTTCGATTTGAGAGACTATTCCGACCGAGTTACTGAACATGTAATAACTCCATTCTTGATTCACACTCATTCAAAATACCAGGAGAGAAAATTAAACAAAAAGAAAAAAATTGCGACCAAAATCACACATCCGTCATTATTAAAGATGAGAACCAATTGCGCTTGGTTTCAACAGGCACACAATTTAGTACACTGGCCCGATACGCCATTTAAGAAAAAGATTGCAACTTTAGTGGAAAAAGAAGCGACACAATAACGTTATAAATGGATAAGGGATTTCGAATGATTTATTTGAATTGTCTGCCTGTTATAAAGCATATGTTTGATGACGTTTTCTTACACAAAATTACTGGTCCTGCAAATTCTGACTTACCTACAAAATCGAGATGCGAACGGAACTTGTTCATAACCCCAAACCTTACTGCGTAAAAAAAAAAAAAAGAAGAAAACTAGAGAAAATGATGGAGAGCTGTAGAAAGAGAACAGGTGAACAGGTAACGTCAAATTATAGGCTCTAGGATGAAAGAACACAAAAATGCAAATTATTCATCGAACAAATTTTCGTTTTCGCTGACAAGTAACACTTGTATAATATATGGGTACGGTATTCCCAGACAAATCGGCTCTAGGTGCTAAAATGAGACGGAGATAATGTGACCGTGAGGTAATCACGGCTCCAATTAATAGTACATATATATGTGACTGCTTTTATTCTATCTAGCAAGTTAGTTACCAGCCGTCCGCTAGAGGTGTTTATTCTTGTAGAGGTCCGACAGGTTCGTTCGTCTCTCGATAGTTGTTAAAAGGTGCTAATAGTGGTGTACTCACTAACAGAGTTGTAACTTCGAATTCAACTCGACAAATCTGCATAACCCAGCCGAGTCAAATAACATAGTTTATTTACAGAAAACATAATCAACAAAATGCAGCTGGAATAAAATCAGTTTCTTTCATTTTGAAGGTAGTTTTCTGCATGTATCCGTACTTTCCTTATCTCTTTCCGTAAATCGTGTGAGCTACAATAAAATCCCGTGTGGTTCACGACCTAGGTTACTTTGACGTTCGCTTTCATAACTTTCAGTAAAAGTAGTTGAGCCTTTTATTTTCAATACGTAAATGTGATATTTTCTTCAGCTTCTGAACTTTTAAGTGATTTAAAGCCGTTTCTCGGTTTTCTTCCCTTAAAAAAATCAATTCTAGCTGGGGACTGAAAGAAATCGAGATGTACTTACTTGAGTTACTATCTTACACAGTCTTTGCTCCTATAGTTCAGAATATAGCGACTGCTTTTATTCTGTTGTGTGAATGAACGCATTAAACTTTAACACAATCTAACTTCATTCTGAAAAAACTTTAAGAATTAAAACTTAGAAATGCCTTTGTGGTTCTGCGTAGATGAGACTGCTCAAACATGGCTTCTCAAAACGTCACAGGTACAAACACAACCTTTGCCGAGGCCTGTGTGGCGGATTAACACCAGGGAGGTTATTGATGGTAAATACAAGATGAAAAACTAAGTGTCAACAGCATGAGGTCAAGCTATGTAAGACCCTGAGTCTAATAGTTGAAAATGGCGTTGATGAGTTCTCAGGGGACCTAACGCTACCTCCCTCAGATCTTACGCTGTGCAATATTTTTATATCTATTGTGTGATGTTTGTTATATGGCTACTTGTCTAGGGTAATGCAAATGTAGTGATAAATGCCTGAAGACAACAAAGACAACTTGAACTCAATGAAAATTAAATCAACAAGACTGGGGTTAAAGTTATAATATTATATTACAATTTTAATTTCCTGTACCGCAAATCTTTTAGGACAGGAATGTTTAAAACTTAAAATGAAGTGTGTTTATATACAGCATTAAATAAATATGAAGGACATCTTGTCCATAAATGTCACTACTTCAATGTTTATAGATTTTTATTCACTGCTGAAACAATACTGTCTTATGAAGTGTCACTACTTGGAAGAACTGTGTGTCTCATCATTTCACAAAACAGTTTATAGTAGCTAGTGGAGAATATAACGTGATGAATTGACATAAGCCCGCAATCTTATATCTTATCTTGTGGTTCCTTTGAAGATATATGACTTGCTGGAAAATACACACTCGTTCACAACAGTGTTCTCTGGAGGCAGATAAGACTTCAACATTCAAGCAACCAGCATGTTGCCTCGAAACGCTGCAGCTCCAGGTTATGGCTCACTGGGTAATATATAACTCAACACTGCAACAAGAGGAACAGGCCTCCCTAAGTACTCTATATACATATGTGTATCTCCACAACTATCAATTAAACATCATTAAACATGCGTTGTGATCAGATAAAAGAGCTACCCAAAATAGCTACAGTCCCTAATTTTAATTGTGACTGCTTCATACTCAGGGGGTATCTTCTTCTTCCCACATGGTTTCAACGCCCCTGTCACTTTAAATCTTCATTATCTTAGGGGGTATCTTCTTCTTCCCACATGGTTTCAACGCCCCTGTCACTTTAAATCTTCGTTATCTTCAGCTGGGATACACTCTTTTCTCTTTCTAGTGATCTGTTAATTCTTTTCATATGAAATCTTATTTATTTTTAAAGTTATTAGAACCTGAGGTCTGCCGAAGACTGCCAGTGGCTTCCTGGTCTTACAGTCGTAATATTTTATATAACCATTTTCCAACACAATGTACTTTCATTTGCTTCATAAGTCTACTTAGGCATGCCTGTGCTCCTAGTATGTCGCAAGCTTCCACAAAGGCAAATGTCGCACAACACAAATTTCGTGGGCGCGCTATGGGGTTGGCCTCTACATATTAATAATAATAAATATATACATCAATAAAAGTGTTTATCTTACCGCAATCAATGAAATATTTCACAAATATAAGGTTAACTAGCGATCACTGGCACAAGTTCAGATCGCCGACTTCCAGACCGCAAAGGCAATTGGTCACAAATTTCTCTGCGTCTGCTCTTAACCCTTCTTGGAGGACATAGTTTTTCAAGTGGCACTTATGCTTAGCAAAGCGATCGTTTTATCTCCTCTCTTCCTAGACTAACCTCAACCAATCAAATCAAGTCAAGCCAATTTGACTTTCTTTCAAAAAACGCGTTTAGAAAATGTAACATCCGAAGATTTTCGAACTTGAGCGGTTACCACTGTGTATGTCTGTCTGTCTTCAATTTTTATTTTCTACGATATCTCTGTTGTTATTGAAGCGATTTTAAAAATTGAAAGTGATTATTAACCGGACAATTGTCCTTTATCTAGCCAGTGTTTTCATTTACTTTTTTTAATACTAGTTTTCATCTTCGTACTTTTTCTTTCTTTCTCTATTCAGAACAACATACTTTGACTCTAAGGCAAGATAACATATTATAAGGATTAATATGGTATTCCCATAAACAATATTATCGTTTCTGTCCTTTCCTTTTATTTATCTTTCTATTAGAATACAATACATTATCTACGTTTTTCTTGTCCCTTCTCTGCCCTGCATACATTTGGCTTGCTAGTTTCAGTTTCACAATGCACAAGTTAGGTTAGATTTTTCCCATGTTAATCTCCCCCTGTAAAGACGTTATTTCTTACTACACCTGTAGTACACCACTGTAAAGTATCAGTCTGTCTGCTCTGTAAGGAAGAGTGGTGTGTTGTTGAGATCAGGCATGCTCCAGTCTACCCAGCTGTAAATGGGTAACTCACCCTAGTCCTGAGTTAGGGAAGGCAAAGGCTCCAGGGGGAAGCAGGCCCTGAACTTGGTCACTTCAGCCGACGCAGGATGGTGTATGTATGAAGTAGAAGTGTAGAGTGTGATTACCGCGAATGGTGTACTGTTCGTGAGCTGACCAATATAACCACTCACACTTGTCTACAAGGCACCAATGCAGACTGCTGGAATCTTAGTTTACTCAATTTATTCAGACGTACACACTGGGACATACGAGTACATCATGGTTCGTTGACATCAATTTGTAGGTATACATAGCAGATCTGAAGTCATGACACATTCAGAAATAATGGCAGTACATCAAAGTTCAATGTCATGATACATTATGGCCGCATTCCCCTATCTGACTAAACGCGTCAGTGAAGGAATCGATAAATAACTAAAGTTACTTGACGTCCATAGTTTGTAGTATATATTATGAAACCACGAAAGGGGGTTCCTAGCAAGATTGAGATCTCCCTGTCACTGTCCGATAATAAGATAAATAATCTGTTCTCTTGGCAGTGATCAAAACATATGATGACCGAAATCCAACATGGCTACCTCCCTGAGTTGTCGTTCACTCATGCATAGGGAGGAGAATATAAGCCAGAGTTAATTTGTAATGGGTATATAAAGGATTTCATAAATGTTTCCATACAGCTCTACGGTGATCAGGTTAATTTCACGTAGCCATAACCGCTGCAGGAAAATCTGTCATCTTCGTCGATACCAAACACGACACTAGCATAACGAAGCACCAAAAGTCAAGCTAGGCCTAACCGACGAGAGATCATCAAAATAGGAGCTGGGTTTACCTGGAGTCCGAATCATCTATATACTGACATAAGGAGAGTCTCGAACACAAACTATCGTAGAGACACCATCTCCTTCAGAAGAAATACCACTTCGTAAGACATTTTTTCCTGACGAAAGGACCAGCTCTAGAAAAACGTACCCCGCCATTTGTAAGCAGTACATCGGAACTCCTCACGACTTGTCAAGACAACTCATACTTCCGCCAGACCGGAATACAAGAATCTAGTCCCTCCTACCCATCCAAAATATACAATATAGGACTGATTCTACTTGTACTAATAATATGTAATACATATGAATTCAGGCCATAAACACAATAAGCAAATTAATATATTTTCTGGCCCTAAAAAATAAGTACAAACGCAAGCGCACTATCCTTGCGCCGGATCAATATCCAGAACGATTACTCCTATAATCAAAAGTGTGAATCAAACATGGATTATCTCGCTTTTACCATAAACAGCATTTTTATACACAAATGAATGCATGTCTATATTTTCCCATATCAAATAGCCATATCAATTTTTGTAAAATGTGCGTCAAAATATGCACGCAACAGATTACCACACCCCTCGGGAAAAAAAAATGGTACTTTTTTTTTTTTTTTTGAAATACATCTAGGAGCAACATACAATAGGCTCACAACGCACCAATAACAATGCGCAGATGATAAGCATAAGTTTTATGACCTTAGAGAAAGTACTTCTCTAAGTATAAATATTTCCAGAGAGGTGTCACCAACGCATACTACAATATTAGCAATGACACAATTTCCACATTAGTTTATACGTAAATTTCATCTAAGATATCTTAACATCATGATCATCAAAGACGAAAACCATTGAAAAATCAGCGGTGAATACATATCAATGAACCGCTAAGTAGTGTTACAATCAATATATGATATATTACATATGTGTACACATTTCAACATAGAAACAACTGTATCAAAGTTGTATAACAGTTATGAATCATGTGGGCATCTAGACAAAATATCTGCCATCACATTTTCTGACCCACGGATAGCTCGCACCGAAAAATGAAATGGCTGTAGAGCAATCGCGTATCGCGTTGATCTCGCGCTCTTCAGATTTTTACTCTGAATAGCCGTAAGAGCCTTCTGGTCAGTTTCCACAATGAAATGCGCGCCAGAAGAAATCTTTGCAGTTTAAGGATTGACCAAACCATAGCCAATAATTCACGGTCTAGGACCGAGTAATTCTTCTCTGCGGCATTTAATTTCCGAGAAATATACATCACCGGATGCAGAGTTCCAGAGTACTCTTGCATTAGTGCAGCTCCAATCCCGGTGGATGAAGCGTCACTACGAAGAATAAATGTCTTATCCTTAGAAGGCAATACTAGGATAGGTGAAGTAGAAAACATAGTTTTAACCTTATCCAAAGAGGATTGACATTCTTGAGTCCAATGGACTACATTAGGAGACCCTTTCTTTAGCAAGGAAGAAAGAGGTGACATAATGGAGGACAGATTCGGGATGAATCGTCCATAAAATTGTATTAGACCTAAGAGACTTCGTACTTGCTTTTTAGTCTTAGGAATAGAAATGTTAAGTATCTTACTTGTATTATGGTCTTCTGTTTTTAGGAACCCATGACCAACACGGTGTCCTAAGAAAGATATTTCGCTAAAACCAATACATGCTTTCGATGGTTTCGCTGTCAGGTTATGCTCGCGTAAGATAGACAATAGTTCATTTATACCATTATAGTGATCGTTCCAAGTATCACTGAAAAGACAGATGTCATCAAGATACGCAATGACATCTGAGCGATGAGATAGGATTCGACGCATCATGCGTACAAATGTAGCAGGGGCGTTCATAAGACCGAAAGGCATGAAATTCCATTGGAATAGACCCCTAGGCGTCGAAAAAGCAGTAAACGGTTTGGCGTGTTCGGATAGTGGAACTTGCCAATATCCCTTAGACAAATCGAGTTTAGTAAAGAAGTGAGAATTCGATAGTCTCGTAAGTAGCTCTTCTAGTAAAGGCATAGGCTCAGCATCGAATTTAGTCACTTGATTCAATTTGCGATAATCCACGCAAAGACGTATGTTATTGTCTTTTTTCCGTACTATAACCATCGGCGAAGAATATGCTGATGTGGATGGTTCTATAATTTTTAACTCTATCATCTCATCTAACTCTTTCTCTACCTGTGCTTGAAAATGTATCGGAATAGGATACGGTCTGACTCTTATAGGACTATGGTCAGTAAGAATAATGTCATGTTGAATGACATCAGTTTGACCAGGAATGTCAGTAAGGACATCCTGAAATTGTTCTAACATAGTAGAAACTTGTTTCTGCTCTCCTGGAGATAATTCTGGAGAAATTGCAACATCTTTCCATGATTCATTAGAGTGAAGAGGAATCATTGGAAAAGGTAAATTTACATCCGAGAAACTCGTTTCCTCATCCTGTATTACTGACAGAGATGAGTACTGTCCATGTTGGACTGGAAAATCGTCCGTTGCCTGGAAAACAGGTTGTAAATAATCAGGACGTTCATGGAATTCCGTGAGCATGTTGATGTGGAAGGTTTTACGCTTCCCGTCAATATCGACGATATAGTCAACATCGGAAACCTTTGATATTATATCGTACGGACCTTTCCAAGAAATGAGAAGTCTATTTTCCCTACAAGGTAGCAAGACAAATGCTTTGTCACCTGGACAAAGTTGACGCAAACATCTCTTTTTATTGGCAAATTCCCTTGCCTTCTGTTTCGCAAATTCAGAAGAAGCAGTTGCCAATTTGCATGCTTCAATAATCTTGTGTCTAAGTGCGATGACATATTCATAAGAGGATTTTGTGTCATCGACAATATTATCAGCAGTTATAAGATCATGAAGTAAGGACATAGGACCTCGCGGTTTCGCGCCAAAGACAAGTTCAAAGGGAGAAAATCCTGTATGTTCGTTGGCGACCTCTCTATATGCAAAGAGAGCCGCGGGTAAAACCCTATCCCAATCCTGAGGATGATCTTCTGTTATCTACCTAGTAGGTTTTTCAGAGTTCTATTCAAACGTTCCACCATCCCATTGGACATAGGATGATAAATACTACTCAGCGATCTCTCTATCTTCAGAGTCGACATTACTTGAGACATGGTATCCGATATGAGTTGGGTACCATGGTCGGATAATATTTCTGCTGGAAACCCCAGACGAGAAAATATTAACCAAAGAGCATCTGCGATATCAGCAGTAGTTATGCTCTTTAGAGGAACAGCCTCCGGCCAACGTGTGCACATATCAACACACGTCAAAATAAATTGGTGTCCTCTAGCAGACTTTATCTTAAATGGACCAATGATGTCTATCGCCATTTTTTGAAATGGCCGAATGGGAATGTCTGCAGCCTGAATAGGTGCATCATGGCGTGGACCTCTGGATTTAATCTCTTGACATACTTTACAAGATCGACAATAGATTCGTATGTCCTTATTCACAGCAGGCCAAAAGAAAGATTGAAGAACTCTAGCTTTAGTACGGGAAAAACCCATATGTCCAGCACACTGCGAATCATGAGCGTGCTGTAAGATTTTAACTCTCATATTTTTAGGCACAAGGATTTGAGAATGAATGGACTTAGCGGAGTCTTGTACCATACGTACAAGTACGCCATTCTTCATCGTAATCCAAGATTTACGATTTGTATCCTTATTCGGATCACCTTTTGTTGCCAGAGTAAAGAATTTCTTTAGAGTAGGATCATCTTCCTGCTGTTTGATAAAGGAATCGTGGGAAATCTCCAAGGGATCATCTTGGATCTGCGCATCATTATCTTCAGAATGTGAAGATTGTGGCATATTGAGAGCTTGAGCCCTAGTGATTACTGCATTAGCAGATTGCATATTAACATTTTCCCAATTAGAAATTTGCTGTGGAGTGCATTCTTTCACTCCATGAATGCGACCGATGATAAGATCAGCGATCGGATTCGGCAAGAGACATGCTTGCACCTCTCCTGTAAAGAAAGGCGTAGCAATATTGATAATGGCAGTGGAGTACTTCTCCAATGTGCCACCAAATGTTACACATTTGACTATATTGCCTGTAGCTCGAGAAGGATTTACGAGTGATTGCCTCACTCCAATGGTAGTGCACCCCGAGTCGAAAAGAATTGATACCGGAGTACCATCTATTAGGCCCCTATTAAAGACAAGAGCACCCCTTCCATTATGCGCGATTGACGCATGGAGAGCGGGAAGTGGGTGACCGCAGCTTAAAGTAGACACTGTGGTTGGATCGAATAATGTTTTGCATTGCGAACACTCAGATGCTCTAGCAAAATCAAAAGCGGAATTCGCTACACTATTGGAGTCTTTTTTATCATTATTCTGATTATCGGTGTCGTGGAACTCCTGTTGTGCAGAGTTTGCCTGGTAATACGATTTACCATGTCTTTTGTGTTGTGATCTACCTCGGTTATAATTGTCTCTATAATTATTATTGCCTCTGTTATAACCCCTATTTGGGTTTGAATCATAATATTCATGATCATAATCATCATGCTCATTATATTGAGTATCCCTGTAATATTGTTTCTTTTGTCTCCATGAAGCACTTGGGTAGTTCCTATAGCTACTCCCTTTCCGAGAATTTCTAACATTATGGGCACCCCTCGCGTGTCGAGGACTATCAGCCCGATTCCAGTTCTTCGAAGAAGAACTCTGATTTGAGCGGTTATCTTGGTTTTGATACTTATCCCAATTAACCTTTTTATCAAATTTATTTTTAGCTCCTTGGAATTTGTGTGAGTAATTCTGATTATATTCTGTTGCCGAAGCAACTGGCATACTCTCTTTAATGTTAGAGTTACTAAGAATCATGTCAGGGTGTGCCGTGGCATACTGGTCACAATATTCTTCCATTTGCTTTATTGTACTAGGTTTACGCTCATGTAAGAACTCTAGGAATGATTTATTTACAGAAGACATGACCTTGTCTCTTAGCAATAAATCTGTAAGACCATCAAATGTTTTCTCTGTTTTGGATAATTCAATCCATCGTGAAAGTGTAATTCGTGCTTTTGAGATGAAATCTGAGAATTCTACACCTACCTCAGGTCTCATTGTTTTAAACAAAAGACGGTAACCTTCCTCAGACAGCTGATATCTCTTTATCAAAGCTGCCCTAACAGCATCATAATTGTCTTTGTCGGCCTCTTCAACGAAATATAACTTACTCAGAGACTCCCCTTTTAGATTTTCAGACAACTGATTCACATACTGTGATTTGTCAACATTATGAGATCGACAAGCCCGTTCAAATCTAGAAAGCCAAAATGTTATGTCATCACTGGTAGGGTTAAACGCTGGTACTTTGACCTTGTACACAAAGGGTTTACCATTACCACCAGATGCCTGATTAACATTACTCATACATGTCAATTTTAATTTCTCTAATTCAAACTCATGTTCTCTTATTGCTTTTCTCTCTTCAGCTTCTCTATCTAATCTTTTCTGTTCTGCAGCCGCTTCTAATTTTTTCTGTTCTGCAGCAGCAGCAACTTCTAGTTTTTTCTGTTCTGCAGCAGCAGCAACTTCTAGTTTTTTCTGTTCTGCAGCAGCTTCTAATTTTTTTCTGTTCTGCAGCAACTTCTAATTTTTTCTGTTCTGCAGCAGCAGCAACTTCTAATTTTTTCTGCTCTGCATCAGCTTCTAATTTCTTCTGTTCTGCCTCAAATCTCCTTTCCTCCACTTGCATCTGCAATTTCTTAAGTTCAGCAGCAGTATCAGCTTCTTTTTCTAATCTTTTTTCTTCAGCTAAGGCTTTCCTTTCTTCTGCAGCAGCTTTTTTTTCTTCTATTTGAAGTTTTCTCTCCTCAGCCGCAGCTTTTTTTTCCTCAGCAGCAGCTTTTCTTTCTTCAACAGCAGCAGCAATTTTTTTCTCTTCTGCAGCTAATGCTTTGTCATATTGAGCAACAGCCCATTGTTCTAAGTCTTTTCCAGTCTTATCAAGAGATTTTCCTTGTATAATGAAATAATCTAATGTAGACATATTGTCTTCTTAAATCAGAAACCTGAAAAAGTAAATAAATTACCCTCTTTCAAGTTAATGGGAGACAAGTCTATACCTTAGACTTAGTCTTAGTCCAAACTTGTATGGTTTATAATAACCAATGATAACTTGAGTACCTGTGGACAACAATAATTGTATCTCAAATACTGTGGGGACAAGCCTTACAAAGGTCTTGTATACCTCACTGTAATCAAAGATCACTTGAGTACCTGTGGAAAAAAATATTTCCCTTTACCAATCACTTTGGGAGACAAGCCTTACAAAGGTCTTGTATAACTCAATGTAATCAAAGATCACTTGAGTACCTGTGGAAAAAAATATTTCCTTTTACCAATCACTTTGGGAGACAAGCCTTACAAAGGTCTTGTACATTTTGTTTTATAACAATAACAATCAGAGAGTACTGATCTGTACTATACTATCAGTGTATACCACTATACGTCATATGTCAACTAAAGACATTACAAATGACAAACAAGAAAAGACAATCTGAAAACATTTGCAGAGATCAAATTAAATTAAATAGAAGAAATGAAAAAAATGATCACAGAAACCGTGATGATAACTGCAATAATAAAATGACAAGACAAATAACGCCACAGTGTATAAACATAAGGGTGTAAAAAACTGAAATGAAAGAAAAGATGAGACCTACAATTATACAAACAAATCAAACAAAACTAAGGGACACAAAATTATTAACAAAAACAACGAAGAAAAGAACACCTCATCACAACTAACAGAAATAGCAGCAAATTGTTGCTAACAAATTTCCAATTAAGAAAATGTGTACCTATCGAATACTAGTACCAGACCAATGTAACTCGGCATACCTTGTACTAGTCACACAGAACATAAACTAATTTAATACATAACAAATAACATGTAAGCATAAATAGCATATAGCATACAATATCATTTATGTCATGAATGGAATGTGTTGCAGGTATAGTGTTGTAAAGCAGGCACAGTTTATTTAAATAATAATAACTTGCCACTTTATTCAGTAATAGATTTAATTCTAAACTATTACACTGTCAATTTTTTCTCTTTTGAGCATATGAAGATCCCACGATGAACTATGCACTTTATGTACAACAACACTGTGCTTCTTCTGTACGTTGAGAAATGTCAACAATACTGCTCCAGATATTTTCTACACTTGATACCACTGTCCTGTGTAATACTGTCTGTACAGCGAAAAAACTGTCAACAAGCGCTGACCTAGATA
This sequence comes from Oreohelix idahoensis, assembly GCA_024509875.1. Classification (NCBI taxonomy): domain Eukaryota; kingdom Metazoa; phylum Mollusca; class Gastropoda; order Stylommatophora; family Oreohelicidae; genus Oreohelix; species Oreohelix idahoensis. The sequence continues at coordinate 336,764 of JAMPIV010007312.1, read as the reverse complement.
CAGCATCCTATCGGTAATACAGGTCAAGCTGACATCGACTGTATAGCTGTCCTACTGGTGTTGATGTGTTCAAACAAATGTTCTTTCAGCTGTAAACTGTGATTCTCAACACAAAACTGCGTAAGCTGGACCCAGGAATCTGGCTCGCCACTGTAAAGACGTTATTTCTTACTACACCTGTAGTACACCACTGTAAAGTATCAGTCTGTCTGCTCTGTAAGGAAGAGTGGTGTGTTGTTGAGATCAGGCATGCTCCAGTCTACCCAGCTGTAAATGGGTAACTCACCCTAGTCCTGAGTTAGGGAAGGCAAAGGCTCCAGGGGAAGCAGGCCCTGAACTTGGTCACTTCAGCCGACGCAGGATGGTGTATGTATGAAGTAGAAGTGTAGAGTGTGATTACCGCGAATGGTGTACTGTTCGTGTGCTGACCAATATAACCACTCACACTTGTCTACAAGGCACCAATGCAGACTGCTGGAATCTTAGTTTACTCAATTTATTCAGACGTACACACTGGGACATACGAGTACATCATGGTTCGTTGACATATCAATTTGTAGGTATACATAGCAGATCTGAAGTCATGACACATTCAGAAATAATGGCAGTACATCAAAGTTCAATGTCATGATACATTATGGCCGCATTCCCCTATCTGACTAAACGCGTCAGTGAAGGAATCGATAAATAACTAAAGTTACTTGACGTCCATAGTTTGTAGTATATATTATGAAACCACGAAGGGGGGTTTCTAGCAGGATTGAGATCTCCCTGTCACTGTCCGATAATAAGATAAATAATCTGTTCTCTTGGCAGTGATCAAAACATATGATGACCGAAATCCAACATGGCTACCTCCCTGAGTTGTCGTTCACTCATGCATAGGGAGGAGAATATAAGCCAGAGTTAATTTGTAATGGGTATATAAAGGATTTCATAAATGTTTCCATACAGCTCTACGGTGATCAGGTTAATTTCACGTAGCCATAACCGCTGCAGGAAAATCTGTCATCTTCGTCGATACCAAACACGACACTAGCATAACGAAGCACCAAAAGTCAAGCTAGGCCTAACCGACGAGAGATCATCAAAATAGGAGCTGGGTTTACCTGGAGTCCGAATCATCTATATACTGACATAAGGAGAGTCTCGAACACAAACTATCGTAGAGACACCATCTCCTTCAGAAGAAATACCACTTCGTAAGACATTTTTTCCTGACGAAAGGACCAGCTCTAGAAAAACGTACCCCGCCATTTGTAAGCAGTACATCGGAACTCATCACGACTTGTCAAGACAACTCATACTTCCGCTAGACCGGAATACAAGAATCTAGTCCCTCCTACCCATCCAAAATATACAATATAGGACTGATTCTACTTGTACTAATAATATGTAATACATATGAATTCAGGCCATAAACACAATAATCAAATTAATATATTTTCTGGCCCTAAAAAATAAGTACAAACGCAAGCGCACTATCCTTGCGCCGGATCAATATCCAGAACGATTACTCCTATAATCAAAAGTGTGAATCAAACATGGATTATCTCGCTTTTACCATAAACAGCATTTTCATACACAAATGAATGCATGTCTATATTTTCCCATATCAAATAGCCATATCAATTTTTGTAAAATGTGCGTCAAAATATGCACGCAACAGATTACCACACCCCTCGGGAAAAAAAATGGTACATTTTTTTTTTTTGAAATACATCTAGGAGCAACATACAATAGGCTCACAACGCACCAATAACAATGCGCAGATGATAAGCATAAGTTTTATGACCTTAGAGAAAGTACTTCTCTAAGTATAAATATTTCCAGAGAGGTGTCACCAACGCATACTACAATATTAGCAATGACACAATTTCCACATTAGTTTATACGTAAATTTCATCTAAGATATCTTAACATCATGATCATCAAAGACGAAAACCATTGAAAAATCAGCGGTGAATACATATCAATGAACCGCTAAGTAGTGTTACAATCAATATATGATATATTACATATGTGTACACATTTCAACATAGAAACAACTGTATCAAAGTTGTATAACAGTTATGAATCATGTGGGCATCTAGACAAAATATCTGCCATCACATTTTCTGACCCACGGATAGCTCGCACCGAAAAATGAAATGGCTGTAGAGCAATCGCGTATCGCGTTGATCTCGCGCTCTTCAGATTTTTACTCTGAATAGCCGTAAGAGCCTTCTGGTCAGTTTCCACAATGAAATGCGCGCCCAGAAGAAATCTTTGCAGTTTAAGGATTGACCAAACCATAGCCAATAATTCACGGTCTAGGACCGAGTAATTCTTCTCTGCGGCATTTAATTTCCGAGAAATATACATCACCGGATGCAGAGTTCCAGAGTACTCTTGCATTAGTGCAGCTCCAATCCCGGTGGATGAAGCGTCACTACGAAGAATAAATGTCTTATCCTTAGAAGGCAATACTAGGATAGGTGAAGTAGAAAACATAGTTTTAACCTTATCCAAAGAGGATTGACATTCTTGAGTCCAATGGACTACATTAGGAGACCCTTTCTTTAGCAAGGAAGAAAGAGGTGACATAATGGAGGACAGATTCGGGATGAATCGTCCATAAAATTGTATTAGACCTAAGAGACTTCGTACTTGCTTTTTAGTCTTAGGAATAGAAATGTTAAGTATCTTACTTGTATTATGGTCTTCTGTTTTTAGGAACCCATGACCAACACGGTGTCCTAAGAAAGATATTTCGCTAAAACCAATACATGCTTTCGATGGTTTCGCTGTCAGGTTATGCTCGCGTAAGATAGACAATAGTTCATTTATACCATTATAGTGATCGTTCCAAGTATCACTGAAAAGACAGATGTCATCAAGATACGCAATGACATCTGAGCGATGAGATAGGATTCGACGCATCATGCGTACAAATGTAGCAGGGGCGTTCATAAGACCGAAAGGCATGAAATTCCATTGGAATAGACCCCTAGGCGTCGAAAAAGCAGTAAACGGTTTGGCGTGTTCGGATAGTGGAACTTGCCAATATCCCTTAGACAAATCGAGTTTAGTAAAGAAGTGAGAATTCGATAGTCTCGTAAGTAGCTCTTCTAGTAAAGGCATAGGCTCAGCATCGAATTTAGTCACTTGATTCAATTTGCGATAATCCACGCAAAGACGTATGTTATTGTCTTTTTTTCCGTACTATAACCATCGGCGAAGAATATGCTGATGTGGATGGTTCTATAATTTTTAACTCTATCATCTCATCTAACTCTTTCTCTACCTGTGCTTGAAAATGTATCGGAATAGGATACGGTCTGACTCTTATAGGACTATGGTCAGTAAGAATAATGTCATGTTGAATGACATCAGTTTGACCAGGAATGTCAGTAAGGACATCCTGAAATTGTTCTAACATAGTAGAAACTTGTTTCTGCTCTCCTGGAGATAATTCTGGAGAAATTGCAACATCTTTCCATGATTCATTAGAGTGAAGAGGAATCATTGGAAAAGGTAAATTTACATCCGAGAAACTCGTTTCCTCATCCTGTATTACTGACAGAGATGAGTACTGTCCATGTTGGACTGGAAAATCGTCCGTTGCCTGGAAAACAGGTTGTAAATAATCAGGACGTTCATGGAATTCCGTGAGCATGTTGATGTGGAAGGTTTTACGCTTCCCGTCAATATCGACGATATAGTCAACATCGGAAACCTTTGATATTATATCGTACGGACCTTTCCAAGAAATGAGAAGTCTATTTTCCCTACAAGGTAGCAAGACAAATGCTTTGTCACCTGGACAAAGTTGACGCAAACATCTCTTTTTATTGGCAAATTCCCTTGCCTTCTGTTTCGCAAATTCAGAAGAAGCAGTTGCCAATTTGCATGCTTCAATAATCTTGTGTCTAAGTGCGATGACATATTCATAAGAGGATTTTGTGTCATCGACAATATTATCAGCAGTTATAAGATCATGAAGTAAGGACATAGGACCTCGCGGTTTCGCGCCAAAGACAAGTTCAAAGGGAGAAAATCCTGTATGTTCGTTGGCGACCTCTCTATATGCAAAGAGAGCCGCGGGTAAAACCCTATCCCAATCCTGAGGATGATCTTCTGTTATCTTACCTAGTAGGTTTTTCAGAGTTCTATTCAAACGTTCCACCATCCCATTGGACATAGGATGATAAATACTACTCAGCGATCTCTCTATCTTCAGAGTCGACATTACTTGAGACATGGTATCCGATATGAGTTGGGTACCATGGTCGGATAATATTTCTGCTGGAAACCCCAGACGAGAAAATATTAACCAAAGAGCATCTGCGATATCAGCAGTAGTTATGCTCTTTAGAGGAACAGCCTCCGGCCAACGTGTGCACATATCAACACACGTCAAAATAAATTGGTGTCCTCTAGCAGACTTTATCTTAAATGGACCAATGATGTCTATCGCCATTTTTTTAAATGGCCGAATGGGAATGTCTGCAGCCTGAATAGGTGCATCATGGCGTGGACCTCTGGATTTAATCTCTTGACATACTTTACAAGATCGACAATAGATTCGTATGTCCTTATTCACAGCAGGCCAAAAGAAAGATTGAAGAACTCTAGCTTTAGTACGGGAAAAACCCATATGTCCAGCACACTGCGAATCATGAGCGTGCTGTAAGATTTTAACTCTCATATTTTTTTAGGCACAAGGATTTGAGAATGAATGGACTTAGCGGAGTCTTGTACCATACGTACAAGTACGCCATTCTTCATCGTAATCCAAGATTTACGATTTGTATCCTTATTCGGATCACCTTTTGTTGCCAGAGTAAAGAATTTCTTTAGAGTAGGATCATCTTCCTGCTGTTTGATAAAGGAATCGTGGGAAATCTCCAAGGGATCATCTTGGATCTGCGCATCATTATCTTCAGAATGTGAAGATTGTGGCATATTGAGAGCTTGAGCCCTAGTGATTACTGCATTAGCAGATTGCATATTAACATTTTCCCAATTAGAAATTTGCTGTGGAGTGCATTCTTTCACTCCATGAATGCGACCGATGATAAGATCAGCGATCGGATTCGGCAAGAGACATGCTTGCACCTCTCCTGTAAAGAAAGGCGTAGCAATATTGATAATGGCAGTGGAGTACTTCTCCAATGTGCCACCAAATGTTACACATTTGACTATATTGCCTGTAGCTCGAGAAGGATTTACGAGTGATTGCCTCACTCCAATGGTAGTGCACCCCGAGTCGAAAAGAATTGATACCGGAGTACCATCTATTAGGCCCCTATTAAAGACAAGAGCACCCCTTCCATTATGCGCGATTGACGCATGGAGAGCGGGAAGTGGGTGACCGCAGCTTAAAGTAGACACTGTGGTTGGATCGAATAATGTTTTGCATTGCGAACACTCAGATGCTCTAGCAAAATCAAAAGCGGAATTCGCTACACTATTGGAGTCTTTTTTATCATTATTCTGATTATCGGTGTCGTGGAACTCCTGTTGTGCAGAGTTTGCCTGGTAATACGATTTACCATGTCTTTTGTGTTGTGATCTACCTCGGTTATAATTGTCTCTATAATTATTATTGCCTCTGTTATAACCCCTATTTGGGTTTGAATCATAATATTCATGATCATAATCATCATGCTCATTATATTGAGTTTCCCTGTAATATTGTTTCTTTTGTCTCCATGAAGCACTTGGGTAGTTCCTATAGCTACTCCCTTTCCGAGAATTTCTAACATTATGGGCACCCCTCGCGTGTCGAGGACTATCAGCCCGATTCCAGTTCTTCGAAGAAGAACTCTGATTTGAGCGGTTATCTTGGTTTTGATACTTATCCCAATTAACCTTTTTATCAAATTTATTTTTAGCTCCTTGGAATTTGTGTGAGTAATTCTGATTATATTCTGTTGCCGAAGCAACTGGCATACTCTCTTTAATGTTAGAGTTACTAAGAATCATGTCAGGGTGTGCCGTGGCATACTGGTCACAATATTCTTCCATTTGCTTTATTGTACTAGGTTTACGCTCATGTAAGAACTCTAGGAATGATTTATTTACAGAAGACATGACCTTGTCTCTTAGCAATAAATCTGTAAGACCATCAAATGTTTTCTCTGTTTTGGATAATTCAATCCATCGTGAAAGTGTAATTCGTGCTTTTGAGATGAAATCTGAGAATTCTACACCTACCTCAGGTCTCATTGTTTTAAACAAAAGACGGTAACCTTCCTCAGACAGCTGATATCTCTTTATCAAAGCTGCCCTAACAGCATCATAATTGTCTTTGTCGGCCTCTTCAACGAAATATAACTTACTCAGAGACTCCCCTTTTAGATTTTCAGACAACTGATTCACATACTGTGATTTGTCAACATTATGAGATCGACAAGCCCGTTCAAATCTAGAAAGCCAAAATGTTATGTCATCACTGGTAGGGTTAAACGCTGGTACTTTGACCTTGTACACAAAGGGTTTACCATTACCACCAGATGCCTGATTAACATTACTCATACATGTCAATTTTAATTTCTCTAATTCAAACTCATGTTCTCTTATTGCTTTTCTCTCTTCAGCTTCTCTATCTAATCTTTTCTGTTCTGCAGCCGCTTCTAATTTTTTCTGTTCTGCAGCAGCAGCAACTTCTAGTTTTTTCTGTTCTGCAGCAGCAGCAACTTCTAGTTTTTTCTGTTCTGCAGCAGCTTCTAATTTTTTCTGTTCTGCAGCAACTTCTAATTTTTTCTGTTCTGCAGCAGCAGCAACTTCTAATTTTTTCTGCTCTGCATCAGCTTCTAATTTCTTCTGTTCTGCCTCAAATCTCCTTTCCTCCACTTGCATCTGCAATTTCTTAAGTTCAGCAGCAGTATCAGCTTCTTTTTCTAATCTTTTTTCTTCAGCTAAGGCTTTCCTTTCTTCTGCAGCAGCTTTTTTTTCTTCTATTTGAAGTTTTCTCTCCTCAGCCGCAGCTTTTTTTTCCTCAGCAGCAGCTTTTCTTTCTTCAACAGCAGCAGCAATTTTTTTCTCTTCTGCAGCTAATGCTTTGTCATATTGAGCAACAGCCCATTGTTCTAAGTCTTTTCCAGTCTTATCAAGAGATTTTCCTTGTATAATGAAATAATCTAATGTAGACATATTGTCCTCTTAAATCAGAAACCTGAAAAAGTAAATAAATTACCCTCTTTCAAGTTAATGGGAGACAAGTCTATACCTTAGACTTAGTCTTAGTCCAAACTTGTATGGTTTATAATAACCAATGATAACTTGAGTACCTGTGGACAACAATAATTGTATCTCAAATACTGTGGGGACAAGCCTTACAAAGGTCTTGTATACCTCACTGTAATCAAAGATCACTTGAGTACCTGTGGAAAAAAATATTTCCCTTTACCAATCACTTTGGGAGACAAGCCTTACAAAGGTCTTGTATAACTCAATGTAATCAAAGATCACTTGAGTACCTGTGGAAAAAAATATTTCCTTTTACCAATCACTTTGGGAGACAAGCCTTACAAAGGTCTTGTACATTTTGTTTTATAACAATAACAATCAGAGAGTACTGATCTGTACTATACTATCAGTGTATACCACTATACGTCATATGTCAACTAAAGACATTACAAATGACAAACAAGAAAAGACAATCTGAAAACATTTGCAGAGATCAAATTAAATTAAATAGAAGAAATGAAAAAAATGATCACAGAAACCGTGATGATAACTGCAATAATAAAATGACAAGACAAATAACGCCACAGTGTATAAACATAAGGGTGTAAAAAACTGAAATGAAAGAAAAGATGAGACCTACAATTATACAAACAAATCAAACAAAACTAAGGGACACAAAATTATTAACAAAAACAACGAAGAAAAGAACACCTCATCACAACTAACAGAAATAGCAGCAAATTGTTGCTAACAAATTTCCAATTAAGAAAATGTGTACCTATCGAATACTAGTACCAAACCAATGTAACTCGGCATACCTTGTACTAGTCACACAGAACATAAACTAATTTAATACATAACAAATAACATGTAAGCATAAATAGCATATAGCATACAATATCATTTATGTCATGAATGGAATGTGTTGCAGGTATAGTGTTGTAAAGCAGGCACAGTTTATTTAAATAATAATAACTTGCCACTTTATTCAGTAATAGATTTAATTCTAAACTATTACACTGTCAATTTTTTCTCTTTTGAGCATATGAAGATCCCACGATGAACTATGCACTTTATGTACAACAACACTGTGCTTCTTCTGTACGTTGAGAAATGTCAACAATACTGCTCCAGATATTTTCTACACTTGATACCACTGTCCTGTGTAATACTGTCTGTACCGCGAAAAAACTGTCAACAAGCGCTGACCTAGATACAGCATCCTATCGGTAATACAGGTCAAGCTGACATCGACTGTATAGCTGTCCTACTAGTGTTGATGTGTTCAAACAAATGTTCTTTCAGCTGTAAACTGTGATTCTCAACACAAAACTGCGTAAGCTGGACCCAGGAATCTGGCTCGCCACTGTAAAGACGTTATTTCTTACTACACCTGTAGTACACCACTGTAAAGTATCAGTCTGTCTGCTCTGTAAGGAAGAGTGGTGTGTTGTTGAGATCAGGCATGCTCCAGTCTACCCAGCTGTAAATGGGTAACTCACCCTAGTCCTGAGTTAGGGAAGGCAAAGGCTCCAGGGGGAAGCAGGCCCTGAACTTGGTCACTTCAGCCGACGCAGGATGGTGTATGTATGAAGTAGAAGTGTAGAGTGTGATTACCGCGAATGGTGTGCTGTTCGTGTGCTGACCAATATAACCACTCACACTTGTCTACAAGGCACCAATGCAGACTGCTGGAATCTTAGTTTACTCAATTTATTCAGACGTACACACTGGGACATACGAGTACATCATGGTTCGTTGACATATCAATTTGTAGGTATACATAGCAGATCTGAAGTCATGACACATTCAGAAATAATGGCAGTACATCAAAGTTCAATGTCATGATACATTATGGCCGCATTCCCCTATCTGACTAAACGCGTCAGTGAAGGAATCGATAAATAACTAAAGTTACTTGACGTCCATAGTTTGTAGTATATATTATGAAACCACGAAAGGGGGGTTTCTAGCAAGATTGAGATCTCCCTGTCACTGTCCGATAATAAGATAAATAATCTGTTCTCTTGGCAGTGATCAAAACATATGATGACCGAAATCCAACATGGCTACCTCCCTGAGTTGTCGTTCACTCATGCATAGGGAGGAGAATATAAGCCAGAGTTAATTTGTAATGGGTATATAAAGGATTTCATAAATGTTTCCATACAGCTCGACGGTGATCAGGTTAATTTCACGTAGCCATAACCGCTGCAGGAAAATCTGTCATCTTCGTCGATACCAAACACGACACTAGCATAACGAAGCACCAAAAGTCAAGCTAGGCCTAACCGACGAGAGATCATCAAAATAGGAGCTGGGTTTACCTGGAGTCCGAATCATCTATATACTGACATAAGGAGAGTCTCGAACACAAACTATCGTAGAGACACCATCTCCTTCAGAAGAAATACCACTTCGTAAGACATTTTTTCCTGACGAAAGGACCAGCTCTAGAAAAACGTACCCCGCCATTTGTAAGCAGTACATCGGAACTCCTCACGACTTGTCAAGACAACTCATACTTCCGCCAGACCGGAATACAAGAATCTAGTCCCTCCTACCCATCCAAAATATACAATATAGGACTGATTCTACTTGTACTAATAATATGTAATACATATGAATTCAGGCCATAAACACAATAAGCAAATTAATATATTTTCTGGCCCTAAAAAATAAGTACAAACGCAAGCGCACTATCCTTGCGCCGGATCAATATCCAGAACGATTACTCCTATAATCAAAAGTGTGAATCAAACATGGATTATCTCGCTTTTACCATAAACAGCATTTTTATACACAAATGAATGCATGTCTATATTTTCCCATATCAAATAGCCATATCAATTTTTGTAAAATGTGCGTCAAAATATGCACGCAACACACCCCCCCCCCCCTTTTCTCTCTCACCCGTTCTTAGAAACGAAACAACGAGTTGGGCAGCTGCCAAACTGTCTAATGATCGTTTTAAATATTAGGACGGGTAACGAAAAAAACCACTGGTTTTTGGGGGTGGGTATCATACGCTTGGCATTAGTTAACTCAAATCTTGGACAAGCGATGGCCTTAGGCAAAAAAAATTTCAAACATGTTGTAGTTATTTATAGTTACAACCTCTCTTTAATAATAGGGCGGATGACTATGCGGTTTCTGGGGGATAGGTACCCTCTTCCAACTTATGGTAAAAAAAATCAAGGAGTGTCCCATTCTAAGCTGAAAGTTTGACCTTTGTCTTCAACGATTTTCAAATATAATAGCGGGGTTAAACGTTGTAAAACTACGTTACTAGATTTCGAATCAGGGAAATTTGAGTGGGGTGTCACACGGAGTTCGTTTTACTACAGCCTGCTATCTGGAACTCTCCTTAAGATTTTTAACTTTTAGTTAGCTCGACGATGTTGTGAGTTGTTGTCACCGTCGATGGTTGTGATTCGTGTTACTAAGAAAGTATGAATTTATTTCATTGGCACGGATAATGCTGGTGTAATAGGCCTCACTGTCACAATAAAGTTGTGTGCACCAACTTGCAAATGGACGGAAAATTCCTATTTCGCTGACAGCTGGAAAAGTTTATGCGGTGGGTTTGGAGCTGGGACGGAAGTGTTGGAGAAATCTGCAATGACCATCATATAAAATAAAGGTTATGCTGAAGCCGGGGTGGTATTCTTCGCGATACCCTGTCGGTCATGGCTGCCCTGGGAAACCATTGGAGACACCTGTTTAGAAAACCTGTCAGAAGCACTGACACGCCCTTTTCGGAATATATGTAGGTAGGACAGAAGATTCACATACTGAAGAGGATAAGGCACGACTCAAGCTGAAGACAGGGCGACAGTTGGAGAGATAAGGGCAACGGTGAAAGATTACTTCAAGGATTTGGTTTGGTTTGCTTGTAAGGACTATCCTGATGGCACAAGGAACACTCCATCAGTGCTCCGATCTCCTCCCTCAGATCGCACAGGGACGATCTCAGCACAGTGCACAAACTCCGTAGCACCGACGTGAATCTCAACGTGTGCATACAAGAATCACACACTCCATAAACATTTTTGTGGTCGGTAGTTTTCTAATTTTTTTTTAAATTTTGCCAGTGTGTCACTTTGACTGATAATTTGTCTTTTCCATCTCGTCCCAATTTTATTACTCTTTTAATGTTCTGGTTTCCTCAACATTTTGTATTTTCTTTTCTTTCGGATTCTACCTGCGTGGCCCATTATTCCCCTTCTCATACCCCACCCCGCGGTGTGTTTACGTTCTGGCCTTCAGTATAAATTCCCCACTGGTCAGCAGCGGTCAGCTAACGATAATGTTACCTAAGCGCACCTGGTGTTTGGCTGACCAGAGGAATATCTCTTGCGAGTAAAGTGTTTGATCACGAGCGAGAGGGTCTGCGAAGAAACGGTCCGCTAGCGGTTGGTATCCTTTGAGGTCTGGGTAACCGTTTCATCTCCGATTCAGGGGAGATAAAACTCACGTTCGTTCTGAGAGATTTGTTGTGGCCCCTGACCATAATATTATGTATTGCTTATCTGGGAAACGTACTCGCGGTTGTCGCTTCTGATGTATACCTCTAGAATAACCTTTGTCTTACTCTTGATTACGTTATACGCCGAAACATCTATAGAAACAAGCCATGCCAGGTGTCCGGGTAGCGATATTTGTAAACTATAGGAGTAGATTATTTTAATCAGGCAGACACACTCGTAAAATATTTCCTGCCCGAGAGGACCACAATGAGAATAAGGCAGACGATAACACAGAACTAAATGTTATTTGCCTATGTTCTCGGCATTTCTCGGGATGTGTAGACATCTATTTTAATACATATATTCATGGCAGTTTTGTATATATACCTGATAGGAATTTCACTTGAATTCATTTTCGAGGATTTCTCCCGGTAATTTAATTCAGTGATAATGTAGCGCCGTCTACCGCCTTAGTTAAGTGATGCTTAAGCAGTTATGGTTTACAATGGGTTAAATGGTAAACTTACGATAACAGATACTCACTAGGCGTAGAATCAGTCCATACAAGGCTTACCATTGGATTAAGAGTTGGCTAAATTAACTATCATTACTGTAAGGAAATGTCAGAGGTGTGGATTATTCACTTAAAACTGAATAGTGAGATGCAGGCACTATAACACTGAATTATAGGAGATAGTCCATTATTCCTTTCTGATAGAAACTTCTAGTGGCAGGGTGGAATCATTATATGCCGATTTGTGTAGCTAGACACTAGTTTATAACTTTCACAGAAAGCAGTCACCAGCCATAGATATCATTGTATCTTATGATTCAGTCACAACTGTATTGTTTTAGCAAGAACATTGCATTTTCTATGTATTCATTTGTGGGATGTTAATATTTTCCCCAAGGGGGACATACGATTTATTTTTGTAATGTCACTTGCTGTAATCTGTTAATGTAAATTCATTTAAATGTGGTTAGATGAATAGCATATTCACTCAGCTGTAACTACAGGGTTAGGTTTCCTGTGTGTTGAGTTGGGAGAAGAGGAGCAGATTTTGCTGTCAGAACATTTACTGACAGGTACATGGGTGTACAAAATATACTAGCCTATGCGGGCGCATGCTGATAATTGATAGAGTGGAAGGAACAGGAGACTTATAAAGTTAAAGACAGCCCTAAACTATCATAGCAATGATTACAATAACCTAAATCCCACAGTGGAGCATAACTGTTTTATATAACGTTAGTGTAATTTTATTGTTTGCTTGATGTAAAGGTCGTCTCTTTTTGGGTCTCAGTTTTCAGGGATACCGAAGTGCTAGAGCAAGACTCCAGTCAGGCGAAGAACGTCACATTTTCTTCGATCTAGAGGGTTTCTGAAAAAAACACCTAGCATTCACGAGGCGTCACCCCCATACCTGAAACAAAACCCTTTGTCAACGCAATTCTCTCTAACGGGAAATTAATCTCACGCAGTGTGCAACGAGCCAACGCAAAATCTAAAATCGTAGTGCAGTAGTAGTTTCCTACTCGCCTTTGGATTACCAGTCAGAGCATTGCTGCTTCCAACCTATTAAGCAGCCAAGCGTCTATAGCAGAATTTAAATCACCAGCCTTTGTGTGCTTAAATGGAGCACTCAGCCAAATAACAGTTCAAGCCAGCCCAAACCGGATTTAATACCAAGCACGAAAGCAAAATTCAAAGCGCCGGATAAGAGCGAAAAGGGACCATTTGTCCTCAAGTAAGTTAGTCTTGTGTGTGTTTCTGGATATTAAAAACCCCGCACTTATGAGCGGTCAGCCGGAGATAGACAGAGTCTTCCAGTCCACCTTGCGCAATTAGGGTGTCACCAACGATAGCGCCTACAGTGAATTTATTGCATGTTAGTTCCATCACCTATGAAGGATATCTACACGTAAAGACACTTATTGGAGCTATTGCATTTGGTCCCACGAAAGCGGACGGACTGACACTCAGTTTATCTATTTTTCTGTGTTCTACAGGTTTTATGTTGGTGGTCTGTGTGTTCGTTGGTGTGTATCTGCATCTTTGTGATTATTGATGTAATTTTATGTTGTTTGTGCTGATATGCATTATTTTCATACATTTCTTCTTTAATAAATTTTACTCATTTATTAATGCGCTGTTCACGACTTTTTCATCCATAATTAACATTTACAAGCTCTTTACTATAGTTTCTATTTATGATCCAGAGAAAAGATGAAGAGCAGGCGGTGCTTAGACTATATAAGTGTGTTGAGGCTTGGAGAGAGAGATAACTTTCATAAGTCTTCTTCCAGGTTTGGTCTCAAGTCCACCTCCTATTTACACTTTACCTATGTGTAATCTATAACTCTGTCAGTCCACTATCATTGTCGACTTCACTACTATTGTCTCACTCGACAATTACTCTTACACTTTAACTCAACCACGACACAGGGCAGCAGCCTTATTGGCCTACTCTTTACAATGTCCAACTGCCGCTGGATTTTTAACGTGCACACGGGACCTCCTAATTTTGTCGCCCTTATCCGAGAAGGCTAGGCATCCGATCTCACTACCCACTACCATTAGGACCACTGGTTCTGACGAAAAATGTCCATAAATTATATTCCCCGAACTGGAAAACGAACCTGGTACCTCTAGAACTCGAGACGGACGCCATACCTCTTAGCCACTCCGACCCCCAACTTCAAGTAGTGATGGCATAGAGAATAACTTAAGTCAGATACGGCAGAAGCGTGCTGCTTTGTTCCGCGAAGAGGTATTGTGATGATTTCGGACACAGACCTGACCGCTGGAGACAAAGGTGAAAACTATCCATCAGATTACAGATCGGGCGGATGTCTGTGTGTACGTGTTGGGAAGGCAACCAGATAGTACGGAATATCATCTACAACTGTGCAGCAAGGAATGAGTAGATTGACAGTACAGCCTTTGCCAACATAATTTAAATGAACTACTGTATGGCACCGAGAGAAGCCTGATACGGAGAACCAGCTTTGTAAGATAAATGCGATTATATGAAAGAAAACAAAGAAGAGGAAGGTAACGAAAAATCTATGTAAAAGATGATCTTAAGCATAATCCAGATTAATAGATAAGGGTAGCCCTATTGCAGTTACTGCGGTAAGTTAATGAAATGTTAGAGACTTCACCATTCTAATTCAAGTGTAATTGTGGAGTGACAAGTATCCTTCCTTGCTGGCTTTACCTGTACTAAATCAAGAACATAGTCTGGTACTTATTTATAACAGGATAGACGGGCGTGAGGTTATCGTGCTTCGAACTCGGAACCCAGTAAATTTGCCAAAAGAGTCAAGCAACTACAGATTAAAGACAACTTGAGAAAGTAAATGGTTATCAAAAACAAATATTTTCTTGGTAATCTATATGGTAAATCTACGAGTAATTAACACCTGGGTTTAAGATAGAACAACGCTATTTAAGATCATGTTTCTGAATTAAGACTTACACAATTTCTTATTTCAGAGGCAGCAGTGACAGCTTGAAATGGACGACATCACAGTATGTATGCTTTTATATATTACTGACAACCTCAGGTGTGTCCATGAAGTGTGTGACGTTTAATAAACGCTGAAGAACTGTCACACTTGTTTCCTTTTCTAATTTATGACACACCACCATTATGCGCCTTCAGGAAAATATTTCGTATTCTCCAAGTGTTCTCGAGACGCCTCATACAGGTATAATGTCAAATATCTTAAGTGACCAGACAGCAATGTTGTTACAGTGGACCCTGTTTACTGTGGTTTGTCAAGCGATAGTCATATTTGGAATTGGATCCAACATCATCAACATTGTTTGTTTTGTGAAGCAGGGTTTTAAAGATCCCGTAAACATCAGTCTCCTCGGTATGTTATCTATGTTATTATTCAAAAACCAACAAATATATATTTTTAATGTGCATATTTTAGGAGATAATGAAAGTGTGTTTGGTGCAAATATATGCAGATACAAATAAGAGGTAGTAATAAATAAAGAAATAGCTGCATACATTGAACACCACATGTGAAGAGATGTATTAAGAAACAAACAGCAACCTTCTTTGAACTGTTAGTATTTCGCTATCACCAGCAAATGTATCAAAATGAAGAGCACAGTGGTTCGGAAATAATGTTGTTGTTTTTTTTTTTTTTAACTAGAACTGTTGAGCATGTCGCTCTTTTGCAGGCAATACCAAATTGAAGAATTCTCGTCACTATCTACATTGTAGATTTAAGCTTTCTCTGTAGCTTGTCTGTCGTTCCAAAACTTGTGGACTCATGAGCTCTAATTTTTTTTCCTGTGTATTATCCTGGCACATGTTTAAAGGATCCGCGCATCTAGTTTCATGCTAGAAAGAGGATGAGGCGGCATACTTACCGCCATCCTCTGGTGCTCTCTAAATATTTTCTCATCTTCTTCTTTGATCCTTAGCTGCTGACTGTCAAAACAGTCAGTGGCCATCACGTCTAATTGTGTCATGGTGGGCAGCAACAAACTGTTTCCACTTCGCTCAGTCGGCGGCCGTCGTTCGTGCAGTGCTCCAGCTCTGGTTCATTCTTTGCACCGCAGCCTACACAGTGTCACAGTGGTCCCTGTATATGTCCTAGGACTGGTCACGATACCAATTAGTAATCTTATGTGACCGTGTGCCCTGTATATGAATATTGGCACTAATTGTTAATCAACTAACTAGGTGACTAGGGCAGACCTAGTCGTCGGATTTTCTATTTTGTCAATTTAGTCTATTGACAATCTTCCACGTAAGAGTATATCTTAATACTGGCCATCACCGCCAGAGCTGACTATTCCTGGATGATATATATCTCAAGCTTCCAACCTAAACTCGTTCTATCCCTCCTTGTGATGTTACTTAGTGACAACGTCGTACAGTGGTGATTTTCTTTATATCCAGTATCTTGTTTACTCTAGCACTCAAAAACCTTTTAGAGAATTAACCCAACTTGAGAAACGTTCCATCAAAACAAACATTTTATTTACATCTCAGAAGTTCATCATAACTGAAGCATGTGATACAAATTCCAGGTACAAACATTTCCTAACTGTCTCTTGTATGTCCCATTCCTCCTGGGCACATTCATGTACCTATGCATATATATATAGCTCTCTACCTGAAAACATTATCAGATATGGTTTATACCTATTTTCTTCCCTTAAGGCTATTCTATTTATTCTGGCTTCTCCCAAGCCTTTCATCAACTCTTTCCTGAGTTGTTTTCTCTCCTCTACTAATCCTGTCAGATTTGACTCATATTAATCAAAATACCATCATCTTAAAATTCATATATGCCAATTAGCACATTGGGTACACCTGTTGCAGTATCCTCATACTTATACCTGCTAGAGAGCGCATGTTTCATCCTGTAAATACAATCATCCTTCAATTTCTTACTCATCTTACTTGTAACAGTCAATATTGCAAAGTTCTTTACACAATAGCCCAGCACGGCTATTAAATCCATGTTCTTCTGTAAATCTTCTCAGATGCTTACTTAGTCTCATTTTATCCACCTCATAGTCAACTTTGTAGCTTCAGCTTCATTTCTCATTATCCTGCGCTCACGTAGTTGTAAGCGTCGTTAACCTTATAATACTTTATTTCAGCTTCTGAAATCATTCTATTCAATGTCTATCAAAAGTTATGAGTCAAAGGACCTACTTACTTTGGTTTCACAGAATCCTCGCAACACTCATATTTCTTACTATCACCCCTTATCACTAAGCCTATACTTTAAACACAGCTTTGTCTTTCATATGTGAATAGATTCTACTACTCTAACTAGGTCTATAGGATTCTTCAGAAGTATTCATTCTGTTTCCCACAGAAATTGAACTTGAGCCTGGCAGAAAACACATTCCTGCCACTCTACGTCCTTAACTAGGACTGCTCCTCCGAAAAATGCAACCGCCCACCAGCATGTCCAAGTGTGTTCCCCTCTATAAAATCATTATCAGCTGATCTGTAATTGTTTACTGTAAATTGATTGGTTCCTCCTATTCTCCACTCAGCTGGAATATGTTCACGCTTATCCGCTGTGTAAACAACTCAGTGAAGTGTCATCCGTTGTCCTGGTAAACTTCACTCAGACTTTTCACGTGCATATTTTTTTCTCTCAACTCACTTACTCATATAAGGGAGGTAATTAACCGTTGTCTCCCTTTGCATAATTTGACTTAACCTTATATTGTCTTCTCTAAAGCTTGCTATACAATTCTTATATGTACATTTTCTAAACCATAATTACCAACTCACCAAATCTACTTAAGTGTATTTAAGCACTTTCCTCCCCTGACCTTAATATTCAGAGTCTCCTCCCTTTGATCAAAGTATTATTTCACTCATTTTATCTCCCTTTTAGCAAGACAAATAGTCTTTATTCAAATCCATTCTTATTTCTTAAACCATTTTTTTATACTTTCCCCCTTAACCAAAACCAAATCACCGCTTATAATTCCTGCTTGAGCATTTATAATGCTCCTAGCGAACCCAACGCCCTAATATCCGGCTTTTGGCTAAGATCATGTGTCTAGACACAGGGACCGGTACAGTGACATTTATGTGTCATTAGGTCCCTTGTGTGAGAACACAGAGGATCACTACAGTGACACAGTTTGTCATTGGGTCTTCTTGTGTTGGGACATGTGGTCTTGACCAGAGCCGGGTTTGGGCGGGGACAATGCGACCTCATGCGAGGAAAAAATATGCGACCTCAAGCGAGGGGAAAAAAAAAAATTTTTGGCTAGGATCATGTGTCTAGACACAGGGACCGGTACAGTGACATTCATGTGTCATTAGGTCTCTTGTGTGAGAACACAGAGGATCACTACGGTGACACATGTTGTCATTGGGTCTTCTTGTGTTGGGACATGTGGTCTTGACCAGGGCCGGGTTAGGGCGGGGATAATGCGACCTCAAGCGAGGAAAAAAAAAAGTCTAGACACAGGGACCGGTACAGTGACATTCATGTGTCATTAGGTCCTTTGTGTGAGAACACAGAAGATCACTACGGTGACACACGTTGTCATTGAGTCTTCTTGTGTTGGGACATGTGGTCTTGACCAGAGCCGGGTTTGGGCGGGTGCCAATGCGACCTCATGCGAGGAAAAAATATGCGACCTCATGCGAGAAAAAAAAAAGGCTTTTGGCTAGGATCATGTGTCTACACATAGGGACCAGTGCAGTGACATTCATGTGTCATTAGGTCTCTTGTGTGAGAACACAGAAGATCACTACAGTGACACAGTTTGTCATTGGGTCTTCTTGTGTTGGGACATGTGGTCTTGACCAAGGCCGGGTTTGGGCGGGTACTAATGCGACCTCATGCGAGGAAAAAATATGCGACCTCATGCGAGGGAAAAAAAAATAGGATCATGTGTCTACACACAGGGACCAGTAGTGACATTTATGTCATGAGGTCCTTTGTGTGAAAACACGGAAGACCACTACAATGACACATGGTGTCATTGGGTCTTCTTGTGTTGGGACATGTGGTTTTGACCAGGGCCGGGTTTGGGCGGGTACTAATGCGACCTCATGCGAGGAAAAAATATGCGACCTCAAGCGAGGAAAAAAAAAAAAAAAAAAAAAGGCCTAATATCCGGCTTTTGGCTAGGTTCATGTGTCTATACGCAGGGACCAATAGTGACATTTATGTCATTAGGTCCTTTGTGTGAAAACACAGAAGATCACTACAATGACACATGTTGTCATTGGGTCTTCTTGTGTTGGGACATGTGGTCTTGACCAGAGCCGGGTATGGGCAGGGGCCAATGCAACCTCATGCGAGGAAAAAATATGCAACCTCATGCGAGGAAATTTAAAAAAAAACCAAAAAAAAAAAAACTATTATCCGGCTTTTGGCTAGGATCATGTGTCTACACACAGGGAACAGTAGTGACATTTATGTCATGAGGACCTTTGCGTGAAAACACAGAAGATCACTACAATGACACATGTTGTCATTGGGTCTTCTTGTGTTGGGACGTGTGGTCTTGACCAGAGCCGGGTATGGGCGGGGACCAATGCAACCTCATGCGAGGAAAAAATATGCAACCTCATGCGAGGAAATTTAAAAAAAAAAAGGTGACAACAGTTCTCCACCAGGTAAGATATACATGGCTAACATTATATGTTTAGTTTAAAGGCCTTTCTAATGAATCCTCATATCATGCTCTGTATCATTTTCCAGCTCCCCTCGCCTGTCATAAATTCATCGGTAGATACTTTTGCCCTTAGAAAACCTGGTGTTAAGTCAAGGGGCTCATGTGATTCCTTGAAGCTAAGTGCAAAATGCTGGATTCTCAGCGTGTTTGCCACACAGGGATTCGTGATGATTTGCCACTTTGGTATGGCTAGTTGATCCCTAAAACGTTGGTCATGCAACTTGAAAGTTGCCCATTACCAGGATGCATCGCGTGGTGCTTCAGGGTCTTGGTTAATTTCTAACCCTTGAATTCATGTCTTTGGCTCGATGTTCTCGTACATCATGTACCTGCACCTTTGTTTCATGTCGCATGTTGTCATGTCTTCTATAGTAGTGTTTCTCAACTAGTGCTCCACATATTTCTGGTATTGCACAACTAATCTTTAGGGGTTCCATCAGAACGTAGTAAAATAAATAAATAATCATTTTGATACATTGCGAAAATTACAAATATCGTTCGTGTTTAAAGATATATTTAGTTGCATAAAATGCAATGAAGCGTCTCCTAATACATTTCGATTTCAGCGAGACATGAATATCATGGTATCTTAACGAAAGCAGTGAATATATTTTAACTTCTTACATTTGTTAACACGATTTCTCGTCACTGGCAAAAATTAAAAACAAAGAAAGAAATCGTCTGCTGAGGTGGCTGTCTGAAACTTTCTCAATAGTGGCAGTTATTGTGTTGGACTCTCAGGTCATGATACGAATGGTCCAAAAGGGATAGCTACGACATAAAGGAACATAATCCATGGAAGCTTCGGTGTTTCAAAACCTGGTGATCTATTGTTTTGGCCATGCAGGTGTGACAGGTAGGCCTACTCCTACTACTTAAGAGCGAATAGCGCTACTATTAAGTAGAATATTGTATTACAGTCTAGCTAGCTACTTTAGCACTAGTCGTAAACAAATGACGTCATCAAATCTGGTGTAGGGAAACGAAATAGCTAAGACCGGTGTAGTGAAATGGATCTGTGCAAACCCCACGCTCAAACTTCCTGCTTAAAAATCAGTCCGCGTATTTTTTTTTTAATCTATAAATAACTACAACATTTGAAATGTGTCTGAGGGGCAAAGTCCATTTACCGCTAAAAATTTAACTAGATCATTTGAATTTTTCTACTACCACAGGTTAAAAGTTGCTACCCCCATACACACACACACACACACCCAACCTAATATTTATCGAAGGACGTAGTCAAAATTAACACCCAATCAAATTGTTACCTCGTTTTTGGTAGAGACAAAAAAACTTGACTGTAGTGGAAAAAATGCCGATTCTGTGTTTCTGACAAAAATTAAATAATTTATTTCTCAATAACTAAAGGGAATTAGAATGAAATGGATATCTTGAATTATAGCGCTGATATTGATTAATATATTAACCTAAAGATTCCCACTTAATAAAATTATCTTGACTTAGAAAAATTTAATTTACTGATATTTTAGATCAGGGTAGACCTACAATTAATTACAAAACAATTACCCAGATGAAACTGTTAAGGAATAACCAAAGGAAAAGTAAATAGAACGATAGAGGTCAGTTGACCGTGTAATTATCACTTTTAATATTAGAAATCGGTCCATAAATAACTGAGATATAAAATACACAAAGATAATCAGACAAACGAACACACTTATGATTGCTCAAAGTTTATAGTCCAAAAATAGTTAAAATTTTGACTCGCTTTCTGATTGGTTAAAGGGTAGGGTAATAAAAATTAACACCTCCTTGTAAGATCAGGCCATTTGAATTTGAAAGCCATCGCAAGTTGAGATCAGCGGGAAAGCCTTGTGACCAAGCTTTTGCCGTCTGGACAAGAAAGCAGTCAGAAAACCTATTTACTGCTAGTCAACTTTGTGCATGTGTTATTATTCTTTACTTGAGGTAAGATAGATGCTTTTATTTGTATATTTCCTTAGCAAGTATCAGGCTATATGTGTATGCCGATACATTTTATTTCGATACTGCTAACTGGGAGATGGTTCAAGTTACGACGACCTAGGTAGGAATGCAGTCTTTTTTCGGAGTGAAATGTGTAGAAAATGTTTTGCTATTGGCCTTACAAATTTTGTGCCATAGTGCCGTGGTAATAAAATTGATATTGCCATTGGAAAGTGAAAATAAATGTGTTTGTAAGTTTGCCATAAAATTTTGCGACTGTAGGTCCAGGAGAAAATAAATTGGTTGTGGTTTCTGGAGTGACACAATGTTCAAATAACATGTGACACTATACATAGAATGTTTGAAAGAAGTCACAAGATATATTTGTACACCCCTGCTGATTATGTGGAAGACAAGCAATGCTAAAGGAATAGTGGCTTTAATGCCATATGGAAAAAAAATGAAAACACAGGACTGAGTGTAGTCAAGGAAATATAGGGTTTGGTGCATATGGTCAGCACACATGGCTGACCCCAGGTAAGATTACCATTGATTAGTTGTGGAATTGTTATAGACAGGCTATAAAGGAGAGAAAACTTTCCTTCTCATTTCAGGGTTGTATTACCAGTAAAAAAGTGTTGCAGACAACCTGGAGAAGACATAAATTGTGGGCAGTGAAGGCTCACAATATACTTTGAGCTACAGGCCATATCTTCATCCAGAAAGCAGCAGAATATACATAGTCTGGAGCCCATAGCATCAGACAGGCTTACAGATAAGTCCCTTAACACGGGCACATGACAGTTCCTCTCAATTTAAACCACCACAACAAAAAGAGTTTCCTGGGGAATGATGAAAAAAAAAACCCTCATATAACTGACTATTGTTAATATCAAGCATTGAAAATCAGACAGTGGGATACTCATTCTAGTGACAATTTTTATTTTGTTACACTTCATGGACAGAGTTCCATCTTATTTATTTAAAAACTGTAAATAAACACTTTTATGATTTTGACAAGTCCTGTTTCAAAAGATTGAGGTTCGGGACAATAAATTGTATATTTATTCCCATATATATATATATATATATATATATATATATATATATATATATATATATATATATATATATATATATATATATATATATATATATATATATATATATATATATATATATATATATACCAAAACGTTCCCACCAGTCTTACTTATTTACATTTTGTTGAATTACAGTTCTGTTTGTATTTATTCATTCCTCACATTAAATACAAACATACCCTAGACACTTGCCATATACATAACACTACAGAGATAAATGTACACTGGGTGAGATCAGAAGAGGTAGTGGATAGGGACTCCTGAGAAATACATCATCATCTTTCTAATTCAGAGTACTTACATAGCTTGACCTCACCTTGTTAACCTTTAAATTTACTACCATCAAAACCTCTTATCACAATCGGAACGAAAAAAGAATGGGGAGTTAAGTGAAGAGAGTTTTGGTTTGCGAAGCGGGAAGATCGTCATGCTGGTTGTGTTAAGATTTGTAGCTAGAAAGTTTAAGTTTATCAGAAATAATTCCTTGGCTGTTAGTGCCTAGAGACAGAAATAGTGTATTAAAGTTTGCAGTGAACTTAAATATTTTGTTGAATGATTTGTACAGACAGAAAGAACGAAAGAACAGGTAACCTTCTGACAGGTCAACATTGGGTCACTGAACACAAGCACGCTTAACAGTGAGCTGATTGAGAAGTAAGTGGGTCATGTTAGGCATACGGTCTCTGAACCAGCACAAATTAGCAAATACGCATTGCCTGCATTGTATACGATAGACAGTTCTGCCTTGTATAAGAACAACTTTATTGACAGCATAAGATAATAGAAAAACAGTACTGTCAGCATAAGATATGAAGAACAGTATTGCCTTCCTTGTATAAGAAAAACAGTATCGCTAGCATAATAAGAATAATCTGGGCTACAAGCATAATAACAGAAGAACAATGGTGCCAGTAGTAAATAATAAAAGCATATGGTGTTCCCTCCATAGAAAGTCTTCATCATACATGAGCTGCAAGAAAACCTGGGTTGAAAATAGAACATCTAGAAAATCACACCTCTTGCGAAAGCGAGTCTACAAACTAGATGACTTGGCCACATCAATCCGGTCACACAGGACTAAGCAGCAGTCAGAGAGCTAACGTACTAGCCTTGAGACCACTGTGATATAAAGTCATATATTCATGAGTTCATTTCGTCTGATCATTTTTTGTTATACTCACCAATGTTAGAATTTACTTATAATTTTCTATTAGTCAAGGTGCACTTTTCCCAGATAAAACTATGTTTAAAAGCCTAAGTCCCTAAAGTGATGTTTATCTTTTTTTACTGCGAGCAGTCAACGCTTAGCAAAGCCAGGGACAACAGTGTCACGGATTAAACTAACCTTGGCAGACTTTTGTTAACATTGGCCTCTTGCTTACACAATACGGCCAATTGGTGTATTTTGCTAGATAATCGAATATTTTGCTTTCGTCCAATCGGGTAAATGAAACAAACAAATGTCGAACAGGACGAGTGTGGCCTAAAGCTAACTTCTGCTTAATCTTGTTGGAGTTATCTGAGAAAATTTTCATTCCTTATGTAAAACATGATTGTTACAAAATAAACTAGGACGTATCACGTAATTATTTTCAACAAACCGAGCAGGAAGAAGATACAGGGGAACTGTAACGGTGACTTTTCATAATGTAGCGACCAGTACTGGTCAAGTTATAATGTAACAGTGCTGTATGACCTCTATAATGTTGAGGTGTGTAGAATGGCCACCATCATGTTGGCGTTGTAAAATTGCCCGTTTAAATGTTGTGTGCTGGTTTAAGTGAGTAAGGGTCAGGTCAACCCAGGCGGTACAATGATGTGAATATAGGTCACCAAGCGTTGAGACACCAACAGCGTGCAATGAAGACTCTCTCAAACGTACAGGCTTTCAGATGTGTAGTGATCGTAGAAAATGTGTGGTTGACATGATGTGTGGGTGAGCAGACATCAGATAAAGTGATGGACGCGGATGTGTATAGACTCTTGGACAATGGCACGATACACCTACACAACCACATGTAGAAGTCAGTAAACGTTGGTAACAGCAGCTGACTTTACAATACTTTAATGCAGTACGATTACAATAGACGATCGACATCAGGACATAGTCATTTGACAAAACTCAGGAACATTGTAAACATGACGACAATTCAGTACAGTTTGCATCATCAATTCATCAGTAGACTGTGCATATATGATAACACATAAGTGTTGTCGCACGGAAGGTCCAGGGTTCAAATCCTGGGTAAGCCACTCATGTCTGTTGTTTTTCTGTTGTCTAGTGTTCTACTTTTTTATTTCCTACGAGTGCCTTATAACATACCTTTATATTTGTTTCACATTAATTTACTGTGCATATATGATGCTGACTTTCATCTAACTTTCTTCCTACAGCCACAGCAAAATAACCCCGCATTGCCAGCGGGTCATTAAATACGAGTTTAAACCAACTCTATTCTGACACCAGCAAGTCAGATACATTGACTAGTATACAGTAGGCCGCAAAATATGGCAGGCCTCTAGGTACAATGGCCTTTGTGGTATTCCTTAGCAAACAAGGGGTCAGACCCTGTCCAATATGATAATATAATGTTCTTTGGGCATACACAGGCCCTAAGCAAATAATGTCAGCATAATTCGTGAGCTCAACTCTCGTATCCTCGAAGGACTCTTTCCCGCCCAGGGAAAAGTCACTGAGCTGGTAAATAAATGGTATACGTGATTCTGATAATAAAGGAAAATGAATCGAAGGATAATTTACCTTGTCTTTCCTTCAGAATAACACTAATAAACACACTCGTCTCCTAGACGCTTATAAATATATCATGGGGAAACAATCTTTAGACATTTGGGTCTCACACACAGAGGACTTTCCTTCCCCAGGCTTAAAGCCAGATCGAAGACGCCAAAAGCACGTCTTAACCCTCTGAAAAACACAGCTCGACTCCAGATCGGAAGTCTTTCTTTACGCGCCACAAAAACTTGCGCATGCGTCGTTAGACGCCAGACCCTCAGAGCTAAACTCAGGTGGGCGATACTGAACACATACTAGGAAAAGACTGACCATGCAAGCCATATATGGTCAGGTAATAAGACATCGGTTCTAGTTGCAAACATTCCAAGAAAAGCTGACTATTCAAGCCATATATGGTCAGGCAACCAGACATCGGTTCTAATATTAGAACGCTAGGTTAAAAACAAGTGGGATAACAACCACTGTTGAATTCTTACTTACTTACTTAGTCGTTCCCCTTCTACCGTGAGGTGTAGAGGTTTGGAAGAGAGAGCGCCAGACCATTCTATCAGCTGTCTTCTTCCTGGCCTGGTTCCATTCTAGTCCTCGGTCCTTCAAAGATTGTCTAATGTTGTCCTCCCAGCGGACTCTGGGTCGTCCTGGAGGTCT
Organism: Oreohelix idahoensis; assembly: GCA_024509875.1. Taxonomy (NCBI): domain Eukaryota; kingdom Metazoa; phylum Mollusca; class Gastropoda; order Stylommatophora; family Oreohelicidae; genus Oreohelix; species Oreohelix idahoensis. The sequence continues at coordinate 310,487 of JAMPIV010007312.1, read as the reverse complement.
GGATCCCTGGCTCTTTGTTTCCCATGCTTGTCGTGGTAGCCGATCTTCTCCCATTCTGCAGACATGGCCAAACCATCTTAGTTGGGACTGTTCTATTTGGGTCTGCAGCGGATGGGATTTTAGGCCTTGAGGGATCGTCTGGTTGCGGACCATGTCTCTTCTTGTTACTTCAACCACTTTCCTCAGATACCTCATTTCTGAGGTTTGGATCTGGCTTTTGTGGGTTGTAGTCATTGCCCACGACTCGCATCCATATGTCAAGACTGGGACATAGGTGGAGCGGTATACAGCCATCTTCGTTTTCTTACCCACCTCTTTCTTGCTGAGGAATCCACGATTTATGGCCTGAAAAAGTCTCCCAGCCGCTGCTTTTCGAGTGGCCAACTCTTCTTTGATGCCTCCCTTTCGGTCTATAATAGCTCCGAGATATTTAAAGTGGTCGACCTGCTCCAGGACCTGTTCTCCCAACTTAATCTGATGTTTTCTTTCTTCTCGTGATATCACCATGGATTTTGTTTTAGAGCTGCTTATGACCATCCCTCTCTTCTCCAGCTGTTCCTTCCAGACTTGCAGGTTGGATTGGAGATGTGCCTCTGATTTAGCAATCAGGGCAACATCATCAGCAAATGCCAGCTCCGAAATATAGACCTGTCTCATCTTCCAGTACCCCACTGAATACTTTCTTGTTCTCTCCTTACATGCATTGATGACATCGTCCATAAGGAGTATGAAGAGGTAAGGTGATAGGATATCACCTTGTCTTACACCAGTGGTGGTCCTGAACTCTTCTGACTTATGGTTTGCTGTCCTCACATAATTTCTGCAAGACTTGTAGAAGCTCTGTATAGCATGAATCAGAGGTGCTGGAATATTCTTCCTTGCCAAACAGTCCCAAAGTTTGCTCCAGGGGACCCTGTCAAACGCCTTTTCCAGATCTATGAAACAAAGATGGATCTCACTCTTATACTCAAGGACTGTTGAATTCAACCCAAGTAAAACATGAGTAATACCCCTTTGATCAGGAATATAAAAAAAATAATGTCTCCAAACTAAACAGGTACATTTAACAGATTATAAACTCAACAAAACTGTACGCAACAGGAACTAAGGTAGGCCATATCACATAATCATTTTTTTTTTTTTTCATTTTGCGGATGTCAGTAATTAGTAATATTTCCCATCTATTTCGAAGAATGACCCTTCCCAATTATAAAAGATGTGTAGGTGAAACTTACGAAAATATGACACTGTGACGAAATCAGTCTATACTTTTATAACTCTCTTTCACTCCGGCAGTATCGCTTCATTTCTTACTGCTGGAAGCAAACAGCAGAAAATTTCAACCTAGATAAAGAAGGGAACAAACTGTGGAAACTAGTTAGAGCTTTGAACAACGATGAACCTTACAAAAATCACATCACAGTCAAACAAGGTGAAAATATGCTCTCGGGAAAGAAAGCTGCAAATGCACTCACGGAACACTATGCTGGAGCAAACCACATTGATGACCCTATAGACAGAAGAAAGCCCATCACTGATGAACAAAGGAGTCATGACAACAAAAAGCTTGCACTAGAAGAACATATGATGTCAAAGTTAACAATGCAAGAAATGGAAGAGACAATGAGGGCGCTAAAGAAAAAGAAATCACCTTGAAAAGATAGGATAACCAATAAAATGCTAACAGGCCTACGAACAAAGGCAAAAAAGAAGCTTCTGACCATCCTAAACTGCAGCTGGAAAAGAGGAATAGTACCACAGGCATGGAAAGACGCCATACTGATTCCAATACCTAAGAAAGACAAAGTTCAGACAGAGTCAAAAGGCTACAGACCTATCAGTCTACTTAGTTGTGTTGAAAAATTGATGGAGCGCATAATTAATACTCGACTAATGTGGCATCTAGAGGAAAAGCAACTCTTAGCCCCACAGCAAGCAGGATTCGGAAAACACAGATCAAATGAAGACCAGATCACTTATATAACTCAGACGCTTTCCAAGAAAAAAGCACACACTGGTGGTTTTGGGTGGAAGAAAAAGCATTTGACAAAGTGTGGAAAGATGGACTGAAAGTCAAGCTGCAAAGAAGTGAAGTGTGTGCGAGAATGTTCAAATGGATCAGCCACTATCTGGAGAATAGAACGGCCAGAGTCCAACTACAAGGACAGACCAGTAGGAAGATGGTATTGGAGCAGGGTGTTCCCCAAGGGGGAGTCATGTCCCCCACGCTGTTCCTCACATATATAAATGACATATCGGAGAATATTCCAAGAAGAACCCACAATACCTCCTTTGCAGACAACTTAGCCCTGTGGATCTCAGAGGAATAGATCACTACGGCAAGCATTCGGATGCAGCAAGCCCTAACATCATTAAATGAGTGGGCCAAGGCATAGCTAGTACAGATAAATGAAGGGAAAACATCATTCACAGTGTTTTCTCTCTCACACAAACCACAGATCTCCAAATTGGGGCTAAATAGGAAAATCTACATCTGGATGTCAACCATGACTACCTAGGCATTACCTTTGATCGCCGCTTGACTTGGAAAACCCAGATTGAGAAAAACAGGACAAGAGCAAGGCAGATAATAGCAATCATGAAAAAAACTTGCTGGCACGTGTTGGGGTGCAGACGAGAGAGTACTAAAGCAGCTATATACTGGGCGAGTGAGACCAGTCTTATAATATGGCATTGCAGATGGTCAACGGCAGCTAAGTCGAAATTTGACAAAATAAACAGAACCCAAAACCAAGAGTTGGAAAAGATTACTCACCTCCAGCCTATGGAGGATAGAAGAGATAGCAGAGCCCAGCAACAAACCGAGAAATTAACTTAAGCAATGGCACAATAAAAAAGATAGCAGTCGCAACAGGGAAATTTTCAAGTACCTTCAGAGCAGAGGCAGAGCCCTTAAAAACTGCATCAGAAATTCGAATGACAGAAGAAAGCTCAGAGAGAACAGTAGCTATCTTTCAGATGCGCTGTCAGTGATTACAACGCTGAAAAGTCAAAGGAATGCTAAACTGGATGACCTAAAACGAACACTTCACAGACTATGTCAGCAGTACAAAAGAGTCGTGATACAGTGGATCCCTTCTCACTGCAACATCCCTGGAAATGAAGAGGCTGACAGATTGGCAAAGGAAGGGGGAAAGCTCCCTCAACTTGACACAAACATAACTTATGAGGAGTCCAAGAGTTTTACAAAGCGCAGTTACAGGCACAAGAGGGAAGAACGAACGAACGAATAAACGAACGAACGAACTTTATTTTCGAAGGGTTAAGAATTGGGCGCGCAGGCCTGTTTAACATTCTGCCCTTCAACTGTCATTTATCTTGCATACTATATCCTTTCATTCCCACATGATACTTTAAGCATTAATTTAAAGGCATGCAACATTATAAAGTTAACATAACAGAATTCATTTACAGTATGCAATCATAATAAAAAATGAGTAAGTTTTTTTTTAAAACAAACAAGATAGTAATTTGGAAAAAAAGTAATAATACAATAAAATAAACAAATAAATAATTCTGTATACCGATACTCACTCATGCGGTCAAACCGTTTACAATTAATCTGTATTTTTGAATGTGTCATCAATCATCAATACAAAAATTACATAAACACGTTCTCGCTTATATCAATACATTCTTGGTGGAAAATGAAACAATAATAATAACACTTTCTTACGCACTTCTGTGGCAGGTAAAGTCTTTGAGCAGTTAAAAAAAAAATATGTAATATCTGCTTATTCTCATATACGTCATCCCATTTAAGCAAACTGAAACATTCACATTTCTAAAGTACAGGGGTATGCAGGTACATTCTCACGACTCACATTTCTAAAGTGCAGTAGTATGAGGGTACATTCTCACATACATTACATTATGTAATAATATTTTAAAAATTTTAAAGTGAATGTAATAATATAATAATATTACATGGATATAAAACAAATTGTTCACAACAAACGAGCGGAAGAGGAAAAGAAATGTTGACATATGGATGAGATGTTGACAGGCAAATGCTGTATCTATGGGGGTAGATAATCAGTGTTGAGGAAATGTTTAAAAAGAGCTTTGTTAAATGAATATTGTGTAGGTAGGCTTTTTATGTGGTGTGGAAGGCTGTTCCATAAGTAGGCTCCAGAGTAGGCTAGATTCTTTTTGAACAGGTCGATCCTAGGTTTGGGCAGACGTAACTGATGTAATTGTTGTCCCTCTCCTTTTCTGGTTTGAAACAATGATCGTAGGTACGGCGGGGCATTGTTAGGTAGAATTGCGTGAGTCAGCTTGGCTTTGTTGTAGAGAAGACGTTTTCTTAGGGACAGTATTTTTGGGTTTTTTTCCTGTCCTTGTGTGTTGTTTCGTGCGATTATCGGTGATCAGACGTACTGCTCTCTTATGCAGGGAGTGCAGTCTCTTCGAGGTGGAAGCAGGGCAACCATCCCATAGTGTAGATCAGTAATCTAGATGTGTCTGTATATGTGAGGTGTAGAACAATAGTCTAGTGTCTGCGTCTAAGAAGTGTCTTATTTTGGATAGCTGGTACGTCTTTTGAGCTAAGTGTTTGGTTAAATTCCGTACATGAGAGTTCCACGTTAAGTGCTGGTCAATCGTGATCCCTAGAACTTAGTGTTCTGCTACATGTTCAATTTGTATTGATTCCACGTGTAGCTGTAGCGATCTTTTCGTGCATCTTAGGAGTTTCTGTCTGGTGGTAATCAACATAGATTTCGTTTTAAGAGCATCCAAGGCACACAAAAAATGATCCATATTACCAGCTCAGCAGAAGTGAACAAGTGGTAATCTTTAGACTTCGCAAACGTCATAACAGATTGAGATACCATCTATTCAACAAATTAAAGATAGGAACTACTGATGAGTGTGACTGTGGCACCGATAAAATGACTGCCGAACATCTGCTTCAAAGGTGCCCAACATATGATGAACAGAGACAACGCATATGGCCATCACCAGTACCATTCCTGGAGAAAATCTACGGAGATATCAACAGCCTCTGGCAGACCACTGCTTTCTTTGAACTTATTCAAGTTGACATCTGAGGGTGAACGAAGAAGAAGAAGCTTCATTTCTTTTTTTTTCCTCTCTTTCATTATTATTTTACTCTATGCTGAATCTAGTAGGATAAAGCCTCTAACATTCCTCCCCTACGGAAGTATATGCTATGGGACTATCTTTATCTCTTACATTTTTGCTTTACCACTCCTCGGACTTATTCAGTTCCGCCATGTAATTAGACCGGCCAGCCGATTATACGTTATCACATAATCCCGCTGACCCCTTTGAACGTGACGGTCCAACACTTGACCCCAGGTCGATATCGACCATCCCTGTGTTTGCACATGACGGGAGTGCACGATAGACTTAAAAAAGCCACATTGTCTGTCGGCGACCTTGTCTGGTGGACTGACGAAAACACAACTGATAAATACGTAATTTGCATTAGCTGGCCCTTGTCTGTATCAAGATTACAGATAACCCGTCTGGTGGAAGGTATTATCGAGGGATGAGTCACATATTTGTTCGTATGAAGATGCTATCGGAAGTATTACGACATATTAGACAGAAGTCACGCGTGAAATATTTAATGTAATATTTAAAACCACGTGGGGAATATTTTGAATTAAAACACCCCAACCCATTGCTAGAGAGATTTGATTGGTTTGATTTGAGATGCCGGAATAAATAATGAATTCCATTAGAAAATTCGGCGGAAGTACAATCTGTGATTGAACTGAGAAATGAGAGATATAATCTAGCAAACTCAGACACAGAGCAGACAGTATCGCCACTTCAAACAAGCAATTCCCAAACAGCCAGACAGAGAAGGATCGGACCTATAATTCCATACTTATAAGTGACAGATCGAAGTATTTAGGAAACGTAAAACCTTAAAAAAGTAAGTCCGCCTCTATAAATACAGAGACTGAAAAACTTAAGGGACCATTAACTATACAGTAATTTCCCAGGCAATACTGATTTATAAGCTTATAATACAGAGCTGCGTCCATCAAAAGCTGTGCAAGGAGATTGTATAACCTAAAGCTTTGAGGTAAGTTGTGAACATTTATTTTACAAATGTTAAATTGTGACGATTCCAACGGCGGCAGGACTCAAGTAGACAAGCTAAGTGCTTATTAACAGGCGAAAGCAACGGACATTGATAAAATCCTCTATTTAATCTCCATGAGAAGAAAATTTGATCCCAATATAACATTTCACCAATCATTCCATATTTATTTTAACTATTAAAGACTAACTCATTATTAAAAATGTTACATGTTGCTTTAAAACGAAACTATTATAGTCGCTTCTGTTTTTGTACATTAATGAAAGCAAACATATGAGCTAGAATAGTATATATATATATATATATATATTATATATATATATATATATATATATATATATATATATATATATATATATATATATATATATATAATATATATATATATATATATATATATATATATATATATATATAATATATATATATATATATATATATATATATATATATATATATATATTTTACCTCTAAACAGGGCTGTACCATTATAAGAGGAATTCGCTGAATTAACTCAGCTGGGGGATGAACGAGCTAAAATCCAACCCTTAAATCCTTCACAAAAGGCGACGGACAGATATAAATTAACCAATGCTCAGCGCTATGCTACATGGTTCTTGACTTCTGAATTATCTTGTGAAGACACCCTTCGGATAGAAGCGCCATTACACTTATATCAACATCTCTGCAAAGAGTAATCTGTGTGAAAGTAATCACCTTTATCAATCCATTTAGTTACTCTTGAGTTTTGGCCATTGTTGGACCACTACTGCAAAGCAGGGGAGGCAATCCGTGACAGACATCCTACACAGTGATTGGTTTAATATAAAAAAAGTAAACTAGCTTTAAAAAAAGCGATTGGTTAAAACATAATATACCAAGCCGAATTACATTGCAAACTTATTACTATAAAATCTGCCTATTTAAAGATTTCACAACTAATGCAATTCTCGAAACTTAGAGAGGACTAGGCGTCGCAGAACAAATAGTAAAAGATTTTCTTGCAGGACGTGTTTAAGATTAAGTAGTAACTTGTAAAATTAACAGTGTAAAAAGAACTATCAAAGTAATTAGAATCACAATTTTGAGGAATCTTTCTTCAGTGATAAATCAGAAAGTTGTAAATTAGCACATATCAATAGCTCACATGTGACGAATGCACCTCAATGGCTGCAGGTAAATACTACGACTCATTTGCACTCTTTTGCTCTAATAACACACGAGCATCTGCCTTGATGACCAGAGATTTCATGCTCATGGACACGGGGAAAATTAAGAGTGAGATGTTTTTTTCCAAACTGTTTTCATAAATAAATATACTTCTGCATATATATATATATATATATATATATATATATATATATATATATATATATATATATATATATATATATATATATATATATATCTGTATATATATATATATATATATATATATATATATATATATATATATATATATATATATATATATATATATATATATATTATCATTAATAAACACTTTTAGAAAGAGCTAAACAGGTTAACATTTTGCTATATTACCTTCGGCTGGGGGCTTGTTAAATACGATTCTAGTGTCACAGTGTAACAATAATGACCTTCTCATAGAAGTGGACGGGGATACACATTTTACAAGAACCGAGAAAACTCAGTTTGTTTGTAATTGTCATCCTAAAAAAACATGTTGGACATCTTAAGACAGGAGCATAATACTCCTATTTATAGCACTGCCAAGAGTAATCTTTAGCGAAGGTGTCTACCTTTTACTTGAACTGTATGGCCATTCGTGGACCACTGCAACAGAGCAAGGGAGACAATCCACGACATAGACACATAGTGATTTTTTTACACATGGAACAAGCTTACATACCAAGGACAGTCATGAGCACCTGTTAGAGAACATCACTGCAATTGATGAATCAGCAAGACCAAGGTAGCTGAAATTTTCCACCATTAGTAAGTTTAGCATGGACGAACATATTAGTGGATGCATCGGGCCTGTATACAACTAATGCTCTACGGGAACAATTACCAATTATCCCTTTGGACATTTGCTGAGAGAGACTGAGCGCCACTGTATTTGCCGGGAGTGTAATGATGTCAATTTTCATCAACAATAACACAGTCAATAGATACTAACTGAAAACACTGTGTAAAATGCTGTGGAAATATAATCCTGATTGTAACATTAAACAATAATATAAAAGAAACCATTAAACGTATTCAAGATGTAAGTAATAATTTATTTTTAAATTTGTGAAAGTGTTTATTGTTTCATGAGAAATTCTGTTTTCTTAAATAACTGGATCAGACCACAAGGGTTTGTCACAGAACGGTTTGTGCATGTATTTTTGTGCTCTCTCACACCATCAGCCCTCCAGCAGTTTCATTTTCTTTTCCTTCATTTTTCTCCCCGATCGCTTATTTTTTGGAAATGTGTTGCCCATTCATTCATTTGTGCTCTGTACCTTGGATTAGTAGGGTGAAGTCTCTAACACTCTGCTCCATTTCGGACGTATCTGCTTTACACGCAGAATTGTTTACATTCCGCAAGGTAAGTGCGTTAATACCAGGTAACTTTACCGGTCATAAGCTTATTTATTCTATCAGTCTGGCCATCTTTTGATACGCGTAGGTCCAACATTTGACTCCCGGTGAAAAGTTGGTGACAAACACGGTCTCGCCAATCGACATTAAAAGAACCCAAGATTGTCTGTCTGGGCTACCGACGTCGGTGTCTGTTTGTCTGGCAGATTACACAGAGGGTAGATTTGTTTATCGCTTTTTGTGGTACGATTCCTGGTGATTGTTACAGATAATCTGTCTGGATAGACATCTTGGCGGAAGCAATTACGCCAGGCAAACATGGTCACATGTTGTTTGTGAGAGTTCACAAGATGTCACCGGAAATATTACGGCATCGCTGAAAGAGGTCACGCATTAGAATATTAAATGTACACTTTTAAACACGAGGGGGATATTTTGAAATTAGACATCCCAGCCAAGTGCTAAAGAGATTCGATTGGTTTGATGTGAGGGCCGGAATAAACAATGCCTTTCATTGGGAAAATTCGGCGAAAACACAATCTGTGATTTGAACTGAGAAATGGGAAATACAATCTAGCTAAATTAGAGACACAGAACTCGGAGAGAATGCATCACATCGTCAAGCAAACAACTCCCAGAAGCCAGTGAGACATCGGACTTAGAATACCTATATAATAAGTGACAGATCGACGTATTTAAGAAACTTAAAACCTTAAAGTGTAAGCCCGCCTTCATAAACACAAACTATGTAAAAACTTAAGGGACCAGGACTTTAAATATTAGGACTGAATATCTAAGGAATTGGATCAGCCGTCATAAGAGAAACTTTCCCAGACCAAGTGTTATGCAGATTCACCTGTCGTTAAAAGGGATTGAACATTTCCAGACCACGTGATTGGAGAGCATATAACCTAAATTGCCCGTCTCCATTCTTACCTCTGCGAGGAGATTGTGTATTCCCAAAACTTTGGGGTAAGTGTAACTTTATATTACAGATGTAAATTTGGCATGTTTTTCTTGCTAAGTGGTTATATATGAGACTAGGCAACAATAAAACACTACAGCAAGCACTGGTGATCTCGTCTGTGCTAGTCGTGCGGAAAACCAACAGCAGAAGTGACCCCGGACTCCGAATGGAGCAGTGATGAATGATGATTACACCACAAATGCCTAAAGTGTATAATATTTTGTGAAATATATGCACTTTGTTAATTGTAACTCAGGCACCTCATTATTCGCGCCGTCCAGATCATTTTCCCATGTTTACTACCCGGAAGAATATTGGTGATTTTTAATCATCTTCCCTTAGCTACACTGTGTTGTCAGTAATTCAATTCTTCTGAGAGATTAACATTAGTGGTTGGACAGCGAGAATGCGCCTGTTAACTGGCAACCTACAAATGTACTTAGCAGAAGCATTTGTTCGTCCTCGTTTGTCTAAAACGTTCGTGGAACGAAGCTAGATGTGAGTGAAAAGCAGGGAACCAACACCAACAACCTAAATGTGGTCAGGTTGTGTGAAAAATTGCCCTCATCACCAAGAAGTGACGAAAACTACAGCTACAGGACCCCTTATATCAGTTAAGTGCTTATAGATAGGCACCAGCAACCGGACACAGTTGTATGAACTATATCCTAACGCTAAATCTCCGTGAAGAGAAAATTGTATTCCAATATAAAAGTCACCAGCATTTTATTTATTTTAAACTGTTAATACTAATTGATTATTAAATGTGTTACATGTTATTTTAAAACTAAACAAACACAGTTGATTCAGTAATTACATGTATGAAAGCAAACGTATGAACATTACTATATATATATATATATATATATATATATATATATATATATATATATATATATATATATATATATATATATTTATTGGTTTATTTACTTTTAAACAGAGCTATATCATTATAAGAGGAAATTCGATGAATTAACTCAGCTGGGGGCTTGAACAGGCTAAAAGCCATTGCTTAAATACTTCACAAAAGACGACGGGCAAATATAAGTTAACAAATGTTCAGCGCTAAGCGGCATTGTTCTTGACTTCTGAATTATCTTGTGAAAACTCCCATAAGATAGAAGCGGCATTACCCTTCTATCTACATCTCTGCCAAGAGTAATCTCGTGCGAAGGTAGACATCTTGGACGACCCATTTAGATAGTCTTGAGTTTTGGCCACTGTTGGACCACTACTGCAAAGCAGGGGAGGCAATCCGTGACAGGGTTTTATTAAATTGAACATGTGCTCTAAAATAACCGACGGATACTGTGTCTGGGGTGAATGGAGAGCGAATAACCAAAACGGGCAAACAGCAAGAAATAAAGAAAGAAAACTGTCTTAACAGGAATGCAACTCGAAGCCTTCTGTTATTTTTATGCGCGATAACAGTTGTCTAGTGTTGTACCTTTTCAATTTTGATTGTTTACTTGTTTCTTGTTGGAGTGGGAGAAAAAAGCAATGTAAGAAACGGTTTCTTGTTCTTTCTATTTACATACAGGTTTGGCAGTTTCTGATATAGGGTGTCTTTCAACGTTAATCTGGTCAAACATCTGTTATGCTCCAGCGTTCATGGCAGCAGATTTGCCGTTCGATGCCATCGAGTTACAGTACATGACAAGTGGCATGATGCACACTGTATTTACCCGCATAACTGGCTGGATCACGGCCTTTATTATACTGGAGAGATGTCTATGCATTACAGCGCCATTACAGGTTTGTCTTTTGGGTTGTGAAATTTATAACTCTTATGTTTTCATATTTTCAATATAATCTTTGCACAGGTTACACTTACTTCTTCCGTAGTTTAAGGAAAGGCGGGCAAGGGGTGGAGGGGGGAAAAATAAAAAAGAACACACTTTAACAAAGTTATTTTATAATGAGATAGTATTTGCGGTTTTTAAGGACTATCTTTATTGCACACGAACAACGCTTTAGGTGCTCCGATCTCCTCTTTGGGTCACACAAGGCGGATCTCAGGGAAGTGCACGATCCCCGTAGCACCGGCGGGGATCCCAAAGTGTGTGTACAGGAATGATCCGTTATAAATATATTTGGGGTGGGTGGAGGTAGGTTTGCTCATTTTATAATTTTTCCAGGGCAGCGGCCGTATGACCTACTCTTTACAATTTGCCACTGCCGAGGGATTTCTAACGAGTACAAGTTGCACACGGGACCTCCAATTGTTTCCCTCTTATCCGAGAAAGCAAGGCATCCGATCTCACTGACGTAGGGGAGTGAAGTGTTAGACACTTCCCTGTACTAGGTCCAGCTTTATAAGGTAGGCTAACCAGTTCCCTACCTTCCTGTCTTTGCCTTCTGTAACTCAAAAGAAAAATCTGGTACCTATTTACTAGGTTTTGAGGCCAGTAACTTTGCCTATTTTACATTACTAGTATACATTCACGTGAAGATATTTAATTTTTTTCACACAGGTAAAATCTATCGTCACACCAAAGCGAGTGTCAATCGTCACAGTTTTGATGTTCATCATTTTAACATCCACTGTGGCTCCTGTGTATGTTGGCAACAAACTGGATTTGAAGTTTTTTCCACAACGAAACAAAACCCTCATTGGTCTTGTCTACGTCGATGGTCAAGAGAGCGTCACAAAAGCAGCATACCTCATAAACAACGTACTACTTCCTCTTGGCTCCTTTCTGGTCATAATTGTCTGTACGGCCATACTAGTGGTTAATTTAAAAAGCAGTGGAAAATCGCGAAACAAGTTTACGACGACGGCACAAGTTGATAAAGTTTCTATCCGTAATCGGAAAGTGTCCAAAATGGTTGTCATGATTTCTGCACTCTTCATTGTATGTTTCATCCCAGTGAGTGTTATATTTACAGCCATATCACTCGAGCCTGAATTTTTTATCGATGGCAAATATAAAAATGTGTGCATAATTTTAGGTGGCGTGGGTATTATTCTGGAGTCGACAAATTCCTCGTTGAATATTTTCATTTACTATAATATGAGCATGAAATACAAAGTTATGTGCAACGAGATTTTCTCAGTGTGTATGTGTGTTCAGACATTTGTTAGTCAAGTCAGAGCCGGATTAACGTAGTAGCAAAAGTAGCATATGCTATGGGCCCCGCGCTTTTAGGGGCCCCGCACCAATAAATATGTACATAATTTTTTGATCATCTTCTAATATGAGCGTTAAATCAATGATCTTGTGATTTATGCCATCTTTAGCGCCTTTTCATTTGGTGTCACGACATTGTGATAGAAAGAGCATAAGAGGGTGACTTTGTGTGACTCTTCATTATTTTTATCTTAACTGTTTGCGGACGGAAGCCATTTAAGTGGCGTTGAAAATTTGGTCACGTTTGGACGGAAGCCACTTTTTTGGCTCTAGGCGACTATCCCTCTTATTTTGTTTCGTTCTTTGGGAAATGAATTTGCATTAACTATAAAAACTAGAATTTAGGAAACGGAAACTTCCTGTTTTAATTGAGGTATACGGCGTGCTCGCACTCTCTTTCGATCTTGATTAAAATTTCTTGTTTTTTAAGGTTAGAAAACTCAAAAAATGAGCAGCAGACACAGAGATATTGGACGTAATTATGCTTCTGGAAATGAAAAACGTAAAGCGAAGGAAGAAAAAGAAAGAAGAGATCAACTTGTGATATCAAAAACACGTAAACTGACAGAATATTTTGATGTTCATGGTGGTGGTACTCTTACCGCTGAAGCTGGAAGTACAGGAACAACTAGTACTAGCAAATCCCAGTATACACTGAGTCTGAATGTGAAAGAATAAATGAAACGAAGAAGTACTCTAATGATATTGGTGACTGGCCGAACAATATAGATGACTGTGAGCGTGAATATTGGATATCCAAGGGAAGTGAAAAATGTCAACATGTTAATAGTGCCTTCTCTTCATCCGTGCGATTGTATGACACTGAGAAGAAAACTCGATATTGTCAGAAATCTTATTTTACAAATATTCATAAACTTACATACAAGCAACATGCAAGTAAATGGTTATGCTATTCAGAAAGTAAAGGGCGCCTATTCTGTTTCCCATGCAAGCTTATGAGTTCAGAATGTTCATCAAAGTTTACTGTGGAAGGATTTAATGACTGGAAAAATGCAAGCAATCTATTGCGTCGACATGAAGAAAGCTCCTCACATAGGCAAGCTTTAATTTCACTGTTGATGCGTAAAAACAAAGGTGAACGTTTCGATTCCCAGCTTGTGAAACAAATGGACATTCAAGAAAAGTATTGAAACAAACTTCTAGAGCGAATAATTGAAGTTGTGAAGTTTTTAGCAGAACGATGCCTTTCATTTCGTGGCAGTGATGAAATTGTTGGGTCCCCTTATAACGGGAATTACTTAGGGTTGTTAGAATTACTGGCCAAGTTTGACCCTTTTCTGGCAGAGCATATAAGTACTCATGCAAACAAAGGATTTGGACATACATCATATCTGTCTAAAACAACGTGTGAGGAATTCATCAATCTGATTGGATCCAGCATACTGGATCACATTCTCTGTGAAGTGAAGAAATACAAGTATTATTCCGTTTCATTGGATTCTACTCCAGATATATATAATATGGACCAGCTGACTTTGACTCTGCGCTATGTTTTGCCATCTGGACCAGTTGAAAGATTTGTGACATTTTTGGATATGGATGGTCATAGTGCTGATCAGCTTACTAAAAGTCTACTTAATTTTTTAAAGGCAAATGACATTGATATTAAAGACTGCCGTGGTCAAAGTTATGACAACGCCAGCAACATGAGTGGCAAGTTTATAGGATTACAAGCACGAATTAAAGAGATGAATACGTTTGCGCATTACATTCCGTGTTTTGCACATTCACTAAATTTGGTTGGAAAATGTGCTGCTGAAGGTTGTCAAGAAGCAGTCATTTTCTTTGGATTTGTTGAAAATCCGTACACCTTCTTTTCTGCTTCTACCTACGGTGGGGTCTCCTTTCTACTGCATTATGCGCTGGCGGTACTCATAATAAGTTCCATTTGCCCTTTGTGAAAAGACTGTCAGATACCAGGTGGTCCGCTCGGGCAGATGCAACAAAAGCACATTTACACAGCTTTTCTGCAATAAAACAAGTCTTGGATGATATTTCAGATAACAATGATCAGAAGGCAGAGTGTCGTCAACAGGCTCGTGGTCTATTTTCAACCATGATGAATTTAGAAACAGGAATAATAATCATACTGTGGGATCAAGCATTACAGCGTTTTCAAATGACCAGTGCTTCTTTGCAATCTTCTTACCAAGATTTGAATACAGCTTGTGCACTCTATGAATCCCTGCGGGGGTATATTCAAGCTATGCAGTCTACTTTTGCAGACACAGAGCAAAAGGCCAATGATCTGAATGAGTGTGAATATTATCAAGAACAAACTCGAACAAAACACAAACGAAATCGAGAGTATGATGATTTCAGTGGTTCCAGCACACTTGATACACTTGTTGAATCTCAAACGCCTTCTCAGCAGTTTAAAAGCCGAAGATTTCGTGTCCTTATTGATAGCTTGCTCTCTGCCTTGTCAAAACGCCAGAAAGCTTATCAAAAGTTGAATGATGTATTTGGATTCCTTCGTCAGTTACAGTCGTTTACACCTGAAGAGGTGGTAACGAGATCATCGAATCTTATTAAATCATATCCGGAAGATCTGGAAGGAAGTCTGTGAATAACTTGGGCAGTTTATAAACTGTTGAAAACTGATCTTGCTTCTCATATTGGCAATACTCTAGACCTTGTAGAGTTACAGTTTTATCGTTTGATAATTGACAGTTCTTTGGAGTCTTGTTTTTCAAATGTAGAAATCGTCTTGCGCATCTATTTGTCATTTTCAAAACTGAAACTTATTAAAAATGATTTAAGGAGCACCATGGGTCAAAAGAGAATGAACAATCTCACACTAATGGGCATCGAACATAAACTTCAGCATGAAATTGATACATCCTATATCATCAACAAATTTGCTCATACTAAATGTAGAAACATTAATATTTAAACAATAATGTTGACTGTGTTGTTACTTTTGATAATGATAATTACTATTCAAATTAAAAATGTATGTGTTCAAATATATTTGTGTTGTTTTATTGTTTTGTTTTAAATATAGGACCTCTTTCTTAACATATGCAACAAGCCACTGTAGCCGTGTGGCCTACTACGCCACCCTTAGGATAGAAAGTACTTTAGCAAGTCAGATACACTAGGTACATGTATAGACTAGTTAGTACTCACATCTAGTCACAAACCAATGACATCATTTGTCATGGTACTCATGAGTCCATGATGTCATTAAATCTTGTGTGGATTTTCATACAAGATATTCCGGAAATTCCATAAACTGGAACTATGATTGGTCAACGTCCCTTGGTAATAATAAATTTGGTAGAGAGATTTTGTAGTTAGTTGGTTTAGAGATTTAATTAACTGACTGTTGACCAAAAGACCAATCATTAGTTAGTTTCCGGTCAAGGATTAAAAAAGAATAACATCCGCCCAAGTTGAGATCCCAAGAAGTCGATAACAGAAGTAGATTTTATATTGAACCCAGAGAGCATATTGTATGTTCCAATATGTATTGCTTTTCAACAAATCTACAATTGAAATAAACATCCTTTATATGATTTTGACTGAATTGAGATCTATTCTGGAAGCGAAAGAAAACTAAAGTACGACAGTTGTATTTTGAGGAAACCTTAAATTAACTAACGGCCATCAAAGTTTTCCTACCACTACTAGCACTATCACGATCTACACTGCCACACCCCGTACTAGCTTAATCCGGCCCTGGGTCAAGTCAAATAGTTTAAAACTCTATGAATGAAGACTTAACGCTAATTTATTTGAAACAAATCGAAAGATGTGGATATTAATTTTAAAGTGATTGATAAATGCTTATTTTTGTGATATTGCTCGTCCAGTCACAATGTTCTTTAAATGGGTCAGGTTACCGACTGTTGGGGCCCTGACAAGGTGTACTGTTAGATGCGTATATTCTGATGGAATGAGTGAGTGTAAACATCAATAATGAAGACGCGAATGGATGACAGTTCTACAGGTACACAGGACACTCACTCCAATCACATGTAGAAGTCAAGGATGGCTGGAACTACTGTGGTCGTTTCATACTGTTTAATTGGACGCACACACTTGGACAGTACGAGTATAGTTACAGGAAAACAGGTCGACATGTATCATCACACTGTTGATCAATGGTCTACAATCTTAAGTTGGCATTCATGTTGAAGAACATTACAATGGAACATCCGTAGACAAGCACTTAGATTTTCACTGTTTATAAATATAATCATCAGGCCTTACTGACCGAGCATGTCAAATAATAAATAATGTTCAAGCATGACTCCTAGACAGAACCTCTTTTCTAGCGAAGATTTCTTTCGGTAAAGTTCAGCAAATATTTCTGAAGACAATGTTACCCCACCAGTATTGGGTTTTCTTTATAACTGTGATCTCTTAATCATCACCTGATAATAAGGGGCATCCCTGTTCTCTGATCGATGATCGACAAAAAATAGGATCCAAAATGGCTTCTGGTTCCAGTGAGCATTACTCACTATACAAATGCATAGTAAAGCTTCAATAAAGGCTTTGTTCATGAACACAAATGTTTCTACAAGAATCAGCATATTCTTTCATCATAACTGCTGCATACAATCATATTCAGTGCTGCTAGGTAACATGTCATCCCGACATATTGATATAGATAATCATCATGTAGACGTCTGCCCATCTAAGCCTAGCAAGGAAAAGTTCAGCAAAAAAGTTCTTTTACCTGGGCATGGGAAATACACTAGCAGAACACATACGCCCTCTCCTGACGTTACAGAATAAACACTGGGGAACTCATAGACTTAATAATCATATCAGAAACTATCTTCTTCCCCATAATAGATCACAGCGATCAACAAACTTCGGACTGGTCTCCGACATGGCATTCACCAGGCATTCCATCATCACGGAAGACCCTTTTTTCTCTTCGCATGCGCAGAAACTGCCTGACCCCATAGTTCAGTACAAGGAAAAATAGTCCCACATAAACATACAAAGATATCACGATATAAGACCGAATCGTCTGAAATAGACACGGAGTAAACATAGACTCGGACCATAAACATTCCTGCATAAACCTAAGCAAGAACAATCTGTTTCTGGCCCAACAAGGAACAAACCAACAAAATCTAGATTCATACGCCAAATTCGATATCCAGGGGAGATAACCCATATAACAAAAGTATCAATCAATCATGGGTGATATATCTTTGGCCACGAAATCATCCTGATTCTAAAAACAAATACTTTCCCTCAGACAAATAAATATTATAATAACTACATACATTGCCACCAGTAATCTGTTGGTAACAGTGATATAATCAGATAATGACTGCATTAAACAATAAAAACACATGAGCATCATCAAAACGTGAAAATATATCTATTATTGTTATTGGTGATTAGAATTAGAATTGCATTCTGGGCAAACACATAGGTTCTCGGTCTCCTTCCAAAAATCGTTTGATATGTCATAATAATGTGTGAACAAGATTTATTTGAAATTGCTTTGCTTATATACACACAGCTCGATGTAATTCTCGGAGGTTGTCAGGAAAGACAGAAAGAAGGCTTACTGTTACTTCAACCATGTGATAGGAGCGGCTAATGTAGAGCATGAAGCTAGCAGTCTCATCCCGTAAATTTGGAGGACCAATGGTTGTGTTTTAAATCTGGTTAGCCTGTCTAAGATTTTTCTTCTTCTGATATTTAATGCGAGGCAGCAGGTTGGTCTGTTTACCAATGTTTCATTCCATGTTGCTAGACCTTGAAGTGGCTCATTTGTTTTAAATACAATTTTGCCTCGTTTTGGTGAGGCACGTTCTGTTCAAACTAGTCAGTAGTATTAGTGTGCATGTTCAAATATAAAAGGCTTTTAGGTCTAACAAAACTAATAATCCAATGATAGTAGCTCTTGTCCAACAGATGAACATAGGTCATTACTTAACACAATACACCAGACGAAAAGGTCTTTTTTCATTCGGACATGTGACTTAATATAACCGACGAATGCTGTGTCTATGTTGAACGGACAGCCTCCCCAAAATGGGGCAATTACTGTTTTATATGAACATAGGACGTTCAGGGTATTTCAGTAATTTTAGTAGTGTCACCTGTTGCCAGTGGCGTATTCTCTATGTGTGCTGTGCGTGCTCCGCACACCTATGCCCGAAGGAAAATAAAAATGTAATTTATTATTCTATAAAATATTTCTCTTCTAATGTTCTGCTTTCGGACCGCACGCACCAGGAAAACGGATTTTCCCGCATAGAATCTACGAGTATAATCTAGTTTAAGTTTCCCAGACGCTTTTTATAGTGCAGTTTTTCTTGGTTGGTAGCAATCGCCCGAGGTTTCTCGGGTAATTCCGTCACCATGCGTGCGGCACCTTTCGGATTCACGTCTGAACACTGGTTTGATTGGATCGGGGTCATGGCCAGATACGTAAATACAATGCGAACATGCGTGCGGTGGTCTTGCAGCTCTCGAGTTGTAAAAATCGGTTGTGTTCGTCCAGTGTTGTTTGTGATTAATTTTTGTTAGTTGCCGGGAATGCACATTATTACAGTGACAGTGAGTTTCAAGTTGTAAGTTAATTAGTATTTCGGAGATAATTGACATATGCCCCTAATAACTATCGTTGCGTAATTGAATATAGTTGGTTTTTAAATTAAGAGGGGAAGAAGTTAAATAGTAGGCGTACATATTCATTTTAATTAGCAGCACGCCTAGCTCGCATTACCAGGATACGCCACTGCCTGTTGCCTGCCCCACCTGGTAAGGAAACACCACCGTTTGATCCGCTACGGCGAAATCGTCCCATAATAAACTAATGACAACTTTCTCAGCTGACACACCATATCTGGAGGCCGTTCTCCCTAATCGCCATCTGTGCACCCACCTGATTGAGGTCGTTCGCCCAGTCCCTTACACAAGAGTATAAGAATGCTGCAATACAGGCTTCCTGCCTAGAGACCAGTATGAAACGTCTTAATAAAGAATTAATACAGGACAAGACGATAAGTACGCACAATTAGGAAATATGCAACGCTTAAATAGGGAGTCCAGATATAACCAGCACTTCCATGTATAAGTGAGCAGAAACGTAGTAAACACGTACAATAAAGAGATCAGCAGCATGTTTGGTTACAAGTCCCACAAGGATCATGAAGGAAAAGAAAAGATAGCACAACCACTTAATCGTCAAAGGCATTGTTGTATCCTTCTGTAACAGCGCCATCTTTTCATCGCCATCATTGTCTCCGTGGTTCACTACCATTGTAAACGTGGTTCACTGTCTTTTTCCCACAACATCTTCAAAAGGAAGATATATTACTAAGCCACAAAAAGCCTAGAAATAGTTGTGTTCTATTTTTGTGTTTTCGCTCCTTCTAGAGCATCCATCGCGTGTGTTATTTGCGTGGCCCAATTACTACGCGCGCGTACAAGGTTGAGCGATTTGGCCTAGCGGCGTATATAAAGAAGTGCCTGGCCAGCAGAGACCTTTTTCTTCGTCATTCGCCCCAAGGAAACCAGAGTCGATCTGTAGATGCATTGAACGCGTGAGTTAATTTAGGTAGGAGGTGATTCCTCAATATTTCGGTCTTTAGTGTTAGAAAGAATATAGGGCTGTAGGTCTGCCACCTATTTGGTATCATGATTGAGAAAATAGATAAATGTGTTTCATAAGGAGATTTCTTTTAGGACATTAAATTTAGTTTTGAAATGATTGTCGTGAGACATTCTAAATCCACATATATAAATTAAAAAGTAAATGTAAAGCCTAACGAATTAATTCAATAAAAGGAAAGAAGACTGGTAAAGAACAGTGCCGTCACTATAGCGTACGCCTGTGTTATCGAACGTCATGCTAGTTAAACCAGAAATCCCCCTTTTCTACTTCGTCTGCATAATTGTAGCGCTTTCACGTTGATAGTAAAGCCTACAGCATCATACACGCGTTTCTAAAAATAAAACTAGTACTGTGTTTCTTAGAAAACCTTGAGATACGCACACTGCTTAATGACCCAGATTAATACTAGCATTAATGTCATTATATACACTGCGTAACCTAAAAGACAGACGGACTTAGAGAGAGAGAGGGCTGAACGGAGGAACGCATGCAATACTACCACCGTCTCGCGATATGAAATTAATGCCATCACACGCGAAAGGCATGAAGCACTAATTTTTTTCAAATAGACAGTGATAAAAAACACTACCAATACGAGGTTAGGTTTTAAAAAACATGGTTAATGCTTATTAGGAAACATGACACAATACTGTTTTACGTCTGAAATCCTGACATTAGCCTGACAGTACAGAAGACACCCCATCGTATCGAAGTGAACAGGTGGTAGAAGAAAATACACATTTTGAACGCAGCCACTTAGCCCCATTAAATTTATATATTTGGGTTCCTTAGGACTTGCTGACAAAGAATATGTTAGGTGTTAAGCAAATAGTCCAATAATTAACAAATTATAGCCAAACTACTATACTGGTGTTGTCTGACAGCACAAGATCATATTTGCTCATGTTTGGAATTTGTTTTAGAGGAAATGAGGCCACCACGTTAAATCCGATTTGATTGGCTAGAATAATATGTAAGGCGAAACATGATTAGTCGAATGCAAATACTATTTTTGGTTGTTAAGGGAAACGGTAGGAAGGGTACTTTTTTTCAAATGCTTTTGTAAACATGGTCCCATTGGTTAGACCATTTGATATAGTCAATTAGGAGCGTCAGTTCAGGGCCACATTTTGAAAATAAACTTACTAAGAAGCAAGTGCGTTGAGATCCAGCTCATATTTTTCTAAATAAAAGCCTGGGACAGAGGCAGATCGGAATTGTGCCATAACTCATCGCCAGTCAACGTATTTGTTTAATATTTCCATTAATTGTGGTAAGCTAGACCTATTTGATATCTTGTTGATGAAAATTGAATGTGAATTGATAATTTAGGTCTATATGTGTGTGGTTCAGTAACAATAAACAGAGGCAAAACCTCGATATGGCTCCACCATGAATAAAACTTGTCGGAGAGGAATATATCTGCATGGGATGGCCAAATAGTACTATGACACCTATCTTATTGAATAGAAGGAAATAATGCTGGAATTGCAGAAGCGTTGTAACCATTAGGGAGAGGAATACTGGTGTATATTGTTCATGAGAAGCTAACAGTTGGCCTACCGCGCTGAACTCGGTGTTTGTTATGTATTGTGCTTCAGTGTGGAAATAGATTATAAATTAGTTCTGAAGGGAGGTACAACCTTCTTGTTTCAGGGACCGTGGTACTAAACTATTAAAGCAGCACCTGGTCTGAGTTTTGCTGAATCCAGAGGGTGGTAGCATACTCCTTGGTCAATATATCGACCAGTGTTGGTTCTCAAGAACACGGTGAAGCAAGCGAGCAGTGGAGACTGTTTCCTGCCGCCCACACAGAAGTTAAGATTCGTTGGCCAGAGCAGCTCAATCTTGTATACCCCCCTCTAAAAGGGACTTTACCTTAAAATCAAGAGGGACCTTTATTTGTTTCAAATAAAAAGAAACTGTGAACCTTTCTGTTACTATAGCTGTTACTAAATGTGGTTTCACCCTGATGATTACTCCTTTTAATAGTTTAATGGCTATTTATGGTCATGCGTGACTATAATCACGCCTACTGTTCTCCTACCGTGTTAAATGTTGTAGTGAGTGTGCGTGGTGCATTCACACGCCACAGATACACACATCAGAGGCATGGAATGGTGTAACGGCAGGTGTACTGTTAATAACGTTTATTTACGCCACAACACGTTCATGAAATACACAGAATACACAGTCACAATTAAGTACAAGTCATAGCAATACAATAATACAGTACTCCAGTCACATCTCCACTTCTCATAATCATGAGCGCTATATAATATTTCTACTGTTCTCTCAGCAACGGTCGGCATCCCCGTGCTAATATAATAATATTAATACTGGATCCTCTCAGCAACGGTCGGCATCACCGTGCTTATATAATGAATTCCTCAAATATGCCTCATCAAAGACGCTCTCAACATTGGCGCTCTAATGTAAATAATAAATGGCCGTCTAGCAACGGTCGGCATCCCCGTGCTAATATAATGACATTAATACTGGATCCTCTCAGCAACGGTCGGCATCACCGTGCTTATATAATGAATTCCTCAAATATGCCTCATCAAAGACGCTCTCAACATTGGCGCTCTAATGTAAATAATAAATGGCCTCTCCAACGATGCTTCCAACATCAGCATCACAATAAACGGACAATGGATCCCTTTTCCCAGCAACGGTTTATCCTCGCCGTGCTGACAATAATAAATTCCTCAAATATCATATAGATCCGGTTAGCCAACGGACCTCATCCTCGCCGTGCTAACTACATCAATGGTGAATACTTTCGGCAATTTCTCGCAAGACTGCACTCCCTGGCAATCTGCAGTAATCTCGCCTTCACTCATCTTGACATTTATATATTCAAACAAATGTCCTGGATCCTTACCTCATCAAAAATACTCACAAATACAATTCTCCAATAAATTCAGAAATTATAGGCCTACACAAATAATATGGCCTTTATACCTTTTGCACTGCGCAGGCATTCTCAAAACACACACTGTAGAACCGACCTCTCCCGTCGGTACCCAAAAACAGAATGCAATTAGTTCACACACTAGACCCGCCAAAAAAGACACGAGACTCGGTTGTTTAAAAAACACAACTCAGTCTCGATAATTGCGTGGGCTAGTCACACGAGCTTACTCACAGCTCAAGACAGTTCACAGAAAAAAACATCTCCGCGATTTAAACTGACCAGTGTTCGCCACTTGGAAACTTCTCGATCACACGAGGGAATTCCCCTAATACATTTTTAACTTAACATCAGCTTAACCAAGCAACATAACCCGTAATCGAATCTATTTGCTTAACATTTACAAGATCACCTCCCCTTGCTAATATTTACTCTGTAACAGTTGCCACACCGCCCGGGAAAAAAAATGATTTATCATTTTTTTGTTGAAAATTTAAGTCCCAACAATTTAGAAATAAATGAAATTATATTATATGGCTACCAAAAAATATGTATCTATACACAACTTCAGCAATAAATGTAATATTACAACTAAAACATCAAACATAATCAATCAAATATCCCAATGAATGTTACCGATGTAAATTACAACAAAAGCATCAATCATAATACAAGCATACCAAAATTAATCTTAATAGAACACTGAGCTAAGTACATTTAGTACAAGTAACAACCAATAGAAAGTGAAAGAACAAGATCAAGCAACAGAAGAATGATCTGTAGTAAAGAAAAGTAAGAAATCAGAAAATGAGAAACAATTAACAATAGCACAAGATAACCAATAAGAACAACAATTTCATGTACAATAAATACAAATTTACCAAAATACTAGTTACATTATATTAAGTTATATAATTAACTCAAGAATACAACGAATGAAATTATAAGTATCGAAAGAAGAAGAAGTATACAAGTAGAATGAAGAGAAACGAAGATGTGATACAGAAATATAAACAAGATATGAACACATATCGAAAAGACAACAAAAAGATAGAATGAAATGAAGAATAATCATTAAAGACGAATGGAAAGCAAAGGTATGAACGCATAGAAAGTCAATGACAATACATACTAATAAATGTTTAGATCAAACAATATCTTCCAAAAAATTAAATACAAACATGATTACAAGGGACAAAACAAAATGTCAAAGTATATCCATACTAACAGCACGAAACGAATAATTCATAACTAACCAAAGTCTAATAAGTAATTTAACTAAGTTACAAAAATTATACTTAATTGAAATAAATTATAAACTTTACACAAACAAATAACAGCATTTGCGATAACTAAGTTTTGACCTAACGCAAAATCAACCGCTAAATAATAAAAATACATCATAATCTCAAATAAGACAAGTTCCAAAAGAAGTAATATCCCTTTCAATCCTAAGGCACACAAAAATAAATTACAATGCCAAAAAACAACTTTTTTTTTTTAAATTACCATACAAAGTATTTTAGAACGATAAGTTATCAAAAAATAAAATTATTATTTAAGTAATTCTAAGTCATAACTAATAAATTAACAATGAAATTAACTTCTAACAAAATGAGAGAAGCATAAAGTATCTTATCTCTAGACAAACACTTAAATCAAAACGTGTAAGTTTTTTTTTCAAAAAAAAAACATCACCAAAAAAAACCTAAAAAAATTACAATGTCATGTGTATATCAACTTTCCAACATACAAACATAACATAATGTTACAACAATCTGTCCATCTTTTAACAAACAAAAATATCAGATGTGTCTATCAATTTTACAAAAAAGTTGAATTTAATTTATAAGTTAATTCTGATTAACAATAGCGTTGAGCTTCAGTGTTATTTAACTGTAAATTCATATCTTAATCAGCCTATATATATAGTATAATGAAAAAAAAGTCCTATAAAAATATCTTCAAAGTTTTTATCAAAAAAAAATATTTATCAAATTAATTTGTTGCAAAAATGTTGAAAAAATCTTATTATTTAAATTCTAAGTACTATGTTCTGACAAGATCAATGTTTCTAACAATTTAAATACACAATTATTTCTGATACTGCAAGATAACTCTACAAAATCATATTACACAACATAATAAATTCACATAATTATCCTAACAATTACAGCTACAATCCGAAAAATATACAGAAAAAATGAGCACAGGTTTGACACCGCTCACTGCATTTATCAAACTTACACACAAATTATTACCAACACATATGTTACACACAATCAAAACAGAATAGTATACAATTGCATAAAAAATTGGACTGGTACATTCGAAACAGTCATATATATTCCACACAAAAATATATATTTAGCAATCAAATGATGCGTCAAAATGAACATCATAATGTTTCAAAGAAATTACCAATATTTTAATACAACATCATATGATATATTACACACAGAATACAATAACATGTACTATTCTAACAAATAAATCAGCTGTAAAAAAAAAAAAATATTCCCGTCAATCCGTCATTAATTCTTGATCCTTCAAAAAGTGACTCGTCAGATGTATAGCGAGACGCTAATAGGTTCTGCTTGATAAATAATCCACATTCTTCACGAATAATGTCAACAAGTGCGCCAGCTCATCACAACGTCGCACGCTACGAGACAATACAAATGAAAATTTCTATTAATCATCTGTTAGATCTAATAAGGAAAAACGGAAAATCAACTTTCACGTTTACCTATTCCTTGGGGTGAAGTAGAGTCTTGGCCCCTTTTCACACACCTCAACAAGTCCTCCTTACATCACAGAAGGCTTAGCGATCACTTGACCGTAACGAAAGTTCATCCCTGTTGTAGCCTGAAAAAATTTACTACGTTCACAAGAACGAGATGACCTTTCGACACCACTAGTGTGACAATCAATAGTGTTATTACTCTGCTTGTTAACAACCTTGCTCTCATGTGGAGTACAGCTAACCTGGTTACAATTTCTATAATTGCTGTTAAGAACATTGTTATTTGTTCTATTAACACAGTTGTACTGTTTTACATCCCAGTTAGCATAATTACGATTAGCATTTTCTCCTGGATAAAAATATCTACCAGATAGAAATGGCTTTTTATCAACGAATTTATTACCATATTGACACTCTTTCACATAATTATTTCCACTATAATTTCTAATACTCTTAGAATCACGATGTTGTGATCTGTCAAATTGTTTCTTGTTTTTAGGCAAAGAAACATTACTATATGAAGAAATCCCTTGGTACATTTTAACCTCTGGGTTATATCTCCTATCAAAAGTATTTTTTTCCTTGTTTATGGCAGTGTGTTTAAGAAATGGGTCACACTGACTTGACTGGGTATGACCAAAAAATTTAACAATATCTTTATTGTTTTTCACAAAATATGTTTCCTTCCTGGAATAAGGAGTTCTATTTTTCTTCCCTGCTATCAAGCCATCAGGGTTCCCACTTAATACCTTGTTTGTTTTTAACAACTTAAATTGAAATTTATTATTGTTTCTTTTGTTATCCACAGGGTTATCTAATACTGTAGATTTTCCTTTGCTAGCTTGCCGCCAGGAACCAATATCACAAGAATCATCGGCATTGCGTTGAAAGTTATATTTCCCTCGGAAAGATTTCTGTCCATTATTCTTGCCTTTAGAATCTGCTTTATGTCTTTCACTGTCAACACTGACAGAAGACCACCTTTTTTTTCTTTAAGAGAATGTCAAGTAAACCATCCAATCTCACTCTGGCTTCTGAAATTTGAATATCTCTAAGTGAAATATCTGCACTTAATTTATTGTTTAACCTCTCAACTCTCAAAACCTTGCAGCTTTCCTCTGCTAGCAAATTTTTAATCTTAGCGACCTTCTCTCTCTCAGCCGTTAATTCTAACAATGTCTCTGTCTCATACTGCTCTTTATTTGACCTCAACTGAGTCAACTCCAGCTGTGGAGACTGAATCTTAATATCATCATTGTTATTATACACAATCTCATCATTCTTCTTAAGGGGTACAATATTCATGTCCTTAATTTGATCACCGAGAATCGTATTATCATTCATCACCTCATGAAGCATTTCTATATAAGTTTGCTCATGTTCATTACTCTCAATTTTCAATTTCTCATACATCTCTCTCCTTTCTTGAAGTTCCTGAGTTAGGTTTCTAACTTCACTATTGTTATCCTTAATCTGAGTTTCTAACTCTTTGATTTTAGACAATGCTACACTCAATGCTGTTTGAGTACTAGCAAGTTCTGAGTTTGATTTGCCTAAATCATCTGTAAGTTTAGAGACTTTTTCATGTAACTCACTTACTTCAGCAGTACATTCTATGAAACTTTCCCTTTGCTCTAAGGTACTCTGTTTTATATCCAATTGCTTCTTCTCTTCTAGCATCCTTTTCTCATACCTCTCATCAGCTTCATGAATTAGCTTTTCATATATCAATCTATTTATTTCAGACTCAGTCAGCTCACGGTCTCCAAATCCTAATAGTTCACGGTATTTTTTTTCATCAGCATCTGTATAATAGTCCATAGTGACTTACTTCCTTAGACAACTATATATGTATTAATTAAACTTTCACCTCACCAAGCCAATTATCTTTTTAAGAAATTACAATTATTTCTTACTTACTGTACACCAACTTCTGTTATAGTACCTATATATAACATACATTACCTATGCATCAACATATTGTACAATCAATCGATATAATTATCGACAGCACAACGACAATTATCAACAGAATAAGTGATGGATAGTATAGGCAGACTTGCTGAAATGCAGAAAAGTGGCACAATCTACACAGAACAAAATCACTTATCTTAATATTCTTCTGTCCCTTCCGCCGACACACCAGATATCACAAAGTTCTGCAGATAAAACCGTTCAAGCGCAGAAAGGTACACAAACTAGATTTTCTTCTCTTCAGGTTCTTGCCAAAGTGTAGAATACGCTCAATACAGCATCAGCATACAGGAAACACCGCACAGCACCCTCTGTAACTGTTGACTTGAAACAATCTGCAAACGACTCTTCAAAACACTTCACATTTAGTTAAACTTGACTGTCTACCAAAACTGTCAACTTCCCATTGTAATGTTCTACCGTGTTGGACACAGTTAACCAACTAGGTCGAGGACCATGACACAATGTGAGGATACATAAGCCACGCCTACACAAGGCTTTCCTATCACGCGAACTCCGTGGGTTTATTCCGTTAAATAAACTGGCCCACCACTGTAAAGATCTGAAGAAATTTTGGGCCAGTGCGTGGAGATAGTGGTGAAGATTCCTTTTAAGTTATTGATGAACTTATTATTACTGATCTGACCGGTCTTAGAGATTGATTAAATGGTGATGGGTGTTCCTTTAATGGTTACACTGTTCATACGCCCACACAGAGCAGAACAGTTTCTTATATCACGCGAATGTCAAAATATCAAATTCTGAAAGACTAAACATACCACTGCTACATATGAGATCCTGCTATTGAATTCAATCTGTTTGTTGACCTAAATTTCCGCCACCCAGGTTATTTACGCGAATACGTAGGTGTAAGCTCCTTCTAAACTGAAAAACCACCACTGTTACTAAAGCTGTTACTAAATGTGGTTTCACCCTGATGATTACTCCTTTTAATAGTTTAATGGCTATTTATGGACATGCGTGACTATAATCACGCCTACTGTTCTCCTACCGTGTTAAATGTTGTAGTGAGTGTGCGTGGTGCATTCACACGCCACAGATACACACATCAGAGGCATGGAATGGTGTAACGGCAGGTGTACTGTTAATAACGTTTATTTACGCCACAACACGTTCATGAAATACACAGAATACACAGTCACAATTAAGTACAAGTCATAGCAATACAATAATACAGTACTCCAGTCACATCTCCACTTCTCATAATCATGAGCGCTATATAATATTACTACTGTTCTCTCAGCAACGGTCGGCATCCCCGTGCTAATATAATAATATTAATACTGGATCCTCTCAGCAACGGTCGGCATCACCGTGCTTATATAATGAATTCCTCAAATATGCCTCATCAAAGACGCTCTCAACATTGGCGCTCTAATGTAAATAATAAATGGCCGTCTAGCAACGGTCGGCATCCCCGTGCTAATATAATGACATTAATACTGGATCCTCTCAGCAACGGTCGGCATCACCGTGCTTATATAATGAATTCCTCAAATATGCCTCATCAAAGACGCTCTCAACATTGGCGCTCTAATGTAAATAATAAATGGCCTCTCCAACGATGCTTCCAACATCAGCATCACAATAAACGGACAATGGATCCCTTTTCCCAGCAACGGTTTATCCTCGCCGTGCTGACAATAATAAATTCCTCAAATATCATATAGATCCGGTTAGCCAACGGACCTCATCCTCGCCGTGCTAACTACATCAATGGTGAATACTTTCGGCAATTTCTCGCAAGACTGCACTCCCTGGCAATCTGCAGTAATCTCGCCTTCACTCATCTTGACATTTATATATTCAAACAAATGTCCTGGATCCTTACCTCATCAAAAATACTCACAAATACAATTCTCCAATAAATTCAGAAATTATAGGCTTACACAAATAATATGGCCTTTATACCTTTTGCACTGCGCAGGCATTCTCAAAACACACACTGTAGAACCGACCTCTCCCGTCGGTACCCAAAAACAGAATGCAATTAGTTCACACACTTCTTCTTCTTCTTCTTCCGTCAAAAACAGAATGCAATTAGTTCACACACTAGACCCGCCAAAAAAGACACGAGACTCGGTTGTTTAAAAAACACAACTCAGTCTCGATAATTGCGTGGGCTAGTCACACGAGCTTACTCACAGCTCAAGACAGTTCACAGAAAAAAACATCTCCGCGATTTAAACTGACCAGTGTTCGCCACTTGGAAACTTCTCGATCACACGAGGGAATTCCCCTAATACATTTTTAACTTAACATCAGCTTAACCAAGCAACATAACCCGTAATCGAATCTATTTGTTTAACATTTACAAGATCACCTCCCCTTGCTAATATTTACTCTGTAACACTTTCCAATATTATTTCCACGAGAAACAAACACTTGAAGTCATGATGACAAACAACCACCTAGCTTGAAAAGCCAGTATTACCTCATAGTACTACATCACAACTTACACACATATTGTAATAATAATAATATATGTCAATACAAAGATCATATCTATAAATTTTGTACATACAACTTGTAATTACATTTGATTGTGATTCCTGGTTCACTTTGTAGTTGAATCAGGATATCTATTATTGACAGGAATTAATACATATTTTTAAAAGTTACCCTTGACTTATTAAGATAGTCTTATAGAGTGTTATGTATTGTGCTTCAGTGTGGAAGATCAAATAAAGAAATCAAGACAAGACTTGAGATGGCCTCAGCTGCCATGACAAGGTTGAATGTGATCTGGAAAAGTAACATCAGTTTTCCTGTGAAGATCAAATTATACAAATCACTTGTATTATCTATTCTCTTGTATGGGTGTGAGGGCTGGACACTCACTGCAGATACGAAGGATTCAGGCTTTCGAGCATAAATGTTATAGAAGAATTTTGCGCATTTGCTATAAAGAGCACAAAACAAATGTCTATGTTAGAGAGAAGATAAACACCTATGCAGGCCATCAAGAACCACTTTTGTCAATAGTGAAACGTCGAAAGCTTGCCTGGTTTGGGCATGTAACTCGTCATGACTCCCTTTCGAAAACGATCCTCCAGGGAACAGTCGAAGGTAAACGGAGAAGAGGAAGGCAAAGAAAATCCTGGGCTGATAACATCAAAGAATGGGCAGGACACGGTTTCTCCACACTTGTACGCATTGCTGAGAATAGAGAGCAGTGGAGGACCCTGTCTGCTGATGCTTCCACCATGGCACCCCTACGACCCATGACGGGGTATGGGTTGAGATGAGATGAGATGAGATGATAGAGTGTTCTATGTATGTGAGTGTCACAGTGTTGTAAAGTATTGTGGATTAAATTAAATTGTTTATCTGTCTGTTGGTTGTTGTGAACATACACTTCAGCACTATCATAACCCTAGACTTTCAACGTAGTCATCACAATATTCCAGAATAATTCTGACTGAGGTATAAATGTGGTAGCAAAGTAAGGTCATCTGTAATACACCACACTTATTAGATACAGATACCTTCACAGCTGATCTCAGTCAGTACACTAAGTCCGCTATAAATATTTATAACATCCCACTTTACCACAATGTTAGATGAGTGAAAATAATGTGTGGATAGATTTTACTAGCGTTAAGTCCAGATCACAGCTGTGAGAATTTAGTAGCAATCATTTCATTCATTAGACGGGGCAAGAAAAACGAATATAGTAAGAACTTATTTCATACATGAAACTGGACGGAGATATCAGGGTACGAAATTTAGATAATATTTGCTAGTGGCAAGATGGCAGCCAGGGCAACGTGTTAAATGTGCATAAAGGTGGCGCCTGTGAGTCGACAATAACACGCTTAGTTACCACGTGTTGTAGGCTATTAATATTATGCTATTTTATATCGGGTGAATTAACATGTTGGTGAAGGCAGGTTAATGTAATTTTCTTAGGTAATGGAAGGGATAGTTTAGGTTAAAGTTTATTTCACGATAATTGATTTATTGTGTCAGTCGACGTTAGTTACACCTGGTTGTGTACAGTACATAGTTGTCGTGTTAAATTTCATTTAGGTGATGTATTTAGTTCCAGTCATTAATATGCCTTGTAAATATGATACCCCTACTTTTGGTACGTTGAGCACATTTAAGACATAAACGTTAATGTTTGCTCCATGCGGAGCAGGGCGACACCAGTGCGGCTGAATCCAACAGAAGCCTGCACGAAGCATTTATATGCTATGGCAGTGGTTTGTTTCTGTAACAATGTGTTTTATATGATGAGTTTCCAATCTCATCAGTCGGCATATACGAAATGCTTCAGAGTGCAGGGACGAATATTTAAGTGGATCAGTTGCAAGGTGGTGGTTTATGCTTATTAATGAGAGTATTCGCTGTACATATCGTTTAATATTATTTTATGCATATTTCATTATTATTTAGTTATTGTTATGTGTCGGATAATTTATGAGAGCACGTGGGTCCACTTGGGAACAAATTATGTCTCTTCTTGCTCCTTATGAAGCATTTGGCCACCAGTGTGGCTGGCCTCCGCACAGAGACCGCACAAAGCATTCAGATGCTCTTGCAGTAGTGGTTTCGGTAGCAATCTGTATTACAGGGTGAGATTGCCAGCCTCATGCACAACACCATACTAGTCCGATTAGACGACATGCATGGGCTGAGTGTGTGTGCATGATTGTTGAATGTTTCCTTTGGCGTGGAAGAAGAGCGGTTTGACAGGTGAGAGCATGGTTTTTCTCATTATTTAACTATTATGATTTTAACTGGTCGGTGCTTTGTTTGAGTTTCAGATTAGCAATTGAGCACTGGCTGGGTGTGTTGTTTGCTTTGTTTTATTTGTTTAATGTTTGCTTCATGTGCTGGTTGTCACTGACAGGGTTGTTTGAATAAATACAGCCCCTGACTTAGAATCAGAGTTTTATTGTTGATCGGGTCGGTTGCGAGTGTGCAAGAAAGTGATCACATATCACAATAGCATCATCATCATCTCGCCCACCCTATCATACTTCCATTAAAATAACTGCTGAACATCTGCTTCAAAGATGCTGTCCAGGGTTGTCTCTCCTGCACTGCAGTGGTGGTTCAATAATGGCCAAAAGTCGAGTAAATGGAATACTTTACTGTTGCGTGGCAATGGTGTTACTACAAGTAATCTGATCATGGTAATTTGATGAGGTATGATTTTCTTTCAAAATGCAATGAACAACTGCAACAGCAAATATAATAAGTGTAGACGAATACTATCGGCAGCGTCTCACAAGGTGTAATAACATTTCATAGCAACAAGTACCTCCACATTATTATAATAATTCACATGTACATTGTCCGTCAGCCAATTCTACTGGGCCATAATCACAGTCCGCTATACATCGACAATAATGGCGAATTTAACTCATCTCTGTAAAGTCCGTCAATTTGAGGTCCGCGATAATTATATGATTTATCAACGATTTCAAATACTCATCTATATTGTAGGAATCTCCTGGCATCAATGGATGCAAATATTTTCTGGTAATACAAGCATAACGTCGGACACATCGGTCTCAAAAGGGCACATCGACAACACAGCCCTACCGGGTTGAGACACTCCCAAACGGCAACTGACCAAAAGTCAACTGACCGTTGTTCTGCACGCGCGTCTACGTAATTATTTTATATGATGTTATTTTAATCTAGCGACGTTTTATATGAGCGCCGCGATGTTCCAAAATCTTGAACGCAAAAAGAGGTGTAACAATTAGTTTTAAAGGTAGCTACATTCGCTCAAGATTACTCTAGGCAGATATCTAAATAGAAGGCTGGTGCTTCTATTTCAGGGAGTCTCACGGGGATTTATTGCGTGGCAAGTATAACAACTGAGTCATCTAAGCTTATTAAAAGCTTTTTTTTTAATGCACTAAAAACACAAAAATGATTTTTCAAGGAGTTTATTGCTTGCAGTCAAAAAATGTTACAGCAAATTGACAAAAAGCTTGGGGCGCTTAAGAGCTTGTCATATATGTTATCCATTAGTGTCTAATAAAGTATAAAGCAGAAGTTAATTTCATACAGAATCAGAGCATGATGCTTTTTGTCAACCTGATGTTACATTGTTTGACTGCAAGCTATAAACTCCTTCAAAAATTATTTTTGGGTTTTTAGTGCATTAATAGCGTGTGTTTAAAATATTTTTTAAAATATTTTTTATTGTCCTCTTTTTAGTGTCAGAAAAATTAATACATACTAAAACATAAACAATATTTTTACTTATTGTAAATCTGGTCTAAAATTTCGTAAGTGATCCATTTCTTTTAGAGCGTCAATATTACATGGCTTGTGCCTGATTATGTGGTGCAATAAATTTCTTCAATTTGAAGGCCATCTAGAGATCGAACTCGACTTTCATTTTATTCATAATTTTATCATTTGGATTGTTTCCCTTGATTTAGCTAGACACTTGATTGAGTACCACCCTATTTTACGCAAAAAAAGAAAAAATACAGAACACCACTTAGTCTTGAATTTTTAATTAACTTGATTTGGCCCCTGATTTGTTTACATTTCTTCACGAAAAACTTTAATTACTCATAATGTCATAATTACAATATTAAATTATTAAATAATTGACTGTGTCTTGTGTTGTCATCTGGAATACACAACTATGAAAAGTTTCAGAGATATTGCTCATCTGGAAGTGATTGAAAAATCGATTGCAAGATTTGAAAGTAACATGAAAGTGACATACAAGTGAAGTTAAATAAAAGCGTGTAAAAGATTCCGGAAAAATCGTTTTTATCGTCATGACTCGTCCGTCCGTCTTCGATGCTATTAAGGCTAAGGCCATTGTTTCATTTTTTTTTGGGGAGGGGGGAGGGGAGGGGGGGGGGGGGGGGGGGGGGGGGGGGGGGGGGGGGGGGGGGGGGTTCGGTTTTTGCTTTTTTAGGCGAGGTGCGTTCCTTTCAACCTATGTGGTTGTATCAGAGCACATTTACCTTCCGTTCACTGCTAACCCCATCAGCGTTGATAGATACTAAGTCCTGAAAAGGACTAACATCTATCTGCTAGCGTAAAGCCCTAAAAAAGACTCGCCAGCTACGTCAATGCTGCCGAGCTTGCTTGGTGCTGCGATTGGTTGCCATTGTTTCAACTTTCTGTCACTTCTGTATCTGTCTTGCCCCACAATATATTTTGTTGCACTCTAAACATTTTATAAAAATCGTGCGCTTTTAGCCGTTGCACAAACTGAACGATACTTAAAATAGCGTGAATATTTTTTCGAACCAAATTGCAGTTGTTTTTTTATTATTATTTTTTTTGCGTACGCCCGCTATTACTCGAGGCAAAATCTCAGGTTAGACATTCTAACCTGAGATTGATTTTTACGTGAGTATCCCTTTTTTTCTTGTGCAGAGACAGGTGTCCCTCGCCATTTAGGCAGATACTCTCCGCTTTCGGAGGTACCCATTAGAGCTGGGTCGGCTCAGGATCCGCCAATCCCTGGTCGACGACACTTCTTCAAATGTCCTCGTCGGGGTTTGATCCTGGGTCACCCGGTCGCCAGCGCAATTTTGTAATTACTTCACCACCGCGGCTCCCTGTTGCATTTTAAATAATAAGTAGAAAGCGCATAGTAAAGTGTTTAAAAAACACTGCAATATGTTTTATTGTTATTATTTCTAACTACCAATAACCCGTCAATAATGACGGAAGTAAATCAAATGATAGTCCATGCACTCTGAACACAAATGGTCCACGTCCAACGAAGCGATCTATTTGGGCACCCATGGATGAAAAACCCAAGATTGAATTATAGGAACGGAAATTTTCCTTAAAATGTCGATGTTGTGGATGCGCTGGGCTCCTTGAGACACGGAGGAAAAGGACGTCTTTGCTCTCCTTCTTGCTCCAACAGCACTGTGCCTTTATGGCAGCAATATTTGAGTGTACCATCGGTTGATCTTTCCACTTGAAAATTGAGAGGGTGACAGAACTGATATTCCTGATCCATTGGGCCGCAGTTGTGTACAGCGACTGCATTCTCATAAAAGGCATCATGATTTGAAATTGTTGGACTACGTCCAGCTCTTGATCGTCTCACTTATTGTGCAGCTGATGCTCTACGTTCGGTTGCTTCTTCTGAAGTTTCCTTTGCTCGTTGTGATGCTCTCAACTGACGAATGTAAAAAGCTTCTGCAGCGCGTTGAGATTCATGCTCTTCTGCAGACTGATTTGCTCGTTGTGACTGACGCTGTGCTTGTCTTTGTGTCGCGTTATGTTGTCGTTGTATTCCTGCTTCTTCTAGAGCAGTGTTTCTCAACGGGGGCGGTACCGCCCCCTGGGGGGCGTTTTGAAGATTTCTAGGGGCGTTCTGATAGGTCGCAACGATTGGGGGTCGCTACTTCCATTCAGGGGGGCGTTGTGTACATTTTTACAGGAATCAATATGAAACAATTACAAAAGATATTCCCCTTCGCATAGCTTGTAACACAATAGCTTGTATTTGCCCTGCGTCCCATGGAGTGTTTAAAGGACTCCAAACGCAAAATTTTAGTACCTGGGATGTTACCATTGTCAGGAGACAGTAGGCGGAGATTTATGTCCCTTCAACACTCGAAACATGTGTTAGCCTCTCGACACACCCAAGCTAACCTTCTCTCTCCACTCTCGACACGTATTTTCAACTGGAAACACATTCCCGTCAAACATTTATTAGCCCGTGAACACATCACAGCCCCTTCCCTACTCTGTTCGTAAATACCTTCTCGCAACTGAGACGTTGTGGGCAGTTGTGGCTTAGTTTTAATGCATCTTTGGATGTTTCGAGTGTAGAGAATTAAACTCAGTCAGTTTTGAGGCTTGACGAGGTGTAGATGAAGGAGCAGTGATATTATACTAAAATTTTCAATATGTCAGCAGTAAAGAGAAAGTGTCACCCGTGTGTTACCGGGGCCCGAAAGGGGAGCAAAGAATAGTAACACTGTCCCCTACCAAGCATGTCGTAAAAGGCGACTAAGGAAGGTTGGGCATGGGGCCGGTTACACCATCCTGTAAAAAAATTTAAACCACAAAAAACTTCAACAAATATGGACAAGTCAAATAAAGAAAATAAAACACAGCCATCCAAGACAGGGGAAGGTCCTCTCGCGGGGAGGCGTATGATGCAACACAGAGAAAGCCGAAAGGAGTCTGTGTTGCTGACTAACCTTCTTTCTTCTAGGAGAACTTCCAGATTTGGCACCTGGAATGTTCGGACATTAAACGAACAAGGGAAAGTGGCGCAAGTAGCAGCAGAAATGAGGGAATACAAAATCGAGGTTCTGGGAATGTGTGAAACAAAGTGGAAGAGGGTAGACAGGAAGAAACTCATCACAGGTGAATTGGTGCTGTCCTCAGGACATGAAGACGAAAGTTCACACCACAGTGAAGGGGTAGCTCTTATGTTATCTAAAGAAGCACAGAAAGCACTAATTGAATGGGAAGCTGTTGGACCCAGAATAATAACAGCTTCTTTCAAAACAGCTAAAAAGAAAATTCATGTAAATGTCATCCAATGTTATGCACCAACTAATGACAAAGAAGAGTCTGTGAAAGAAGCATTTTATACTAAACTACAGGAAATTATGGATAAAGTAAAAAGAAGAGACATCACAATTTTGATGGGTGACATGAATGCAAAGATAGGTACAGTGAACACTGGATTCGAAGAAGTCATGGGAAAACATGGGCTAGGAGTAATGAATGAAAATGGAGAGCTATTCGCAAACTTCTGTGCTTCATATCAACTGGCTATAGGAGGAAGCATGTTTCCACATAAGAGAATACACAAGGCAACATGGATATCACCAGACCATAGAACAGAAAATCAGATTGATCATATATGCATAAACAAAAAGTTTAGATCATCATTGCAGGATGTAAAGGTATATAGAGGAGCAGATGTGGCATCAGATCACCATCTTCTGATAGCCAAAGTAAAAATGAAACTCAAGAGATATGCAACAATGCAAAATTGTAGACAACAGTTTAATGTAGGACAGCTAAGAAATCAAGAAAAAAGAGACAAATTTGCGGTCACAGTATCCAACAAATTCCAAGTGCTCCAACAGCTGGAAGATGTAGAGAATACAGAAGACTATTGGCAGCAGGTCAAAACAGTATGGAAGGAGACATGTGAAGAAATACTGGGGAAAAGGGAAAGACAACAAAAAGCATGGATAACAACAGAAACCATCAATAAGATAAAAGACAGAAAAACAAGAAAGCAGAGTTAAACACAAGCAAAACTAGAAGCTCCAAAGCCAAGGCTCAAGAAGTGTACACAGAAGCAAACAAAGAAGTAAAAAGAAGTATCAAAAGAGACAAGAGGAAGTATATTGAGGAGTTGGCAAGAGAGGCAGAAGATGCTGCAGCCAAAGGAAATATGAGAGAACTGTATAGCAGCACAAAGAAGCTAACAGGGAAATACAAGCAAACAAGTTGCCTCATAAAAGACAAGAATGGGAAACTGCTCAGCAATATACAAGAGCAAATGAAGAGGTGGACAGAATATTTTGGGGACCTTCTTAATAGACCAGCTACACAAAACCCGCCGGACATCCAGCCAGCAGAAGAAGAGCTACAAATTAACGGTGAAAGACCAACGAAGGAAGAAATAAAGAAAGCCATAAAGTTTCTAAGAAAGGGAAAAGCGTCTGGACCTGATGGCATTCCAGCAGAGGCCATCAAAGCAGATATCGACACGGCTACAGAGATGTTATAAATTACTTGGTAAAGTCTGGGAAAAGGAAGAGATAACAGCAGAATGGAAGGAAGGATATCTGGTTAAGTTGCCTAAGAAGGGAAATTTACAAGAGTGCACAAATTATAGAGGAATAATGTTACTATCAGTGCCAGGAAAAGTATTAAACAGGATTATCCTTGAGAGATTAAAAGAGTCCATAGACAAGAAACTGAGAGATGAACAAGCAGGTTTTCGACAAAACAGATCATGTACAGACCAGATAGCCACTTTGAGAATAATAGTTGAACAAAGTCTGGAATGGAATTCACCACTATACATCGGATTTGTGGACTACGAAAAGGCATTTGACAGTGTAGACAGAGAATCACTTTGGAAATTGATGAGGCATTATGGCGTTCCCCTGAAGATCATTAATTTAATAAAGAAAACATATGAAGACATGACATGCAGAGTTCTTCACGAAGGACAGCTTACAGAACCGTTTGGGATAAGAACAGGAGTGCGACAGGGATGCCTCTTGTCTCCATTTCTTTTCTTGCTGGCAATAGATTGGGTTATGAGATCATCGACAACACACAACAGAAATGGAATCCAGTGGACTCTGACTAAGCAGTTGGATGATCTGGATTTTGCTGATGACTTGGCTCTTCTGTCCCATAACCGTAATCAGATGCAGGACAAATTGAAAACACTCGATGAGAGGTCACAGCAATTGGGTCTGAAAATACACAGGAAAAGACAAAAATAATGAGAATAAATGCAGGTAATGATAACAGGGTTGAACTTGAAGAAACACCAATTCAAGATGTAGAATCATACACATATCTTGGCAGTAATATAGACAAAGTTGGAGGGACAGACAGCGATATCAAAATAAGAATACAAAAGGCAAGAGGAACTTTCATTGCATTGGGAAATATATGGAGATCAAGAGAAATCGGATCCAACACGAAAATAAGAATCTTCAACTCAAATGTGAAGTCAGTCCTATTGTATGGCTCGGAGACATGGAGAACAACAAAGACAACAACCAAAAAGCTACAGACTTTCATAAATGGGTGCTTGCGTAGAATAGAGGGATTAAAATGGTATGACAAGGTTACCAACGTGGAACTGATGACAAGAACTAGACAAGTGCCAGTGGAACAAGAGATGAGAAGAAGACGATGGCGATGGATAGGACACACACTGAGGAAACCTGTTGATAGCATTACAAGGCAGTCCTTGTTCTGGAACCCCCAGGGCAAGAGAGGCAGAGGAAGACCAAGAAGTACATGGAGAAGAGAATTGGAAACAGAGGTGAAAATGATGAGGAGAACATGGAAAGAACTTGAGATGATGGCACGGGACAGGAGGACTTGGCATGTGTTTGTTGAAGGCCTATGCTCCTTTGGGAGTGGAGGGTTATGAATGAATGAAAGAGAAAGTGTCGACCATATTCATTTGAGTATTTGAAATTCGGTTTTGTACCTTCGGCCGTAAATGAACAATTACCAATGTGTTTGCTGTGCCAGCAAGTGTTTTCTAACGAAGCAATGAAACCGTCACGGCTTAACGAGCATTTTACAAAGAAATACTCAGATAAAGTTGGCAAAGATATTTCTTACTTCCAGGATTTAAAACAAAAGTTTGAAAGCCGCAACACTGTCACTAATATGTTTAAGAAAATGTATAATCACAATGATAAAGGTCTCATTGTATCTTACAAAATTGCACACATGATTGCGAAATGTGTTAAACCTCACAACATTGGAGAAAATTTAATTTTACCAGCTGTACGGGAAGTAATTAGCACAATGATGGAAAGAAATCCAAGTGACATCATTTCTTCTATTCCATTTAGCAATGATACTGCTTCAAGAAGAATAGATGAGATGGCAAGCGATGTTGAAAATCAGCTGTGTGCTGATTTGCAGTCTACTGAATTTTCACTACAGTTGGATGAAAGCATCGTGCGTGATAACGAAGCTCTGTTGCTCGCATATGTGAGATACATAAAGAATGAAAATATCATAGAGGATATGTTATTTGCAAAACTACTGACAACAGATACAAGGGGTTATCAATCTTTGAAACCCTTAAAACATTTTTGTTGGAAAAAAGAATTCCTTTTTCCAATGTCATCGCATGTGCGACAGACGGAGCACCAGCTATGGTTGGTCGTCATCGTGGGTTTCTGGCCTAATTAAAAAATGTGGCACCAGGTGTTTTAACAATTCATTGTGTTATTCATCGACAACATTTAGTCGCCAAGCATCTTAGTGACAGACTCCACAACTCAATGAACTGTGTTATCAGTGTTATTAACAAAATTAAGGCACATTCGTTGAACGATAGATTATTTCGTAAACTTTGTTGTGATAATAGTGAAGAGTTTGAACGTCTTCTCCTACACACGGAAGTACGATGGCTGTCCAAAGGTAACTGTTTAAAAAGATTATGGGCATTATTTGATACTGTTGTAGAGTTTTTGGATTCAATCAAAGAAGACTTTAGCATCGAAAGAGAAGTATTGCGAAACGATGTGGTCTATCTTTCAGATATATTTGAAAAGTTAAATGAGGTTCATCTTAAGCTACAAGGAAATGAGATCAGTCTGATTAAAGTGAAAGGAATTATCATGGGGTTCATCAACAAATTGACATTATATAAAAATAATCTTAGTCGCCGATAACTTTCTCATTTTCCATGTTTACTGCAGTTAGGTGGGGACAGGCTTAAAGATTCAGATTTAGAGGTTTATTGCACTCATTTGGACGCTATTAAAAATGATATGAGCATAAGATTTAAAGACTTGCAAGAACTAATAATTCCGGATTGGGTGATTAATCCGTTTGAATCAGACGTGGAACAAGTTAGTCAACATTTACAAGAAGAATTAATTGAGCTGCAAAATGACTTCGAGGCAAAAGCACGATTCAGTCACACACATTACGAAGAATGTTGGATCCAGCAGAGGCTTGCGTATCTCGTTCTTTGGCGTGAAACTAAATTGCTAATTACAGCATTCCCAACGTCGTATTTGGTGGATTAGGGGTTCAGTGCAGTAGTGTTGCTACTACAAAAGCAACGAAACCGACTGCAGATTTGTAACAGAAGAGATTTGAGACTTCTTTTAACAAACTTAGAACCAAATATTTCAAAACTGGCTGTCACACCAAGCGCAAGGATCTCATTAAGCTTCATTAGTAAATGAATTTTTATATAATTATATCATTATTATCAACTAATAATTTTTCCACTTTTTTCCTGTTTAAAGTGGTTACATAAGGAGAGGATTAAATATTCATATTTGAAGATATATATGCAGTCATTTAGGCGTTATTAAAATGATATGATTATGATAGTTATAGAGTTGTAAGAACTAATTTTATAACTTTTGCTCCGCCAATTTGTAATTCAAGGATAATGAACTTGTGGTGTATATAATTCCGTACTTAAACACATATTTAATATAACTATGCTTTTATAAATGTGCTTTCTCTTTTTCTTTATATTATAAGAAAAGATAACTCATTAACTGCATTGCTTTTTTAAAAGTATGGTGGAATATATATGTGTGTGTGGGGAGGGGGGGGTGTGTACACGATAAAGAGCAACAGGGTGTTAAAAGGGTGGGGGGCATTTTAAAATATTAGTTGTCAAAAGGGGGCGTTGCTACTATCAGGGTTGAGAAACACTGTTCTAGAGTCTCGCTTGCTCGTTGTGACTGACGCCATCGTCTCTTCCTCTTAGCATCTGCAGCTCGTTTTGCAGCCATCTCATCATTTTGCTGCATAATAATAAGTCTGCAATACTTTAAATTAAAATTTTGTCTTGAATAAACAATCAAAAACTTAAATTTTAAGGTTGTTTTTAACAAAATTGTGAGTTAAATCCATTCCCGGGATGAAACCGGGTTCTACACCAACTTTTCTTCGTTGAGTGTTACTATTTTCGAGAGCGTACATATAAGGGAAACAATACATATAATGTCTAACTTTCAACCACAGTTGCATCCCTTAGATGTGACCGACGTAAAAAACGGCGGGAATTATGGATTTTGATTAGTCGCTTGATTGTTTCCCTTTGATGGAAAATAAATTACATCCCTGACAAAAGTCAGCATTACCTTTTTCTTCATAGTTGCAGTATGAAAATTGTGTAAAAATGATGTGCTTATGACGATTGTACTAAATTGAACGACAGCCGAAATTGCGCCTTTTCTTGCTAATATTGCTCAGTATGCACCATCGACGTAAATGAAACAGTTTTAAAACAGGTCAATAGATTCAC
Organism: Oreohelix idahoensis; assembly: GCA_024509875.1. NCBI lineage: Eukaryota > Metazoa > Mollusca > Gastropoda > Stylommatophora > Oreohelicidae > Oreohelix > Oreohelix idahoensis. The sequence goes on along the minus strand of JAMPIV010007312.1, from coordinate 267,480 downwards.
ATACCTGGGAATGTTAATATCATTGCGCAGATGATGCATCTCATTGGTGAAGGGTAAAAAATTTTTGATTTTTTTGTTGTTGATTTGATGAGAAATATTCCTTTCAACCACTGATGGGTTATAATTAGTATATATTTTGTTTTCAATGACTTTCATTTCTTATAAGTCACATGTATTATAAGAGGCGAAAGCAGTATTCTACAACATGAAAGCAGCATTCTATAAAATGAAATATATTTTAAGCAACAGCTCTTTGTCATTGGAGGTAGGAAAGAGAGTTCTTCAGTCCTGACACTTGAAAGTGGGTCATGAACAATTAGTAAACAAGTAGGTCAAGCATCACGTTAGAGCTAGGCGATACCGCCCTTCCTTTCATCTTGTGACGTCGTCAATTTCCTGTGATTTTGGCTTTTGCCCTGACCATCAACAAAGCGCAGGGACAATCGATTGATCATGTAGGTGTATACCTACCAGAACCAGTCTTTGCTCATGGCCACCTTTATGTAGAACTCACGAAAGGAAGGTGTTGGGAGCTGCTGTGCGGTGTAGAGCAGATTACATTTAGTAATCACTGTTATGGTCTGGCATCGCAGAGCACTAGCATAAATGATAGTGTAAATAGGCAATACATTGTGAGGTATGACGTAAGAGGGTTACTGTTGCGTACATTTTATGTCCTTAACAGGCATTAACAGATAATTGCAGTCCCAGGTCCTGCATCTGTTAAATATGTGTACACACCAACTCAGATGTTAGTGATATAGTTTGTTGCGCAAGAGAACGCACATTTTTGATATTGGTAAATTAGCGCGGTTGTTTCCAAAGTGGCAGATAACGTATCTCCGTAGTGGAGCAAGGCAGAATTCCTTTCAGACTGGGAGTCTGATGTTATTTCAGTCCTTCATTCGGACATATTGTAATTACTTGGTGACTGGCTCACTGCAATTTAAGTCATAGCCCTCAGGTCACTCAAGTCAGGTAATATTATAATTGATTGATAATGTTGTAAGAATAGTTTCGTCATTGACTTTCTTCAGTCAAGTCGACCTCTAGCTGGTACCAGTACATGTTGGGACCAGAATGGATAAAAGTCTTAACGTCAATGCACTGGAAGTTTTGAAGATGTTTAATATAAGAACATTGTTTGTGGAATGAACGGGATCTGCGTTATTGAATATTTAAAGTAGCCGTCATGCGAGTATCGGCTAATATGGAGAGGTGAAACAAAAGGTCAGCAGTTAGAAGTTTGTATACACTTCACATGTTATAATGCTTTATCAGAAGTCGGATTTTTATTGGCAAACTAAATAAGAAGGAGTATTCCGTAATGGGTTGTATACCCTTGATTGTAATATGATGGACTACCCTTCAGAGGTCAACAGTCGTATAGAACGTTCGTTAAGTCAAGTCATTTATAGCAAGATAAACATGTATGAATATATCGATGCCTATTGATGATGCTTCACTAAGTATATGATGGATGCTGGATACCATATGTCACCAGTTAATCTACTATGTATATGCATGAACTGTCGTATTTTCCACGTCTACGTATTGTCAAATAAACCGTTGATGGTATCATTACTCAACTACGAGTTCTAGTGTCCGTCCTTGACACTATTGAAATTGAATTGACTCTTGGAGATTTTTCTATTATTCATTTGCGGTTTAGACTCAACCAGATAACTGTCACCCATCACTATTCTAATACCTATCAATGGGGATCCAAAGTGACCAGTTACAAAATGGTGGATGAACAGTTACAAATGGCGGCCAGCTGTGTTATGACTGTATCAAATTCATGGGAACGAAATCCATCAATGAAGTACTCGTGTACCAGTTGAGATTTCAATTCAAGACGACAGCAACTCACTTCGAGGTCAAGGTTACTCAAAGTCAACCGTCAACGCTGAACACTTCATTATCAATAACGTGGAATGGAATCAAGTTCTTCCATTTGTCAAAATACCAAGGCTCAGTAATACAGCGTCCGATTTCCTAAGTTCTCAATACTGCATGGATCGGGAAATAATTCCACATTGGAATTAAGATAAGTTATAACGCTGTTGTTTGTTTTTGCTACCGTTTTCGTTAGCTGAGCTCTTCGGTTGAAATGTCCATTACTATATTTGTCATATTATTTGTTTAATGTTCAATGTTCTCAGTGGGAGGTTGGGTAAGGCGGCTTACGACGGAAACATACCAGTTTCATCACAGGTCCGTCGTAAGTGTTCTATAGGTACATATTTTGCAGACTTCCCGCAGTGGAATGTTCCGACACGTGAGTGTCGATGGATTTTAAGTCCACTGTGTTCGGTTCTCTGTGAACTAACTGTTTAGTTGTGGCGTCCAGTTATTTCATTGTTGTGTTTGTGGTAACTTTTATATATGTACCTTAGTTTTATGAAGTCTTTTGTACGTAACGGTCGTCCATCTCCGCCTTGCTTTCGTTTAGTTTTTTACACCTTGTTGTCTATACACTGTGTTGTCAATTGTCTTGTACGGTATTTCATCGCAGTTGTCATTGCAATTCTTTGCAACAGTCGATTTTAGTTTCACATTTTGATTTTTCGTTGATTTCTGCAAACGTTGTCATTCGTCTTTGATTATCTTGTCCCGTCACTATTGTTGTCATTGTCTATTGCTTTTGCTTCTACATAACATTAATTGCATTACTTGTTTCTTTGATTAATAATATATTTGATAATTATATGATATTGCATACCGTTCTTGGACAGGAACGAGTAACACTTATTAGAGTGGAAAAAATTATAAGACATTAATTGATTAACATTTATGAGGAAGAAGTATATTAATTACTTATTGATCATAATGTATTCGTTAGATTATTTTATTAAACAAGCTAAAGCCCTTCAGATACCTTCTGAAGAGGTAAGGCAATTCGCTATGACGGAATATAAAAAGGCTCAAGAGATGGAAGCTGAACAGAGGAAGTTAGAAACTCTAAGGTTAGAAAATTTAAAATTTGAAACTGAAGAAAATGAGCGAAAAGGGAAATTTGAGGCTGAAGAAAACGAGAAAAAAATGAAAATTGAAATGGAACAAAAACAATTTGAGGCTGAAGAAAACGAGAAAAAAAATGAAATTTGAGGCAGCAGAAAATGAGAGAAAAATGAAAATGGAAAGGAACAAAATGGAACTTGATAGTTGGAGATTGATAGCTGAAGAAAATGCAAAAAGATTTCAACTCGAGGCAGAAGAAAATGCAAAAAGATTTCAGCTCGAGGCAGAGGAAAATGAAAAGAAACGACAGCATGATCTAAAACTTGCCGATCTAGAACATGATAGAATGAGATTAGCTCTTGGGGTTAATACTCAAAAGACTCATGAAGGTCAAGCTTCGTCTAAAAATAAATATATTAGGGAGGTTAACTTAAAATAACCAAAAATTAATCCACCATCCGACGACGTGATTTTCTTCCTAGATAGATTTGAGGCCACATGTAAATCTTATAACTTGGATAAAATACAATATTGTACACATTTATCCAGACTACTTACAGGCGAAGCTATGGCGGTCTACCATACGACTAGTTCTTCTGATAAAAATGATTATGATGCTCTCAGAGCTGTTCTTCTTAAGAAATATCAAATGTCGGAAAATGAGTACAGGGTGCGTTTTACAACTCTTCTACCACAATCTGGAAAGAATTTTAGTGACTTCCTTTCACAGATACGTCTCACCTTGGAAAGATGGATCGAATTGTCCAAGGTAGAAAAATCCTATGACGGTCTCTTTGATTTATTGCTACGCGATAAAGTTTTATCTTCAGTGAATCCAGCATTTCTTTCTTTTTTACATGAACGTAAGCCAACTAATATGAAAGATATGGAAGAAAACTGCAAGAATTTTTGTACTGCCCATCCAAACATGGATATTAGCAATGCTCAGATTAAAGATGAATTACCTGTTACTTTTGCTATGCAACATAATAATTACTCGCGACATCGTTCTTTAAGTAACGACAGAAACTTTAAAAAGGGAAATAACGAGAATTTCATATCTTTTAATTTTTATAAGGGGAAACAATTTCAGCAATCTTGTTCATATAATGTTTCCTGGGGGCCAATCTCAGAGATCACGAAATTTTGATAACAATAATTTTGGAAATAATCAAGGAGACAATTATAAACAAAATTGGCGATCCAAATCGCAGTATTCTCACAATAGACATGGTTCTCTAAATAGATCATATGGTCAAAGACATAACAGTGATTACAAAAATTGGCGTTCTAACCAAGATTGTAACTCAAACAGAAATAGTAATTATGGCAATTTTAAAAATAATCGTCAAAATCGATCGCGGCGTAGAGATAGATCTTCGAGCACTAGACCGCGTCATCACTCTAATTTTGCTTTGATGGATGCTCAAACTAACAAAGAACAGGATAAAAATGTTAATACACATAATGCCATGTCATGTTCTCTTGATTTTGAGCAGGTTAAGGCTTGTCACGAGTGCACAACCCTATTCCAGCCCAAGGCGATCACGACGCTGCGATGCGGACATATATTGCCAAGTCTCCCAGCAGCCTGTACGGCCACTTCTGCGTCGGTGCACAAGGGAAAATGATGTCTTAAATTTAATAGCGGATTTGTCAATGATATTCCTTGCTCTATTCTTTTTGACTCAGGTTGCAGCACCGTTGGAGTCCGGAATTCGTTGATCCACTCATCCTGTGCTACTGGCAATACTGTCAAATGCGTGACGTTTGGTGGGACTGTTGAAACATTTCCTACAGCCATTATTGATCTTAAAACACCTTTCTTATCAGGAAAGATCCACGCATGCCTTCTTCAAAATCCAATTAGTGATGTCATAATGGGTCGCATACATGGTATAAAAGAGTGTACCCCACCGCAGATAGCTGATTGGGAAGAGCAACATATACATGCTGCCCATGCATTTACGACTATACCAAGATTTGTTTCACATTCACATACTGCTAACATGTTATGTAATGCTAAGGTCTTGGAATCTAGTATTGAAAATGGTTCCATTGTTCATTACGCCACTGTTGCTAGTTCGTTACAACCCTTACGACATCCTTTCATTCCTAAGAATGATATTAAGGTTTCAACACAACCTGTGAAGATTAGTAAGTCATTCCGTGGGAGATATACCTTCCCTCGGCATAATAATAATGACAATTCTGAAAACAAAACTTGGCGACACGATCAGCAGGCAACTGATCCTAAGACAACTTTTAAGTTTAAAAATAAGGGCAAGTATGTTCCTAATGAAAATAAGAGTTGTAACTCTGACAGGAAAAGTAAAACCAATAAGTCTGTCGGCAAAGCTTTCACTTTACCCAGCAAGCAGGTGTCTGCGACATGCCGTACACCTATACCTTTGTCTGGCGTAAGTAGTCATACTCAAGTACAAAAGTATGGTACATTTAAGAACAATAATTCTACATGTAGAAATAATAAATATTATAATTTACCTCAAAGGACTAAGGTTACTCATCAACCTTATTTCCATTCTAGTAACAACGATACCACATATATTGGTAAGGATGCATATTTTCGCACCATCCTTGTGCAAAATCTGCCACAACGAACTACTTGGCAAGCACTTGGAAATTTTTTCAACTACACGGCAGACGTTAAGTTCGTGCGTCTATTGCCACATACCAATAACAGGTATGGTGACGCCGTGATTACATTTAGAACCAATAGAGATGCTCGCATGGTAATCGAGCGGGACAATGGTGTGTGTTTTGACCACCATTCTCTTCATTTACAACTGGTACCTGATTCTGCGTCACGCAGATATTAACCTACTGATATTGGAGTTTGATATCACATTCTTTGATGACTCAGCCTATGCAGTCATCGTTTCTTTTCTTTACTAGTCATCGTTTCTTTCTCTACTCCTCGGGGATTATCCCAGTGGAATTTTATGCCATTCAGCTTAGTAAACGCACCTGCTACCTTTGTACGCATGATGCGTCGCATACTATCTCACCGTCCCGATGTCATTGCATACATTGATGACATTTGTCTTTTTAATGACTCGTGGGATGAGCACATTCATGGATTAAAAACATTACTGTCCACATTACGGAATTATAACTTAACAGCTAAGCCATCGAAGGCATTTGTCGGTTTTCTCTACATATCATTTTTAGGTCACCGTATCGGTTGCGGCATGTTATACACAGAGGACAGTAATGTCTCAAAAATACTCAATATTACAGCTCCTAAAACAAAGAAACAAGTACGATCTTTGTTAGGTCTCATTCAATTTTATGGTAAATTTATACCTCACCTATCTACCATTACTGCACCTTTCTCTTCATTGTTGAGGAAGGGCACAGCTAACGTGATTCGGTGGTCTGAGGAACATCAAATCGCGTTCAATCAAAACATTTTTTTCCAATGGTCCGGTTTTAAGGTTAACTAATCCAAACCTTATTTTCATTCTGCGTAGTGATGCGTCCAATTAAAGAATCGGCGTCGTATTACTCCAGGAATACTCAGGCACCTTACATCCTGTGATGTACGTATCGAGAAAATTAACGTCAACTGAGCAGAAATATTCGGTTCTGGACAAAGAACTCCTAGCGTTAGTTTGGTCAGTTACCAAACTTGAGCGTTACTTACTTGAGCGTTACTTACTAGGTTCTCACTTTATTGTGGAGTCAGATCAAAAGGCACTCACGGCTCTTAATACTAAAGATGTGAAGTCTTCAAAATCAACGAGGTATGCCATTGCCTTACAACCGTACAGCTTCTCAATTCGGTCGATCCCTGGATCTCAAAATGTTTTCGCGGACTGTTTATCACGATGTCCAAGCGAACCAAGCGAGTTAATACGACCTACCGAGATCGAAACCTCTTCACAGACAGTCGCTCAATTGTAATGTGATGCTCAATGTACATTGATTATTTGTCTAACATTTACGCAAGTTTATATCTTCACTTCTTCTTCTTCTTCTTCCTCGTTCGTCCTGAAAAGGACGGTGGTTGCGTTGTGTCTGTTTACGCCTAAGCTGTGATATATGCACCTTTCGGTCGACACATCCGACTTCTGCACGGCATTTTTTAGGACCGGGTCTTCACTGATTTTCGAATGGAAGTGGATTACTCATACTTTTATTACAATAAGTAAATACTCAGTGTATTGTCCATAACATTTATTAGGATATAACTTTTTAAGGTGGTAACATTTTCTTCGAAAAGTTACATTGTAGACATATATAAACGTCATTGTTATGTGATGGATATTTACTTTTCCAAAGGAATATGCTAAATTACTCGATGACTCGGAAAGTAACTTTTCAGCGTGATTGGAATTTATATAACAGAACTTCAGATATTATTAACTGTTTTAGATAATAACAGTGACACTTATTAAGATTATTGGAGATTAAAATAATTTGGAATTAGTGACAATTATAATATATGAACAATATTGATGAGATATTATCAATTAGAGGTACTTAATTAATTGAATATTTAACATTCTTTAACAATAGTAGTGTGTATAAGACTTTTTGTGCTAGTAACTGCCACTCATGGTGTATTATTTTAGCACTAGTAGTTGATTAGTGCCTCTTATTGATTTTAGACACAGTAGTGGTGTTGTTCACTTCGCGTATTTGATTATGTATGTTATTCACTTTGCTTGTTTTATTTACATTTTTTGGTTACTAATTCTCGTATCATTTCTGACGTATTCTCTTTTTATTCATTTAAAAACATTTGTTGATTTTTTGATGTGGTTTAATGTTTTCACATTCTTGTGGTTTCATTTCAATCATCCTTCATACTTTATTTCTCTTAATTTTACCACATCGTTCCAAAGTCGGTCGATTGTGGATGTATGCTTTTATGCATACTCTTGTTTGGTTGAGTTGACTTAAATTTCATATTCGTTTCTTCATTATTAATTAATATAAATCATGTTGTAATTTTTAGTACATGAATATGTAAATTTGACTCACCTCTCCGAGTTACTTAAAGTAAAAAATAAAATAAAAAATTAATTAATAGAATTAATTTTTTTAAAGGGGGGTGATAAGGAAGCTGTTGGGTACATTTTATGTCCTTAACAGGCATTAACAGATAATTGCAGTCCCAGGTCCTGCATCTGTTAAATATGTGTACACACCAACTCAGATGTTAGTGATATAGTTTGTTGCGCACGAGAACGCACATTTTTGATATTGGTAAATTAGCGCGGTTGTTACCAAAGTGGCAGATAACGTATCTCCGTAGTGGAGCAAGGCAGAGTTCCTTTCAGAATGGGAGTCTGATGTTTTTTCAGTCCTTCATTCGGACATATTGTAATTACTTGGTGACTGGCTCACTGCAATTTAAGTCATAGCCCTCAGGTCACTCAAGTCAGGTAATATTATAAATGATTGATAATGTTGTAAGAATAGTTTCGTCATTGACTTTCTTCAGTCAAGTCGACCTCTAGCTGGTACCAGTACATGTTGGGACCAGAATGGATAAAAGTCGTAACGTCAATGCACTGGAAGTTTTGAAGATGTTTAATATAAGAACATTGTTTGTGGAATGAACGGGATCTGCGTTATTGAATATTTAAAGTAGCCGTCATGCGAGTAACGGCTAATATGGAGAGGTGAAACAAAACGTCAGCAGTTAAAAGTTTGTATACACTTCACAAGTTATAATGCTTTATCAGAAGTCGGATTTTTATTGTCAAACTAAATAAGAAGGAGTATTCCGTAATGGGTCGTATACCCTTGATTGTAATATGATGGACTACCCTTGAGAGGTCAACAGTCGTATAGAACGTTCGTTAAGTAAAGTCATTTATAGCAAGATAAACATGTATGAATATATCGATGCCTATTGATGATGCTTCACTAAGTATATGATGGAAGCTGGATACCTTATGTCACCAGTTAATCTACTATGTATATGCATGAACTGTCGTATTGTCCACGTCTACGTATTGTCAAATAAACCGTTGATGGTATCATTACTCAACTACGGGTTCTAGTGTCCGCCCTTGACACTATTGAAATTGAATTGACTCTTGGAGATTTTTCTATTATTCATTCGCGTTTTAGACTCAACCAAATAACTGTCACCCATCACTATTCTAATACCTATCAATGGGGATCCAAAGTGACCAGTTACAAAATGGTGGATGAACAGTTACAGTTACCCTGGGGTTTTTCCTAAGATGTGGCTGGAAAAGAGAGACGTGTGGGGTGGGGGGGGGGGGGGGGGGGGGGAGAGACAGCGGGAAGAGAGTGGCCGGTGAGATGAGCCATGATGGCTGTGTTGCAGTTCGTGGACTTAATATTCGTGCAAGCCTTTGTAGGCAGGATATTATGTGTACTGTGGGAGAACTGGATGTTCTCTGTGTTTGCCCTTGAGGCAAGGTGATGTATTCCTGACTAGCGGGATAGCTAGTCGATTTGAGTCAGAAGTCAACTGACTGTGCGTATTTAAGGCCAAGAACTGAATGTACGTGTGTAAGGACCATGGTTAACATTGGCCTGGTTTACCGTCCTAATAGAAATGAAGCGTGACTTGAAGCTGTGTGCCTGCATCTGATTATGTACCTATTCATTGACATGCCATGTTTATCGTGAGTATCTTCATATAAAATGTGCAGAACCGTCGGCCAGTGTTACAGACTGCTCATTAACCTTGGCTCGAGTTAACCTGTTAATGTTGTATTTACAACCCAGTTATAATAACGCACCAAGTCGATGTCAATAAAAGCATGAACCCGGAGAGAGCTGAAAATTACATATGATGTCTATAACATCTAGAGACACATCGTACACTATCAAACGTACGCTAGAAAAATTAGCTCTCAACAGAAAGAACCCAACCAATCTAAATTAAATATCCACGACACAGTCTACCGGGGCAAGATTTTAAAAGATACATGAACACTAAAGAGAAATGTTGTCTTAAAAGAATTATTAGATAATCAGTCAATTTTCGGTCCATTAGGTCAATATCACTTCTCTCCATGTCATTTAGGAAGGGTACCTACATGGCTCCATATTTAATCATCCATGTAATTTTTACTTCAAATGATATATACCAGAAAGTGCACACTATAGTTTTTTTACATACACAAAGATATGTATATATATATATATATATATATATATATATATATATATATATATATATATATATATATATATATATATATATATATATATATATATATATATATATATATTAACCTAGCCGTTGTTTGCTCGCAATATCGACAACTGTTACTAAACAAATCGAGACGTACTTTAAATAAAAATGTGCAACAGCAATAAACATGAAACAAGTTTGTCACTCATACTATTGTTCCAGAAACACTCGAATTTGTATAAAGGGAGATTATCCACAAATATACGTTAGTCATAGTTTACTGTAACTCACTGTCGAATTATCGCCTCTTTGCGGTAAAAAGGTTGTATTGCTTTACAAAACACATTGTCATTTCATGAATATAATATTGACGCGTGTTGTTAACCAAATTAAATAAGCGATATTTGGCAACTTTCTCTATTAAAAACTTTCAGTTATTCAATAACCGCGAAAAAGTACTTCTCCATTCATTTGTACCAGCATATTTCTGGCAATCTGGTTATCGTATTTCGTTCGTGTCAGCTCCCACCTGTAAATGGGTACCTAACTTTACTCTTGCGTCAGGAAACACACATATATATATATATATATATATATATATATATATATATATATATATATATATATATATATATATATATATATATATATATATCTATGTCATAGACAATTTTTTTCATGTTTTTGTGATATTCTTATAAATGGCGAAGCATCCTCGACTATATTCATATAATAACCAAAACATGTAGACTACATGCATACATTCATTCATTACCTTTTAGCTTTTTTCAGTTCCTCAAGGAGCCCAGTTTATCAGGAAATATGCAACAAGTTTTTAATGTCCTGTGACATCCACTTATCGGCTTTCCGTGCCTACTTTATTTCTTTATCTGCATGTCTAATGTTTCACATTGTTTGTTCTTCCCCTGTTTGCTCAGTATAGAGCATGGAGCCGGCTTTGCAACTAGTCTCCAAGTGGGGCTTATATAAAAGCTTTTGTATGCTCATTTAGTGGTGACTTTACATAATCAGGCTACCAGCCCTGTTTCAAACTTCATATTAGCAGCGTCTAGGACGTGCTTGAAGGAGTAGTATTCATAATACATTACCTTCTCACAGATGTCTGAGAACTACAAGGAGCCGTGTGTAACCAAAGCGATGTAGGTCCCAATAAATTTAATTCGCACAATATTTCACCATGTCGATACACATATTTTTAATTCGTGATTTCCTAGTGTGTTTTTCTTGTTTAATACAGTTATTGTTTTAATTTAATCACTTTAAAATTAATATCCACACTAACTTTCAATCTGGTTCAAATAAATGTGTATTATGTGCTAACGCATATAATATAGTTTCAACCCTACATGACTTAACGACTAATTACTAAACGTATCTACACACTGAGAAAATCTCGTTGAAAAAAACTCTGTATCTCATACTCATGTGATAATAAATGAAAATATTCAATGAAGAATTAGTTGATTCCATGATAATACCCACGCCTGCAAATATTATACACACGATTTTATTGTTACCATCGATAAACAACACAGGTTCAATAGATATTGCTTCAAACATAACATTTACTGGGATGATACAAACAATGAAGAGTGCAGAAATCATGACAACCATTTTGGACACTTTCCGATTACGGATAGAAACTTTATCAACTTGTGCCGTCGTCGTAAACTTGTTTCGCCATTTTCTACTGTTTTTTAAATTAATTAACCACTAGTATGGCCGTACAGAAAATTATGACCAGAAAGGAGCCAAGAGGAATTAGTACGTTGTTTATGAGGTATGCTGCTTTTGTGACGCTCTGTTGATCTTCGACGTAGACAAGACCAATGAGGGTTTGGTTTCGTTGTGGAAAAAAAAAAACTATTGCCAACATACACAGGAGCCAGAGTGATGATAAAATGATGAACATCAAAACTGTGATGATTGACACTCGCTTTGGTGTGATGATAGATTTTACGTGTGTGAAAAAATGAAATACCTTCGTGTGAATTTATAGGACTAGTTGAAATTAGGTAAAGTAACTTCTTGCTTCAGTAAACCCAGCTTTAAGTTGGTACGTGATGTTAGGTGTCGCGCATTTACACCGGGCTGGACCCCAGTTGTCGCAATGCTACAGAATGACAGGAAAATGATGGGCACGGCCTGTGGAATATTATTAAGAAAGTCTCTATAAATCGGCTCGTTAAGAAAAGAAAGTGATCTATTCGAGATAAACACAAGAAGAAGAAAAAGCAAATGTGCTCTACACTAGAAATTGACATCTAATAAGTCATGAAGAGTTGACATCAGGATTCTGTGACATTAACATATTCCCTAAGATCTCGATAAAGAAAGAGCCCCCTACATCCCAAACGAAGGATTTTGATTATATGTAAATACTTAATACAATCAACACGAATGATACAATTAAATAACGAATTAATTGTCAGCAGGGATATGTGCTTATTTGTTAATATATATGTGTTCCAAAGGTTGTTATTGCCGGGAGTTGTAGTGAGGATAAGCTCTCACTGCAGATAAAATACTTATATGGCACGCGCCTCAAACAGCCTCTGACAACCAAGTCCAGCTCCCGGCCTTCACGTGTGGCTCAATTTGAGCCCGGCGGAACTGTTTCCACTGAAGGGAGAAGGGGCAAAGGCGAGCGACTGGCGCCTTAAAACCAGCAGCTTCGGGCAGATAGGGCTCGTGATCCTTGGTTGGTAGCTTATCTAAGAGAAGGAACTCTGAATTCAAACCACCGCTGCCTTGCGGGAATATCCATTTATGGAATTGGCTTCGGGAGTAAACCCTGAGGATAAATCCGGAGTCGGAGTCCCTAAGGCAGTCTAATGTCGATTCGACATTATTCTGGCAACTCCTGCGACATGGCTGGTACCAAACTGTATCGGCTACTGCCGTTCCTTTGGATCTACCGGCTGTGTGGAGAGGGGGAACATGCTGCATGGGCAACAGCTTGATCTCCATATAACTGTGCCCAAGCTCGCGCCCTGGAGAGGACACTCCAGCTTCACCCTATAGGTGTCGGAAAAACACGGGAAGTAGCAGTTACCGGTTATAAGCATTTTGCCCAATTGGCGTAGGGCATGGCGCCAGGGGCTACTTCCGACAGTGGGAGAGGTTCTAGGATCTCACTGGACAGCTACCGCCCGCTTCAAGCTGGGCAGCCCCCAGTCAATAAGGTGTTGTCCCGCCACTGTCTGCTTTCCCCATTGGGTGCATGGGGATTAGGGTCAAACCCGAACTGTGGACAGAAAATTTTGCACCAAGCAATTATCGAAAAAATAGAAATAAGCAAACTCTCAGATTGGGATGCTGGAACGTCCGGACTATGTTGACTGGACTATCCGAAAACCTACAGGATGTAAATGATGTAAGGAAGACAGCCATAATTAATGATGAGCTTAAACGACTTCAGGTGGATATAGCTGCACTTCAGGAAACGCGCCTGGCGGGCTCTGGAACGGTGAGCGAGAAGGACTACACATTTTATTGGCAAGGGAAAGATCTTAATAAAGCTAGAGAACACGGAGTAGGTTTTGCGGTCAAAAAATCGCTAACTAAAATGGTTGAACCAGGCGAGAATGGATCAGAACGCCTGTTAACGCTCCGCCTGCAAACTAGCACAGGTCCCATCACCCTTGTCAGTGTGTATGCTCCTACTCTGTACTCTGCCTCAGAAGCTAAAGATGAGTTCTACGAGAATCTAACAGCAATTATCAAAAGCATACCTAGGCAAGAACAGCTTGTTCTCCTTGGTGACTTTAACGCTAGAGTGGGTGCCGATAATGTTTCATGGCCTTCATGTCTGGGCAGGTTTGGTATTGGCAAGATGAATGAAAATGGACAACGGCTCTTAGAGTTGTGCGTCCACCATGACCTCTGCGTGACCAACACCTACTTTCAGACAAAACCCCAGCATAAGGTGTCATGGAGACACCCACGATCCAAGCACTGGCACCAACTTGACCTGATTCTCGTCAGAAGGCCACTCCTCAGGTCTGTGCTCTCCACGCGCTCGTACCATAGTGCAGACTGTGATACAGATCACTCCTTGGTTTGCTGCAAAATCAGGCACAACCAAGAAAACTCTATCGTGTCAGACATGAAGGGAAACCACGCATTGATACCAGCAAGATGTCAGACCCTTTCATGATCGCTCAATTCACTGCGACCTTCGAGAAAGTGCTCAGTAGCCCTCAGCATGGTGATACTATTACAGAGAACTGGGAGCATCTACGGAACACCATTCAAAGTACTGCACTTGCCACCTTTGGTAAGAAAACAGCAAAGTCAAATGACTGGTTTGATGCTTCATCAGATGTGATGGCACCTGTCATTGAAGCTAAGCGCAGTGCTATGAATGAATACAAACGTTCACCGAGTGCCAGAACCCTACAGATCCTGAGGGCTACGAGAAGCAAAGTTCAACAAACTGCTCGACGCTGTGCAAATGACTACTGGCTCCAGCTCAGTGAGAGCATCCAGATCGCAGCGCAAACAGGCAACATTAGACAAATGTATGACGGTATAAAGAAAGCACTTGGCCCCCATAAAAGTAAGACGGCACCGCTAAAAACCATCAGCGGAGAGAAGCTAACCGATAAGGGTAAGCAGATGGAGAGGTGGGTCGAGCACTACTCTGAGCTTTACGCTAGAGACAATACCGTTACGCCTGCAGCCCTTGATGGTGTCAACAGTCTGCCAACTATGGAGGAGCTGGATGCCGAACCAACATTAGAGGAACTCAGCAAGGCCATTGATAGCTTGGCCTCTGGCAAAGCACCAGGCAGTGATGGGATTCCTCCTGATTTAATCAAATGCTGTAAGAGCACGCTATTACATCCCCTGCATAGGATGCTGTGCCAGTGCTGGGAAGAGACAACTATTCCTCAAGACATGCGAGATGCCAAGATTGTAACACTGTATAAAAATAAAGGAGACAGAAGTGATTGCAATAACTACAGAGGCATCTCTCTTCTTAGTATTGTTGGTAAGGTTTTTGCCAAAGTCATCTTAATGCGACTACACAAGTTAGCTGAGCGCATATATCCAGAGTCACAGTGTGGATTCCGAGCTGGCAGATCAACAACAGACATGATCTTCTCTCTCCGCCAGCTTCAGGAAAAATCAAGAGAGCAGAAAAGACCACTATATATCGCCTTTATAGACCTCACAAAAGCATTCGACCTGGTTAGTAGGGATGGACTCTTTAAAATCCTCCTGAAAATAGGCTGCCCTTCTAAAATGCTGGAAATGATAAAGTCATTCCATGACGGCATGAAGGGAACAGTCCAATATGCTGGAAGCACGTCACAGCCCTTTGATATACGAAGTGGCGTTAAACAAGGCTGTGTTCTGGCTCCGACCCTCTTCGGAATCTTCTTTGCCTTACTCTTGAAACATGCATTCAGAGATGCAACTGAAGGAATATGCCTTCACACTAGGTCAGATGGCCGTCTGTTTAATCTTTCAAGGCTGAAGGCAAAAACAAAAATCAGAAGGGTCACTATAAGAGACTTGTTGTTCGCTGATGATGCTGCAGTCGTCACTCAAAGCCAACAGGAGCTTCAGAGCTTGATGAATCGCTTCACTAAAGCATGCAAGGACTTTGGCCTCACAATAAGTCTAAAGAAAACGAATGTGCTGAGTCAGGATGTGGGTGCTGCACCAGTTATCACTATCGATAACTATGAATTGGCAGTGGTGCACCACTTCACATACCTAGGGTCTACCATCAATGACAAGCTCTCACTGGATACAGAAATCGACAGCCGCATTGGCAAAGCTGCAGCTACCTTTGCCCACCTCACATCGCGTGTTTGGGGAAACACTAAACTCACAATGAAGACCAAAGCTGCGGTATATAATGCCTGCGTCACCAGCACACTTCTTTATGGCAGCGAGACCTGGACGACCTATGCTAAGCAAGAAAGAAGGCTCAATACCTTTCATTTGCGGTGTCTACGCCGCATCCTCAGCATCTCGTTGAAAGATAAAGTGACAAATGTCGAGGTGTTGTCACGTGCTGGCCTTCAAAGTATGTATACGCTTCTAAGACAGCGCAGACTTTGCTGGCTTGGCCATGTTCGCCGCATGGAAGATGGTCGCATCTGTCGTGAAATATTCTAATCCACATATATAAACTAAAAGGTAAATGTAAAGCCTAACAAAAAAATTCTAATAAAGAAAAGAGCAATGGTAAAATAACAGTGCTGTCACAAGGAATGTACTCGAAATCCCCTTTGTTTTATGCTTCGTCTGCAAATTGTAACGCTTTCACGTTGATAGTAAAAGCCTACTATATTATTACCCGCTTTCTTCAATGAAACATGTACTAAACTTGAGACACGCAAGCTGAAACAATGACCTAAATTAATCCTAACATTAATTATACTGCGTTACCAAAAGGAACGAACAGATGGACTCAAATAGAAAGAGAGAGGGAGGGCTGAAAATCAGGAACGCATGCAACACGCGTCGCGCGATACACAATTACTACTATCACGCGTGTAAGGCCACATGCACTAACTTTTTCGGACGGACAGTGATAAAAACACTAACCTTCCCAGAGTTAGGTTTTTAAATCCTGAAAAACTCTTATTAGAAAAGATGACAATAGATGGGTTTACGTTTGAAAACATTACAGTACCCAGGCAGCACATCTTCGAAACAGGAGGTTGAAGAAATTGCATATTTTGAACGCAGCCACTTAGCTCTTTTAAATTTGTATATTTGGGTTCCTTAGGGCTTGCTGACAAAGAATATGTAAAACGTTACGCAAATAGTCTAGGAATTAACAAGTTATAGCCAAAATAAAATGATGGTGCTGTCAGACAACACCCCAAAATCAGAATCGCTCAGTGGTAGATTTTTTAAACCTGACGTACGGAAATAGCCTACCATGTAAACTCCAAATTGATTGGAGCGCAACAAATATAAGACTAAACACGATTGGTCGGACTATAAATACTATCTTTGGTTGTTAGGGGAGACGTAGGAAGGTAAAATTGTTTCAAACACTTGTCGAAACGTGGCTCCATTGGCCAGACTCGCTGATATAATCACTTAGGAGCGTTAGTTCGAGACCACTAGTTCAAATAAGCTTGATAAAGCAACAGTGCGTTGAAGCCAGCTCATATTTTTGCTAAATAAAAGCCTGGAACATAAGCAGATGGGAATTTGTGCCAGTATTTGTGCCAGAATTCATTGCTAGTCAACGTATCTGTGTTTATTCTATGAATTGTGGGACCGTGGTCTTGATGGTATTGAGCAGCACCTGGTCAGAGCTTTGCTGAATCCAGAGTCGAACAGCATACTCCTTGGTCCATTTAGCTATCAGTGAGGTGTCTCCACAGCACAGGGGAGAAATCGAGCAGAGGAGTCCTTTCCTGCCGCCATCACGCAAGATAAGCTGATGTGGCCAGCTGAGCTCAAAATTATGTACCCCCATCTTAAAATAACATTGTAACATAAACTTAAGAGGGGAAGTTAATTGTTTTAATATTAGGAACTGAGAACATCTCCAATACTAGTTCCAATAAAGACAAACTATTGAAGTCATGATGACAAATACCAACAGAGCTTGAACAAAACAAAACCAGTATTACCTCATATTACTAATACACAACTGACACACATAGGATACTTTTAATAACATATGTCACTACAAGATTCATATTAATAAATTCTGTACATATAACTTGTAATTAAAATTGATTGTGATTCCTGGTTCCCTTTGTATTTGAATCAGGACACATATATATTCATGACAGCAATGAATACATATTGTTATTTGAAAAGTTATCAGTGACTCCTTTAAGATATCCTTGTAGAGTGTTTTATGTATGTGAGTGTCACAGTGTTGTCAAGTGTAGTGGAATAAATTAAATTGTTTATCTGTCTGTTGTTGTTTTGACTTACACTTCATCATACACATACCCTAGACATATAACGTAGTCATCACACTATCCCAGAATAATTCTGACTGAGGTATACATATGTGGCAGCAAGTAAGGTTATATATAATACACTACTCTTATTAGATATAGATACCTTCACAGCTGATCTCAGTCAGTACACTAAGTCCCCTATAAATATTTATAACATCCACTTCACCACATATATTGGGGTCTCGCTCTTGGGATTTTGAATCTTTCCCTATTAAAAATATTGGGGGTAATTCACTTCAGGGAATATAAGAATTAAAAGGTATCCTTGGGTGGAATTAAATAAGGTTGAGCTCACGGTGCCTGTGTTGTCCATTAGATATATATTTAGAGATTGAATTGTTGGTTAGACATTGTATAAATTTACCTGATAGACAATGGCGGACCTGGCCAAGTTTCGATCTGCTGCTGTTCAGACTGCAAAAGAGTTAGGATTAGATGGGCAAGTTATGGTTGCCTATGTCACTACGGAATGTGACAAATTTATTGAACGCGAAGAAAGAAGATTAGAAAAAGAGGCCGAAAGAAAGTTAGAGGCTGAAAGGGAAATTAAGAAGTTACAATTTGAGGCTGAGGCTGAGACTAAGAGGTTGCAGATTGAGGCTGACAAAGAGGCTAAAGCATTGGAAGCCGAGGAAAGAAGACAGGCTGCAGAAAGGGAAGAGAAGAAATTAGCTGCAGAAAGGGAAGAGAAGAAATTAGCTGCAGAAAGGGAAGAGAAGAAATTAGCTGCAGAAAGGGAAGACAAGAAATTAGCTGCAGAGAGGGAAGCAGAAAAGGAGGAGAAGAGATTACAAAGGGAACATGAGTTACGACTAAGGGAGTTTGAGTTTCAGGGCCATGCTCCTGAAAATGGTGCCAGTCCCTTTGCCTCTGATGCTACTGCTAGCCAGGGAGCCTCAACCTCAGCTATGAATTTTCATTTAGATCATTTTGTTGAGAAAGACGATGATATAGAGAGCTACCTAAATAGGTATGAACTATTAGCTACCACATATGGGTTAGAGAGAGAAAGGTGGAGCTTAAAGTTATCTCAGGGACTTCGTGGGGCAGCTTATGAAGTTTTTGCAAAAATGAGCAGAGGTGATCAGGAAAATTATGACATGCTAAAGCAGGCTCTTTTGTTAAGATATGAAAAGAATGCAGAATTCTATAGGAAAAAATTTAGGAATGCTAAACTACTGTCAGGTGAAACCTATCACCAGTTCTCTGCACGAATAGAGACATACTTGGAGAAATGGACTTCTCTGGGGAAAACCCAAGATCTTAAGGAAATGGTCCTTATAGAGCAATTAAGAGAGTCCATGGCTCCAGACCTGAGAAAGTTTCTCATGGAACAAAGTGCAGAGAGGCTGGGTGAGTTGCTAAATGTTGCTGAAAGGTATCAAGCAGCTCAAGCAGAGGTAACAGGTAATAAAAAGAAACAAGTGGATAACTTTAGGGCACCACAGAACTTTAATCAATTTGATCCTAGGGATCAAAATAAAGGTAAGCACCAGTTTGATAAGCCACGGTATGAAAATAAAAATAAATTCCCACAATTCGATGAAAGGAAATATGATGAAAGAAAATCTTTCAACCAAGGAAAAAGGTGGTGTAAAAATTGTCAGATGAACAATCATGACACTGACCATTGCAGAAGGAAACCTGTGTATATGGCAACCCTTCAGGTCAGGTCGACCTCAAGACAGGAGGAGGATATTATGTTGGATACCACTCCAGAAGAGATGAGGAAGGCACAGGCTGGGGATAAAACACTCAAGCCTTGTTTCAGGAAATTGTCAACTTGTCATACAACTCCAGGCAAGGGAGATTTTTACATGAAAAACAAGTTGATGTATAGGAAGACTGGAGCTAGATCCAAAGGTCAGGGACAGCTGGTACTTCCTAAAAGATATAGGGCAGACTTAATAAGGAGCCTACATGTGAAACCAGATGGGGACCATGAGAAGATAGGTACCATCATTCAAAAGGTGGCTCACAATTATTATTGGCCCAAAGCAAGATGGGACATTGAGAATTTTGTAGAAAGGTGTAACATAGCACATGAGGGAACACCCACAAGAGGGAACATTGATCAGGACCTGGACACGCCACGGGGCAAAATTAGGCCTGATAATAAAAAGAAAAATAGATTTGATAAAGTGGACCAAATGGAATGGGAAGCCCCTTTTCACGGACAAGCTTCACTTAACTGTTTTACAATGGCCACTATGCGGAGAGTGCAAAAAGATGTCTTACCCCAGGATAAGCCGAAAAAACCCTCAATCGGACTTAAACAAACTGGAGGAAGAGGATGTAGAGAGGAAATCTCTCATCAAGAATTTTAAGTGGGGAGAAAGCCCCAAGAAAAGAATTGGTAGCGGTCGTTTTATGCATGATAATTCTGGGAAGAAAAATCATCACTATAGAGCTTCGAGTGGAAGAGACCATACCGGTGCATGGACAAATAGGTCCACACAATTAAAGGTCCATATGTAGCTTTGTTAAGAACGTGGACTGATGAAAAGGCAGAGGAAAACATTACATCTTCATACCAATATGTGAATGAGCTGACCACTCGTTTAAAAACTGGCTGGAAACTTGCCAATGAAAATTTGAAACAAGCCAGGAAGAAACATGCTGCCTATTATAACAGGAAGGCGAAAGACAGAAATTTGGCTGTGGGAGAGAAAGTACTGCTTCTTTTGCCCGGGAGTCAGAATAAGTTACAAATTGGATGGCAGGGTCCATATACAGTTCTAGAGAAGGTGTCTAGAACAAATTATATGATAGATAAGAAGGGGAAAGAAAAAATCTATCATGTGAATCTCCTGAAGAAATATTTGGAAAGAGAACATCAGGAGGAGACACACTTGTTGACCTTGTCCATCGCCATGGAGATGAAAAAGGAACCACTTTCATCATTTGAATATCCATTACACCCCTGTAAGACAGCAGCACAGGTGAAAATCAGTACACATTTAACGAAAACTCAGAAAGAGAGAGTGCAACAGGTTCTAAATAATCATGCAGAGGTGTTAACAGACCGACCATGGCATACAAACCTATTGGAATATGATATGAAACTGATAGACCCCACACCTGTCTGTATGAAACCATATTCGATTCCGTTTGCTAAGGAGAAAGCTTTGAAGGAAGAGATAGACTATCTATTGAAGAAGGGAATTATTTCACACAGTGAATCCTCATATAGTTCCGGTGTTGTACTCTTAAGGAAGCCCTCTGGAGAACATAGACTCTGTATAGATTACAGGAGACTGAATGCTATTACAGAAGGATAGGTGGATCCATTGCCGGATACAAATCAGCTGTTTGCCAGACTAAATAAAGCTAAATATTTCTCAAAAGTGGATCTGAGTAAAGGATACTATCAGATTCCAGTAAAGCCTGAGGTTAGACCATACCTAGCTTTTAGTACCTCAGAAGGACACTATGAGTTTAATAGATTGCCATTTGGATTGAAGAATGCGCCTAGTGTCTTCTCTAGAATGATGAGAAAATTGTTGGATGTAAACATTTCGGAGGAACGTAATGAATCCCTGAGTTGCCTCTTTGATTGAGGATATTCCGAATGTTTCATACAGGATAATAAGAAGATTATGGGATCCACTACGAAAACTCTGCTATCACCAGGTATATGTTATCTCCTCATAACGTACATTTTGAGGGAAATATAATGTTCTCTGGACATGTCATTGCGCAGACTCAGAGAAGAGAAATGGTGAATACGGGTTGCGAAGCAGCATTAAGACAAGCACTCACACTTGCGGCTGTTCAGTAACATAACCGAAATATATTATTGGTTGTAGAAGTCTGAGGCAGATTTCATGAGTAGTGCCTACTCTGAATGGACCCAACTACATAAAACCATGATAGCTCCACAGCAGAGTAAAGTCAAGTTGACTTACATTTATCTATGTGTATATAGAATAAAGGACTGACATGGGATGTCTGTTTTAAGAGGGGAGGTGTCGTGAAATATTCTAATCCACATATATAAACTAAAAGGTAAATGTAAAGCCTAACAAAAAAATTCTAATAAAGAAAAGAGCAATGGTAAAATAACAGTGCTGTCACAAGGAATGTACTCGAAATCCCCTTTGTTTTATGCTTCGTCTGCAAATTGTAACGCTTTCACGTTGATAGTAAAAGCCTACTATATTATTACCCGCTTTCTTCAATGAAACATGTACTAAACTTGAGACACGCAAGCTGAAACAATGACCTAAATTAATCCTAACATTAATTATACTGCGTTACCAAAACGAACGAACAGATGGACTCAAATAGAAAGAGAGAGGGAGGGCTGAAAATCAGGAACGCATGCAACACGCGTCGCGCGATACACAATTACTACTATCACGCGTGTAAGGCCACATGCACTAACTTTTTCGGACGGACAGTGATAAAAACACTAACCTTCCCAGAGTTAGGTTTTTAAATCCTGAAAAACTCTTATTAGAAAAGATGACAATAGATGGGTTTACGTTTGAAAACATTACAGTACCCAGGCAGCACATCTTCGAAACAGGAGGTTGAAGAAATTGCATATTTTGAACGCAGCCACTTAGCTCTTTTAAATTTGTATATTTGGGTTCCTTAGGGCTTGCTGACAAAGAATATGTAAAACGTTACGCAAATAGTCTAGGAATTAACAAGTTATAGCCAAAATAAAATGATGGTGCTGTCAGACAACACCCCAAAATCAGAATCGCTCAGTGGTAGATTTTTTAAACCTTACGTACGGAAATAGCCTACCATGTAAACTCCAAATTGATTGGAGCGCAACAAATATAAGACTAAACACGATTGGTCGGACTATAAATACTATCTTTGGTTGTTAGGGGAGACGTAGGAAGGTAAAATTGTTTCAAACACTTGTCGAAACGTGGCTCCATTGGCCAGACTCGCTGATATAATCACTTAGGAGCGTTAGTTCGAGACCACTAGTTCAAATAAGCTTGATAAAGCAACAGTGCGTTGAAGCCAGCTCATATTTTTGCTAAATAAAAGCCTGGAACATAAGCAGATGGGAATTTGTGCCAGTATTTGTGCCAGAATTCATTGCTAGTCAACGTATCTGTGTTTATTCTATGAATTGTGGGACCGTGGTCTTGATGGTATTGAGCAGCACCTGGTCAGAGCTTTGCTGAATCCAGAGTCGGACAGCATACTCCTTGGTCCATTTAGCTATCAGTGAGGTGTCTCCAGAGCACAGGGAGAAATCGAGCAGAGGAGTCCTTTCCTGCCGCCATCACGCAAGATAAGCTGATGTGGCCAGCTGAGCTCAAAATTATGTACCCCCATCTTAAAATAACATTGTAACATAAACTTAAGAGGGGAAGTTAATTGTTTTAATATCAGGAACTGAGAACATCTCCAATACTAGTTCCAATAAAGACAAACTATTGAAGTCATGATGACAAATACCAACAGAGCTTGAACAAAACAAAACCAGTATTACCTCATATTACTACTACACAACTGACACACATAGGATACTTTTAATAACATATGTCACTACAAGATTCCTATTAATAAATTCTGTACATATAACTTGTAATTAAAATTGATTGTGATTCCTGGTTCCCTTTGTATTTGAATCAGGGCACATATATATTCATGACAGCAATGAATACATATTGTTATTTGAAAAGTTATCAGTGACTCCTTTAAGATATCCTTGTAGAGTGTTTTATGTATGTGAGTGTCACAGTGTTGTCAAGTGTAGTGGAATAAATTAAATTGTTTATCTGTCTGTTGTTGTTTTGACTTACACTTCATCATACACATACCCTAGACATATAACGTAGTCATCACACTATCCCAGAATAATTCTGACTGAGGTATACATATGTGGCAGCAAGTAAGGTTATATATAATACACTACTCTTATTAGATATAGATACCTTCACAGCTGATCTCAGTCAGTACACTAAGTCCCCTATAAATATTTATAACATCCCACTTCACCACAGCATCCCAAAAGATATCTTCTACGGACAATTAGCAGATGGCAAGAGAACAGTTGGGCGACCACAGCTGAGGTTCAAAGATGTGTGCAAGAGAGATATGAGGGCACTGGACATGGATCCAGCAACATGGGAGGATGAAGCTGCCGATCGCACTAAGTGGCGATGCCTATTTACGGCGCCACCTCAGATTGGGCGAAGAGAGGCTCACACAAGAAGCAGAGGTGAGGAGAAAACGTCGAAAGGAGCACCAGGAAAATAAGCAGCTGAGGGCTGTCACCTTAGGGGCGCATTCCCATAGTCAGTTTTGACTGAAGGGGCTATTATTATTATTGTTAATATATACACTTAAATAAATAATAATAATAAATTCTTTAAGCACCAAACACGGCGCATAAGGCAGAAACCAGTGCTCTCCAGGTTGTTCGTTGTGACGCCACTCCTCTTAGCTCTTGCACATTATTTAATCCCAACGTTCTTCCTTCTCTTATTATTGTTCTTCTAAGTGTTTCTTTTGGTCTTCCTTTTTTCCTCTTACCCTCAGGAACCCAAGTGAGCGCATGCAGTGGTATTCTGTTGTTTTGCATTCGTAGGACATGACCGATATATGACCATCGTCTTTTCCTTATATAGTCGGAGACATATTTCTGCCTAGAGTCTTCTCTTATTTCTCGATTAGTCTTGAATTCTTTCCAACTGATGTTCATGAGTTTTCTAAGACATTTGTTCTCGAATGTATTCAGCTTGTTCTCCAATGATTTTGTTATTTTCCAACTTTCACAACCGTATGTTAGCACTGAGATAACATTTGAATTAAAAAGACGACGCTTGGTATGTATATTCAATGATCGTAATTTCCAAATGTTAGATAATCTATTGAAGGCGCTGGCTGCCAAAGCAAATCTAGTATGAATTTCTCTTGTTCTGTCACCATCCTGAGTCATTTTACTGCCTAAATAATTGAAGCTTTCAACTTTCTGTAGTTTTTCCTCGTTCAGGGTGATATCAAAGGTCTCGTTGCAAAAGTTCATAACTTTATTTTTAGAGGGATTTATTTGGAGACCTATTTTAACCGAGAGATGACACAGATTATTTACTGCTTCTTGGGATTGTCTGGGTGTTGAACTGAAGAATGCTAAATAATCTGCAAAATCCAGATCCCCCAGGAAGTTTCCATTTGTCCATTTTATACCTAATTGTTCATTGTGGGTATAGTTTCTCATAATCCAATCAATAGCTATTCCAAAAAGTAGTGGTGACATAATACAGTTTTGTTTCACCCCTGTTTCTACTGTAAACCATTTTGTATTCCCTTTATTTGTTCTAACACAACATCCTGCATTGTCATATAGCGCTTTGATTATATTCACATGTTTTGTTGGAAAACCATAGATTGCAAGTATCTTCCACAGTGATGGGCGGTGTAGACTATCAAAGGCTTTTTGAAAATCAACGAAGGTGATAATAAGTGGTGATTGCATTTCCACTGATTCTTCTATAATTGTTCTTAGTGTGAATATTTAATCAATACATGATCGTTTCGGCCTGAAACCCGCTTGTTCTTCTCTGATCTTTTCGTCAGCATGCAATTTACTTGTAAGTCTTTCTAACATCATGCAACACAATAATTTTCCAGGTACTGATAATAGAGATATACCACACCAATTATTACAGTCTGTTGCATAGAGATTTATGATCAATACATTTTCTATATTCCTTCCTTTTTCTACCCGTGTCCTCTACTTTATTATTGCTCTTTTATCCTTTTCCTGTGTTTTTCGCATTCAATCGTTTGCGAAAAATAATATATTTTCCCATTCTGACTTTACCGTTTCTTTTCCTCATGTTAGAAACGCATTTATTGCATAATGTGTCAGTCCCCGGGATGTGAGCGTATAGTGTTAGAATACATTCCGTCAGACATAGGAGCAGACATTTGTCTAGCAATTCCATCTGACACGGCGCTCTTGGTTAAGATTTCTCGGCGATAGGTGTGAAAACTGCCACCTAATGAGACCTACTGTCAACATTTTTCACCGGACACAGCGGCTTTCGGCTGAGTTCTTGAGGTGTGATCGGCGCCCCATGCATTGCCCAGAAATGAGACATAGGGTCTAGCATTTCCATCTGACACGGCACTCTACGGCCAGTTTCTTAGACGGAGGTGTTATAAACGCGAAGTGGCAGGTTATGGCAGTCTCTTGGTTTAACGTAAGTGTTAAGAGGAGAGGGGAAGACGGGGCGGGTTTTGGAATAATGTGGGATCCTCTGTCTGTTTTTCATTTATCTTAACCGGAGTTTTAGATTTCATTCACTCAGTAATTTCGCAGTCAAGACGAGAACAACCTACGTTCGATCCCTAATAATCTCTGTTGATAGAAGATGGCATCTAGTTTGGTCGAAGTGGTTTAGTTCTTAGTAGTTCTGTGTTGAAGTAAATATTTAATATTTAGTATTTTGTGAGTATTTAAAGTGATAAATCGCTTATTTTATTTTACTAGTTAGATTTGTGCGCAGAAGAATTAAATATATAAGTCTGTTATATTCTCTAGCTGACGTGTTTCAGTGGAAAGCAGAAAAATTATAATTTCTAGCTTAAAAACTCATGCAGCTATAACATAATTCAATTTAAGTGCATAGTCGAGAATATTGTAAAACTAACTTATAACTGCATCGATTCATCACTGAGTATTGACGAAATACGTATGTATTTCTAATTCATGATGACTGATTTTATGAACATAACTTATTTCACGGGAAGTTTTAAACGATAAGTCAAGCCTCCGCTTGCAGTTGATAATGTAAGTTATATCCGAGTATATAGTATGTATAATATTGCATATGTTGTTTTTCTTTATTCAGTGAAAACTGGGGTGACCAAACTTTGCCAGCGTTTGAGTACACGAGAAATATCTGTGAAGAACTAAAACATTTTCCTTAAAGACTTGGTGTATAACCTTTACAAGAACTTTAAAGGTTAAATGAAGTAACGGGCCCATCGAGCCTGATTTAACTCTTCCAGAGAAAAACCTCAAGTACATTTCAGCCCTTGTGGCAAGTAAAACATTACAAATCATTGACCTTCCGACATTTTGACGAACTGTGGTTGTGAACAATAATTATCTATTGAAAGAATTTACCAACCGGTCATCTTCCTAAATAAGGGAAACCTCGTGATTCTGACAGTGTGCCCGCTTAAAACTAATTCTTACCTGAACGGAGTGAAGTGACACTAACTTAAATCTGTAAAGAAAACTATCGCACGAAGAGGTCGCTCCCCGGTCCCCGTGAATGAAATCACGATCTGCAGAGCTGGGAATCCGCTTCAGCAAAAGATAGACAGGTTTAAACGGTGCGCCATGCAGTGCGCCAGACGGCGAACACCAGCAAGCTATTAGGTAAGAACGTGAGTCAGGGTACCCTGATGAAAGAACCGAGTGAAAGTAGACTGAGTGATGTTTTATGATAATTATTTATTCACCCACTTTGTAATTCCATTTATGCAAAATTGTTGCTACGGCAGGTATATTTTTTTTCTTAGGATAGATCATACTACTATCAAAGTCTGTTCATACCTTTAAAAGGGAAAATCATTAGACTACAGCAGATGTATCCGTGACTCTTTGGGGATATCACTTCTCTTCTAACGGGACGGTGGGCTAAACATCGAGGGAAAGGATCATACTGTGGGTCTATCAGTCTTGTAGCAGTTCATTGACTTTATGACTATTTGTATATGTTTGATGTAATTTTATGTGTTGTGATGGAATTTTTAGTCTGATAATTAAAATTAAATTAAACTTACTCCAGTGTGGTGATCGGTTCGTTCCCAAGTACCTATATTTTCATTGTCATAGTTTTCACGACTGTGCGTCTTTTGTAGTCACTTATGTGTGTGTGTGTATGTGAGGATATATATATATATATATATATATATATATATATATATATATATATATATATATATATATATATATATATATATATATATATTATATTATATTAGATTTGTCTGACTAATCTAACTCTGTTGTAGATGATAGGCTGATTGAGAGAAGCTTCTCGAGTGTCAGAGACAGAATCTACTATATTTCCTCCACCCCACTCGTGAAATCTAGTTCTATTTTATCATCTCACTGAGCTATCACTTATTTCTATATCTATTCAGAAGGGACCAAACTAAGTCTTAATCACCTATCACAAATCTACGACACAGTCTGGTAGATCACCTTTCTTCGGCAACTTTACAATAATACTGTCTTTCCATTGTTGTGGTGGTTGTTCTTCTCTAGATACTTCATTTATAATATCTAAAATTCTCACGAGGTTATTATCATTAACTGCTCTAATCATTTCGCCTGCAATTTCGTCAACTCCAGCAGCCTTAAAATTTTAAAATGTTTTAACGGCTTGTTTGATCTCGTTCAGCGTGATTTCATCGCAAGTTATTGGCAAGGTAGTTGCAGGTGTTTCATTATTAAAATCAGGTGTTACTGTTGGTGGTGGTCTGTTTAGCACCTCCATGAAGTGCTCAGCCCATCTCTTCATTTGTTCTTTTTCTGTTGGTATTGAATTCCCTAATTTGTCTTTAACAGGTGTTTCCATATCAGTAGGCTCGTGACATAGTTGTTTTGTAATTTGATAAAGGCACCTACTACTACCAGTTCTTGCAGCATTTTCAGCTTCTATAGCCAGTTCATTGATGAAATGTCTTTTATCTCTTCGAGTTTTTGTCTTCACTTCTTTATTTAACAAGTTATAAGTTAGTTTGCAAGATTCAACTGCATTATGTGTACTTGCCGCTAATAGTTTAAGTTTTGCTGTTTTCCTTTCTTGTATTTTATCCCAAGTATCTTCTCTCATCCATTGTTTCTTTTTATGTACCAGGTATCCGGTCGTCGCTACAGCTGCTTCTGTCATTGCTGTTCTCAGTTGTTCCCATTTAGTATCGATTGTCTTGGTGGTGATATCGTTGTCAATTTTGCCTAAAGCATCGAAATAGTTGTTCATTTTGACATTATATTCCTCTTTTATATCATTTAATTGCAGTCTGTGTACATCTGATCTTCTATTTTTATTCGGTTGGTATAACTTATTCAGTTTAATTCTCAGTTCAGCTATGCAGAGGTTATGATCGTTTCCGATCTCTGCACCTCTTTATGCTCTGACGTCTTGAACTGATGAGCGAAATTTTGTACTTATGCAGAAGTGATCTATTTGGTTCTTAGTTCTGCCATCAGGTGAATTCCATGTTATTTTGTGGATATTCTTATGTGGAAAGATGGTGTCTGCTACAATAAGGTTTGATATTTCACAAAGTTCTAGAAGTCTTTCACCATTTTGATTTATATAGCCTATGCCATGAGTACCGAGATATCTTTGTACTCCATCGTTGTTGTCACCTACTTTGGCGTTAAAATCGCCCATGACTGCTATTATGTCATGCTTGGGTATTGTGTTGATGGTGCTTAGAAGTGCTTCATAGAAGTCATCTTTTGTGGTATCAAGCACGTCGTTAGTTGGTGCATAACATTGTACAGTTGAGAGCTTGAAAAGTCTTGTTTGAAATCTAGCTAATATTAGCCTCTCATTAATAGGTACCCAGCTGATGAGCGATGCTGCTGCTTTCTGTGTCATTAAGATGGCTACTCCCTCTGTATGACGATTATCATTACTACCAGAGTATATAATATGCTTTTTTCCTTCTGAAATATATTTTATGCCCTTCCCCGTCCATCTACACTTGCTGACACCCAATATGTCCAACTTATAATTGTCCATTTCTTTAATTATTTCTTCCATTTTTCAATCTTGATACAAAGTTCTTACATTCCAGTTACCAATTTTAAAAATCTCCTTAGCCCCTAAGATATTAGAATGAGTCATGTTCACTGTCATGTACACTGTGGAGCCTTGTTCTGTATTGATAACAATCGCTTGTTTTACGATAATGACTTGTTAATTCTCTGATCAACCCTCCTATCCGACCGACCGATTTGAGGGTTCGTGGTCGGTTAAATAGATAGCTGAAAGTAAAATGGTGAAAGACAAATCACACATGAAAGGTAAAAATGTAGTAAATTAAATATGAAAGTGAATTGATATAGATAATAAGAATTATGAGATGTACTAAGTGCCTCTTGATGGGGCTGTTCTTTCTCTCTATTCCAGGAATGTTTTCTATTATTTCAGGGAAATGATGTTGGTCCTAAACTGGAAGCTTGTGTGCAGTGTAAAATAAAAGAAGGTAAAGGAACCCGTTACACGCCCATTGAGGTATATTGGGAATATGCTGTTAGGCCCATATTATCTTGACCGTCGGCACACTAGGGGTGATGTCGTCGGCATCACGTCGGCCGCCTTGACCTTCCCAGAGTTGCTCTGGTACCCATTTGGGACTGGGTCGACCCAGGAGCCGTTTGTGGCCTAAAAATTTCCCACCTCATCTACGGATCGAACCATAGACAATGCGCTAGGAAGCCAGTGCACTAACCACTATGCTACCGTGGCTCCTGTGTGCAGTGTAGATGGGTTTAATGATTGCTCTTGCATTTATGGCAATTGCTCTCATTTTTGAGATCGAATGAAGACGAAGAAGAAGATGCTGAAGAAAAAGCTTAGACCCCTATATTTATAGACTACAATACAATCGGTGTATTCCACGATACTGGTGCAAAATGATTATCTAAGTTGAAGAGCATGATTAAAACGTATAGAACATAATCATGGCCATTGGTGTTGGCACTATTAACAGAACATTAGAACCACATCTGCAGCTGATATATGCAAGAAGTCTGGACCAATCATGTTCGTGCTGTTGCAGATGTGGAATACAACATATGATATGAACATTGTATAAAGGCAATGCAAGATTTTTGATAACAAATTGGAACAGTGTCTGTCGGTTTCAAAAGGGCACCAATAACAGACTAGTACAATTTAATAACGAATAAGTAAGAGTGGTTTGTGTAAAGTTTATACTGAAAATAAGAAAACATAAAGGTTAATTTAAGCAAAAATTTCACAACACTAAAGGCAAACCTTATAGACACCTCTGTAGTGGTTTTTGATGTTATTGTATGGTTGTTATGTTACCTAGTGTACTGGATGAGGTCAGCTGTGAAGGCTCCTGAGATAAACGTTTATGTGAGTTACAGAAGGCCCTTCTGCTACCACTTACGACCTCAAACAGACCTATTCTACTATTATGAATGTTAGCTACGTTAAAAGTCTAGGGTACTGAAATGTAATGTGTAGGTAATAAAATACACAGACACACACATGTAATTAATAAGTCTAATAATAATAATAATCTCTATAATACACTGAACTAACTCTGGCTTTTAAAGTTTAAGTTTGAAAATCTTTTAAAATTTATTCGTCCTGAACCAATTGTTTCTTTTGGTCAGAACATATGAAATAATATGTATTTATCAATGAAATGCATATATATATATATTGCATAATCAAATGTAATTTTTGTACATAGGTATATTATTACAATAGTTAATATTAATAATATCTACAATGTCTTGGGAAAAACTAGCACTGGATGTTTAGTTGGGGTGGCGTCATCATGCCCAATCTATGGCTACAAAGTTCTTTGTCCTTGAAATATGGACTGATGTTAATGTTTATATAACAATATTTATTTCTTTATTTATGGTGGAAATAGTTTATGAATCTCCAGCAGGCCAGGTTTGCACTTATCTGGCCTGTGACGATGTAGTACAGAATTCTTGTGACCCACTCCTCTCAGTAGCTGGAGTAAAATGTTAGGCCGCACAGACACCCGCTTTTGTACTTCTACAAAAGCATCTGGCACAATCGTAGTGCCAGATCAGAAACTCTGAAACAAAATTTGTGCCATGTGTCAACACTCTGTTTACTGCGCCACTCTTACACACAACACCACAAAACAACATTACACAGATTGGGTCAGATCTCTCTGACCAACTTAGCACATCTCACCCAGTTGTAATCAAATAGTACCAGTTTCCCAAGACTGCATTGCATCCGAAATAGGTTCAATAGTTTCCTCTTCCATTCAATAAGATGGGTGATATGTTCCCACTGATGTCAATAATAGATCCGCCTTCCATAGTCTTAGATAGGTTTTCATATATTATCAGTTTGTCTCTAGGCCCTGGACTGCTGCTGGAGACCTAGAGCAAGCACTCACTTGTCGTAATCATTTTTCATGATATGGCAGTATCAATCTCTCAAAATATTAAATAAACAAGATAAATGCTTTTTTCCTTACCACAATTCAGAATTGAGAACACAGTTACTTAGTACTAGCAAAACTCAGCTGAGCTGCTGGCTAGATTAGGGCGTCCCACTGATTTTTATTTAATTATTCCTGGAAATCACCTCTAGCAGTCAAGAACTGTGTTAATGGACAGTCTTCTATCAAATGGCACAAGCGTGCGTCTCTTTCTCAATAATATGAATGCTTTTGTCCAATCAGCGGACTTCCCCTCTAACTTTTTCAAATATTCAAACTAAAAGTCAAATTTCAGTCCAGTCTCAGTCTAGTATGTAGTATTTTTTCCAAAATTACACTTGTTTTTTTTTTGGACTAACTACATGAAAAAACTACACAAACCTGCCCCACTAAGTTTTTTTTTAGCTACAATCCTCCGACTTTGCCCCTCGATCATCTGCAGTTTGATTTTTGCTTTTTTAGTCTCAAGGATGCCAAAATGTAACTTTAGTGAAAATATGCACAAAAAACTGTTCGCTAGTCTGATTGGAACAATACGGTCTTTCGTCAATATCTTCCGTGTTATCTGTCCGTCTGAATAATTAAAAGTATATTATTTCTCTGCTCAAGATGGGCTATCAAACTAGCTAGGTTTTATTTTCATAACTTTATTATTAAAGAAAACCCTACTTTTCTCAAGGTTAGTTTTTGAAATTTGTTTTTGAACCTTCGTCCACGGCGTTTGCCGCTATATTCAAACAAAACAACTAATTACGGTAAAACGTCTAAGATACGACTGTTTCTAACAAGAGCTAAGGTCGTTTTTCTACCAATTCCTTACATTGTGTCAACTAGTGGCGTGATTTTTCCTTTAAACTACAAATTGCGTCTTTCTGCCTTTTTAGATACAAACACGTGTTCCGACCGTCATAATAATATTTTTTTCTTTTATCTCCATTTCCATCCCGTCTAAAAGGGTAAACCGTTTAGTCTGCATGTTCCAACTAGTTAGTTTGAATGGCGGTAGAAAGCGCTGGCGTAGGCGAGAATGTATCCTCGTATCTTACGTATAATTTTATCCCTACATGTTATCTTACCCGTTATCTTTATAATTGGAGATATTTTAACGTTGTATCACTGTATTTTTCACCACAACCTCTCCAGTGTAATAAAGGCCGTGATCCTAACAGTTTTGCGGGTAAATACGGTATGCATCATACCAATTAATATTAGACAAATATAAAGGTATGTTTTCAGGTACTCGTAAGAAATAAAGAAGTAGAACACTTAGACAACAGAAAAACAACAGACGTGAGTGGCTTACCCAGGGTTCGAACCCCGTACCTCCGTACGACAACACCGCCTAGCTATACAAGCGAATCACACTAACCTCACGGCCAGCTAGGCATCCCCAAAAAAGGATGCTTTACTGACCGGTCATCAGTGCGAAACACAAGACAACACCGGAAGTTTACAATGGGCACCGCAGCCCATTAATTTTGCAATCACTTCTGCTGTTCCTCTATTCTGCAGTATATGTCAGTCCAAACAAGACAAAGACCTTGATACTGTGTCCAGTAAATGATAGAAGACTTAAGGACAGTAGTATAGAACAGAGGGTAGATTTCTGGTATTGTATGAACATTAATAACACATAAGGAAGGGAAACCATATTTACACTGAATTTTACAAACTTCTTTTCGATATGTATCTGTTGTCTGTGATGTTGTTGACCTTAAACGGCAGTAATGGACTCCCGGCAAACCCAAAGGCGCTCAGTGTCACTCAAAAAATGTCGAAATGTATAAATACTAATTCATCCGTGTGTCACTGGGGCCCAAAAGGGGAGCAAAGAAAAGTCATACTGTACCCTACTTGGCATGTCGTAAAAAGCGACTGAGGGTTGGGCATAGGGCTGTTTACCCCACCCTGTAAAATCTTTTAGTTAAAAAACTTGAACAAACAATATGAATAAGTCAAATGTGAAATATAAATCAACTCACCCGCCCAAGGCAGAAGAAGTGCTCATGAAACGTGGCGCGTAAAGCAACTCAGAGAAAGCCGAAATGAGTCTGGGAACCCTAATGCATGGAGCGTGGTAGCATATCTGGAGTCATCCTTATATGACCACCTGTGACAGCATGGCATGTACGATAGCAGATTTGTCCAGGAGAGACAATGCTATATTAGAGTTAACCCAGTTTGCTCTTGCTGGGTTACCCTAAATGGTTTCATTTTCCTTGTCCGAGTACGATATAATTGTTTAGAGGAGGCATGCTATTTTAGAGTCGGCCGGCGTGCTCTTGCTGGCTGCTCTAAAATGTTTTTCTGATGATGCCAGCCACCTTCTATGTCGTCCAGTTGATGCTATCAGCGGCAGTCATAACCGCCAGTGAAGAGAAAAATCTGCAGAGGCGCAACTCTATTCAACATGCACAGTTACAGTGTTCAAACCATTATATTTTGTATTAGAAGATTTAAATTACATTTTGTTTTTACTTAAAAATATATGTATTGTTGTACATTATAAACTTAACCAAACACATGCATGTGCTATTTGCCACCTGACCACAACTATGACAGTTATGTCATAATATTAAGACTTTGGCGGAAAACCAAAACATTATTACCCATGTGATTAGCCGGAGCATCACAAATTATGAACGATACTCATAGCATTTTTTAAAACACATTTTTCTACTGGTCTGTTCAGGAGTTGCTGCATCTAGAAATATGCTATGGATCGATTTTATGATTACTTGTTATAAATTGTTTGAATTTCATGAATATCGCATAAGTAACTATGTACCATATATCATGTTTTTTTAAACAAATTACTTGTTGAGACACACAGATGTTGTACTCGTCCAGTGCAAATTATTTAAGCTCTAATGCGTATTTAAAATGTTAACCCACACCTCTCTTCTCCCTATTCTCTACGCTGTCCAGACGAAGTGACCTCAATAACACCTCCTGTAATTCGCTATGTCAATCCAACCTTCGTTTTTCACAATCCTTATCTTCCCCCCGTGTAAATTTCCCCTGCGAGTTTTTCTTCTTCTTTGTTTTCCCTTTCTCCCGCGCATCGCGTTCATTCATCCATCCAAACCGGAACTACTTTCTCTACTCCCCACTGCTATTTCATCATACTATACCCCACGCTGTCCCTTAGTCAATGGGCTTCTCAAAAATATCCAGACAGTGTGACCATTTACCGCTCCCGTTGACACTCGCGGAAGTCATGATCACTCGTAAATAGCTATGGTCAGTTACCATTCAGATGTAAATATTAAGATAGGTGTTGCTGTCATTTTTGACGGAGTCATCTGTCAAGTTATTTGCTTATGTTTTTTTCATAAGAATAATTGTGTCTTTACCTGCGATGTCAGGTTTATTAGGGGTTGTCTTCCCTTGTTTATTCATTCATTGTGTTTGACCTTTAGGGTCAAAGGTAGACAGTTCGGGCGTATGCCCATGGGCAGGTTTTTTAAGCGGGAGTGAAGTTAGACTTCCGGCGAGCCGGGGAAGTGTCCTGGTTTCTGAAGGGACGAGAGTCCATTGTGTTTTTCGGGGAGAATCTTCGAAGTGACTGCACTGGCAGTTTTCCCCAGTGAATCTCTGTGCGTTGGAATGACAGCAGAGTTTCTTATATTGTTCTGTGGACCCGGTTACAGGTAATACCGACTTTTTCCATTACTATGCTTTCGGTAGCAGAACATGTTAGAAGATTGCCTAGTCTGTGAACTGCAGCTCGCCGGTCCTCCATTTCAGAACTTATATGTTGTGCTCAAGGTAGCCATTCAAGACTATTAGTCTTCATACCATCCAGAAATCCAGTGACGAAGATATATTGTGGGAGCCGCGGATTGGCGGCATATTTATGTCTACAATAAGCATTACTGCAGGGTTGATGGTAACCTGCTTATCAGAAGTACACAGCCGACGTCAGAACGAGGCCTGTGTTTTCGGCTATTATACTACAGCCTGATAATGTGCAATTGGCGGGGAATGCCAAGTTGCACCTATGTGTCAAAGTGATTAAGGTATCTTACGCGTTTAGTCAGTAATCCCAGGGCGACGCCACGAACTGTCCTTATTGAAGAACATTGTATTGACCATGCACGAATATTCAAATTTTTACCAGCTTTATGAATGCCAAATGCATACCTATCGATTTCCGGTCAGCATGACCTTGTTTACAATGACTGTTCCTGTTGATACCATGTGTGTTCTCGTCAATAAATGTTTTGAAACGTGTCTGCAGTGTCCAAGCATCCTTGACTACTGCATGTGAGTGTATGGGTTGCAGGGTCTACATACATAAGAGCCTAAACACATTCGCGCCTTCATTCGCACCAACACTCAGTTCATCATCCGCTCGCACTACACACCTAACAACATTTATACTGTCTTGGGCCAGTGATCACCTCAACAAGAGAAAAAGTACAGTTACAATAGGATACACTTGTTGTCCCGAGTGTTGATTAAAAGTTCGAGTTTTGTTTGGCATGACCAAACCTTATATTTGTTACTTTAAATAAAAAGTTCAATAAGTTTACTATTAATTATGTATATTTCATATCATAACTCCATATTTTTATAATTAATACTATCCTTTTTGTTAAAAAAAGATTACATAAGTGTGTTAATACATGAATAATTTACATTGCGTATTGCACATTGCTGTCCATATCCCATTCTGTTTAATGACAGAGTGTATAAATAACTTGTATGTGTCCCCCGTTTTACGCAATATAAATCTACTGTGTCCCTCGTTTTACGGGGAAATATTTTTTTGTTTTTTTCCTCACATGTATAACTGAGATCTTGTAATACGCTTTTTATGTCAGTTA
Organism: Oreohelix idahoensis; assembly: GCA_024509875.1. Lineage (NCBI taxonomy): Eukaryota > Metazoa > Mollusca > Gastropoda > Stylommatophora > Oreohelicidae > Oreohelix > Oreohelix idahoensis. The sequence continues at coordinate 230,359 of JAMPIV010007312.1, read as the reverse complement.
CCTTACAGGTATACTGAGATCGTGTAAAAAAAAAATTTTGGCTCACATGTACTCGTATAATGACATCTTGAAAATTAAAAAAAAAAAATTTTTTTTAGTTTTTTTTTTAGCTCACATGTATACTGAGACCTTATAACATTTTTTTAGTTAGCTGACATTAGTATATGCCCCCAGTCAATGACTTATACCAGTAACATAAATTTTTCTCAACAATTGTCCTTTGCCAATTGACTCATAAATATATGCCCGCATTTCATATTTTGTCCCAGTATGTATGTTAGGGACTTGATATTTTTTCGTTGATAGGACACAAATGTCTCCACATGGGATACATTTTTGTGGCCCTGGGACTTGTGCGACCGCTTAGCATACACTACAATTAATACGTGTTAAAAACCACATATACTGAGAATAACAACGTTAAAAGTGGTTAAGACATTTGTGCACACAAAAAGCTGTATAATGAAAAGTTCACAGCTTTAAGAGAAGCTTTCCCAGATTAACAAATAAAAAAAATGCATGTTTTTGAGTGGAAAGTTTTGTGAGAAGTTGCTAATCTGGGTTTTTTTCCGTTGTTAGAGTGAGAGACGTGTGAAAAAAAGTCGAAAAGCTGAGAAAAGCGTGTGCAAATGTAGATGTTATGTACCGTGTGAAAAAGAAAACATCGTGTGAATATTGGCGGGAAAAAAGAGTGGGCTGTATAAATAGGAAATTAGTGCGAGAAAGGGCATGATTTCAGGATTTATGATTCCAGGATTTATAATTCCAATGATTCCATGATATTAGACTAGAGGATTTTACAGAACTTTGTCTTTCAGATTATCAAACAAGTATTTTAAATTGACAAGTTTTTCAAGTTAGACGAGTATTCATATGTAGACCAGTTTATATTTTCTTCTGTTGGATACATTTTCATGTTGGATATATCTTTTTCATTTTTGGATACTCACTACTTTGTGTAAGCAAGAAATAAGTACTTCACCATTGTGCCAATAACATTGCTGTTCCAATCACGTTAATAAACTATATTTTATTTTTCTACATTGCTGAGTTTTCTTTGGAATATTACAGTTGGAAACTTTGACAAAACCATTATACGAGATTGCTTTTCACTAAACATAAAAAAGGATACGAACGAATACTGGGAAGAAGAATAAAATAAGTTCAAGAATTTCCATCTCAGGCGGACAGGCCTGTAACGACTTGAACCAGAACGTACAAGAGTTAGCTCACTTCAAAATATTTACCTGCGCACAACACAATTAACTGAACTGACCCGGCCAACTGACGGACACACACATTCTCACATTGATGCAGTTACACAGCCTGGTTACACACCAGCTGTGCACAATGGTACAATTTATGTACGTGGAAGTGAACCTATGTCTCTGAGGCTAATTACAATGTGACAAAACGTCTGAACATGCTCTTTTGTGTGATCTCTCACACCTTCAGCCCCCCGCAGTATCCTTTCTATTTCTTCATTTTTCTCACTCATCGCTTTTGTTTGGCATAAATGTTATATATATATATATGTTACATATCCTTTGTAGTAAAAATTATTTGGATGTATTAAATATGGTGCCGTGGGGCAACCTTCCTAAATGACACGGAGAATAGTGATATTGACCTAATGGACCGAAAATTGACTAATTATCTAATAAATTTTTTATGACAACATTTCTCTTTAGTGTTCATGTATCTTTTAAAATCGTGCCATGCTAGACTGTCGTTGATATATACTTTAGATTGGTTGGGTTCCTTCGTTTCGTGAGGGCTAAATAAAGTTGGCCATGAGCAAAGACGGATTCTGGTAGGTATACACCTACATGATCAATCGATTGTCCCTGCGCTTTGTTGATGGTCAGGGCAAAAGCCAAAATCACAGGAAACTGACGACGTCTCAAAATGAAAGGAAGGGGCGGTATCACATAGCTCTAACGTGATGCTTGACCTACATGTTTACTAATTGTCCATGACCCACTTTCAAGTGTCAGGACTGAAGAACTCTCTTTCGTACCTCCAATGACAAAGAGTTGTTGCTTAAAATATATTTCATTTTATAGAATGCTGCTTTCATGTTGTAGAATACTGCTTTCGCCTCTTAAAATACATATGACTTATAAGAAATGAAAGTCATTGAAAACAAAATAAATACTAATTATAACTTATCAGAGGTTGAACGGGATATTTCTCATCAACAAATCCCACCCAAAAAAAAAAATTACTCTTCACCAATGAGATGCATCATCTGCGCAATGTTATTAACATGCCCAGGTATGTGAATCTATTGACCTGTTTTTACAACTGTTTCATTTACGTCGATAGTGCATACTGAAAAATATTAGCAAGAAAAGGCGCAATTTCGGCGGTCGTGCAATTTATTACAATAGTCATAAGCACACTGTTTTTACGCAGTTCTCATTCTGCAACTTTGATGGGGAAAAAGTTTATGCTGACTTTTTTCAGGGACATAATTTAATTTCTATCAAGGGGAAACAATCAAGCGACTAAATAGAAATAATAACAATAAAACATATTGTAGTTTTTTTTTTATACTTGACTTGCGCTTTTGACCTATTAGTTAAAATACAACTGCAATTTGGTGGGGAAAAAATGCGCGCAACATTAAGTATCGTGCAGTTTGTGCAACGGCTAAAAGCGCACGACTTTTATATAGTTTTTAGAGTGCAAGAAAAAATATTGTGGAACAAGACAGGACAGGACAATTAGAGAATTATATATATGCGATATTACATTAGTAGTCGTGGGTTCTGCACGGAAGGTCATGGTTTCGACTCCACGGTAGCCACTCACGGATGTTGTTTTTCTATTGTCTAGTTTTCTATATTATTCACGAGTGCCTGAAAACATACCTTTATGTGTGTGTAATATGTATTGACTGTTTACAGGCCTAGAGTTTCCATTTTTTAAGTGTTTAAAAAAACGTTTATACAATACCAAAACCTACCCTCTGTCATATACTTACTGTTCTTAGTCTTCTATCATTTACTAGACACAGAATTAAGGTCTTTGTCGTGTAATCTGACCTATAGTGTATAGTAGGGGGACAACAGAAGTGATTGCGTCATTAATAGGCTGGATTGATCTTGGTAAATTTCCGGTGTTATGTGTTGCTGGTCGCACTAATAACCCCTGTCATCGAAGCATCATTTTTGTGGTGCTTAGCTGGCAGAGAGGATAGTGTGATTCGCTTCCATAGCTAGGCGGGGGTGCCGCACGGAAGGTGCTGGGTTCTATTCCCCGGTAAGCCACTCACGTCTATTGTTTTTCTGTTGTCTAGTTGTTTACTACTTTATTATTCACGAGTGCCTGGAAACATATCTTTATGTGTGTGTAATATTTACATTAGTATGTGTCCAGTATGCATGAATGTGCGTTTATTTAGTGCGCATCGATGAACATGTCTAGTGTAAAAGCGCCAAAAGTGTGTGGCTAACTGTGCTGAACTTATCGATGGCGCTAATTTGTCAACATACGTAGACCTGTTCGAAGTATACTTGAACGAGAGACTTAAGAACCAAGGTAACTAATGCCGCAGGCGGGCCTCAAGAGTTCAATCGATCCCAGTCAACTTTTATTTGGTGCTATCAAGCCCTACAAACATATTTTTCAGTTTAAATATAAATATGTGAAACATTATCAGTGTTTTTACAACTTTAATAATTTACATCTCATCAGTAGTATACAATGTACCAAACGAGGCGTTTTCAGGAGAAGCGCAAGAGGAGCGCATGACTTTTATATAAGGAAAATCAGGAGGAGCGGCAGGAGGAGCGGCAGGAGGAGCATGAGTTTTATATAGAGATATATTGAGACAATAGGAAGACGATATATTTAGATAATAGGAAGATAAATTTAGATAACAAGAAGACGATATATTTAGACAACAAGAAGACGATATATTTAGATAACAAGAAGACGATATATAGTTACAACAGTTATATGATTTTTCAACGGTTATACGTACAAACAGTTAGACGATAGTTAGACATATTTTACAACAGTTATACGATATATATTTAGACATACAATAAGTAGATATATATGCAATGGGCTGATCACCCGTTTGCAAGTCACTTTGATTACGGAAACAACAGAAAATGGGCTGATTTGTCGTTGCCCTAAAGACGCCACTAGGCGTGATGGGAAACAACGGCAGAGATAACCTGTCTGCTGTTGCCCTAAGACGCCACTAGGCGTAATGGCCACTGACTGCTTTAACGGTTGGTGGCTAAGGACGGAAGAAGAAGAGAAGAAGTAGATATAGAGGACAACAGTTATACGATATATTTAGACAACAGTTAGACGATATATTTGGATAATAGGAAGACGAACAGTTATACGATATTTAGACATAAATGTATCTTACAACAGTTATACGAACAGTTAGACGATATTTATATACATGTTTTACAACAGTTATACGAACAGTTAGACGATATTTGTATACATATTTTACAACAGTTATATAGGTAACAAAAAGAATTTTAGTTAATATATTTTTATTTTATATTCAATACTGTTTTGCAGTAACAAAACGTATAGGAGCATATGCGATAACAAAAATATAGGAGCACATATATAGTATTTTTTAACATTACATGAGTATATATTGTACAATTGAGAAATAACACATAGGATCACATATGTACAGTACTTTGTTATATACATATTTATATTGGAAAGATAGTGTGCATATGGTAACATTATCACAGATTGTAAGAAATAAAATATAATATCACAGGGGTACAGGTGCAGACCAGCCTTTGCGAGATGTCGTCACGTCGTAAAAAATAGGACAGAGAATATATGTGCTGTATATGTCTAGGTATCTGTATGTAGGTGGTTTTTGTGTGTACATAGTGGAAGAGAGAGAGTTTAGATGTTGAGGGGTGATGTGGTGACGTTGTCGGGATGGACCTGTCGTTTGATGTAAAAATAAGACAGGGCGTTGCGGTGTTGTTCGTATGTGTAGATGGAGGACTTGTGTGCTCGGAACCCGATATTTTTCCCGCCCTGTGCTTGTTGTGTGTTGAGTACTTCTAAGAATGTATTTTTGTCTATTTGTTCTGGCGTTTGCTCAGTCCTTTTGTGGTTGTTTTGTCGTAGTCCCCAAAACAGTGATAAGACTTGCTGCACAGCGAAATCATCCCGCTGCCTTCGTATTCTAATTTTAAAAGGCCCATTGTCTGTTTGTCGAAAAATATTTGTTCGCGGCATTTCTGACAAACGGCGCGCGTTTTACCCTTGGTAGCGACGAAAACGGGTATATGTTCGGGACATACTTCGGCGGGGAACCACTGGTGGTAGGTACTATAAAATTCTCGTCGCATAGCGGGCTTAACAACAGCCGCTAAGTTGTCTGAACTAATTGCCAAGTAAAGACTGTCCGTGTCTGTCTCACACAACTGAAAGTCTGACCTATCTATAAATTTATCTAAGCAGTCATAGTAAAACTCTAACATTCTCAATTTAGCGTATTGGTACACGAAGAAACCTATCTGCACGGGGAGGTCCCAACTAATTGTCTGTTTAAGTCTTTCTACTTCAAAAATGTCGTCCGTCACTAACGTCATTTTCCTAAATCTGGGGGAATTGATTAGATCAGACGTATCCTCTCCCATCGTGTACGAGACATCTACATGCTTCGCCTTATTGGTCAACGTTTTACCATAGGCGGCGTTACCTAACAGTTTCATGGTCTCGCTAGTTATGGCGTAGGCAGGATCTTTATCACCTTGTCGACGCGCGTTCGAAACAGTGTCCCCAAACTGTTCAAAATACGTCACAGGTGCATACTCAATCACCTGGTAAATACAGGTGACTTTTAAACCTTTGGTCAGGTACCATCGAAGCAAAGGTGTTGCCAACATAATCTTTTTGCCCACATAACTCCCGATCAACGTTCTCCTGGGGGTAGTCAGGAGCTTGTGTTTTTCGGCGTATTCCCGCATGAAAGACCCAATATCATCTCTCGTGACGTCGACATTTTTTAAAATGGGCGTCATCTCCGAGAAATGATATTTTAGGGAGTCGGGGACATGAATGTCACACTCGACTAGTCTAAACAAGGTCTCGTCTAACACCGAGGCAAGAATATTGTCTTCTGTTAATGCGTACCGTCATTTGGTGTACGAGGGTTTCATGGTCGGGAAGGTGGCGCGCAGAAAGCGACCGATTGATGGCTCGGTTTTCTTCAATTCCTGCCACTCGCATTCCTACATTTCGACCTATTTGACGTCGCACTCGTTCTTCAAATAATCACCAATTTCCAGCGTCTTTGCGTACAATTCAGTCAAAGGTTTTTTGTTGACTGGGTTAACGTCACGACCGGCGGTTAGTGGGCAGTCAGGATGGCCGTGAAACAAACAGCCGTGGAACTGGTAGGCGGTACGAGAGTATTAGTCCCAACCGTCTACCCTAATGTACCTATAACCCAACGACATCTCACGACCGTTAAACTGGGTTTTAAAAACCACTTTTTTTGTGTGCGAGATTCAACTCAACCAGTCGCGACACTGCACGGTATATTTATGGAGTTTGTGGTGCTTGAAACCATCCTCCCTGTATCGTCTAACGGGAAAGTCAGTGGGCATTTTCTGCATTAGCACCCACAAATAAAGGGCGTTGGCATCAAAACCTTTAATGCATTGGGCCATCTTCCCCCCTCTAATGTGGGTTTTGCCTTGTTCGTGGAGCCTATGAAATATAATGGAAGGTCCCCCGACTACGTTTTGGCGCAACGTGTTATGCAAATCTGCCTCCCGCTCACAGCATAACGAAAAAGAGACGTAGGCCGGGAGGGTTTTGAAGAGATATTTCAAAGTGACACCGGGCACTGAAATCGCATCTTTGAACATATCTACGCCTAGGTCCGCGTAAAAACTAACTTGTTGTTCTAACGCCAGTAGGAAAGGGACCACGTCTTTGTTATTGTACCATGTGAGAAAGTCACGCAACGTGGTCATGTGATTATCGGCCCACACCTTCTGACATTCGGAGTACTCGTCGACGGAAATGTTAGTGGTTTTAAGGGCGGAAAAAAATGCCCAAAGGGGTGGTAGCGCCGTTTGGTCTAATTTTGCTAAATCTGTTATGTACTCGTAACAAAAATATCCTTTAGTTTCTTTGACGTTATACGCCGCGAGATACTTGCTATAGCTAAAACCGGGGGCTAAGTAATTGATTATATCTAAAAACTTTAACTCGGCAGTGGCAATACACATAAAATTATTATTTCGCTTGACTAAAAATTTAAAGTCCTCACCCATGAAATATTTGATTAGATAGGATTTGATCACGTTGACATTATTCTTGCCAGAATTGAACCTTAGCACGGGTAAATCCTGTAAATAATTATCGAGTCTGTCAAGGAGCCCTTCTGAATTACCGACCTTCTCTAAAGCCTCGAGTTGTGTGTATACGTCGTCAAAATACGCACGCAAAATCTCGTAAGAGGCCTCGGAAATTTTGATCAGATAATCAGCCATCCTATTGACCAAGTCTTGTGGATCACCCGTTGTGATAAAACACACGGAAGCTTCAAAACCGGGGACGTTAGAAGCCACAGAGCAAGACAGGGAGACGTGTTTGGCTGTGTATGTAGTGGCGTTACCACTGGCCACTAGACTGTTATCAAAATAACATTCGTAGTCAAACGTTGCCCGGTAGGGAAAGACGAATTTTGTATCTACATCTATTCCCAGATCATTGAGCGCTTCCCAAATGGTCTCTGGCGGATTATAGACACCACCCTTAAATATCTCCTTTTTCTTAGAACCGGCACAGGTCTTTTCATGGCGCGCCATAAACTTAAAAATCTTCCATAATTTACTGCATTTGGGACACGAAAAAGAATGACTCGCCCTATCAATATCTGCAATTTACATAAAATGATTTTTAAACATTAAAAGACGCAACGTATCTGGAAAACTATCAATACCTCTAAGTTTGGGGGTCAGGTTTTCCGCTTCGTCAAACTCGAAAACGTCAATATTTATATTAAAACATTTTTCTAAGGCTAGAATATCAATTAAACTAACCCCGGGAAAATCGATGAGAGATGTTAGTCTCTGATGTGTTTGCCACTGTTCGACGAGACGGCGCGTGGGTTCTCTAACATCCTTAACGGCACCACCGCTTAAAAACGGCTAATCACCTAAAAAAGCAAAAGTTATCACTGTAAGGTTGTAAGTTTGATTCCTGTTGTAATTTGTTGATGCGTTTATTTTCGGTGATGAAGGCGGGAATTTCTTGTAATAAGCAGCCGATTGGAAAATCTTGAAGATGGTATATATAGAAAGAAGTAGCTGGAATTGCTTCAACAAAATATTTTGTGTTTGGTCTGTTTAATTGGGCGTGTGTGATAATGGCGCTGTCGTGTAATTGTGAAACAAAAGATTTGAAATCTGTGATGTTGTTGATTAAGTGAGTCTGTTCTAAGATACTAGCATTATTGTGAGACGAATGAAAGAAATGAAGGTCGCGAGTTTCTCTGTGGCGCAAAATGGAATGAAAACTGTAGTTAATTTTGAATCGCTTTGTCTGTTGTGCAAATACAGGGAGCAAAAGAGAGAGCCATTCAATTCTTTGGTTATTGTGAAAAAATGTAAAAATAGATATTTGTGTTTGCTTGAATGTGTTTTTATGGCTTGCCAGTTGTCAATATATTTCTGTTTAATATCAGCTGGTAGAGCATCTAACGAGTCTTCTTCAGAGGACAAGCGAGGTCTCTTGATATGGGTTTGGATGATACTGATCATTGTTCGTTTGAGTGGGTTAATCTGGCTACAGTATTTGAAGAGGACGATGGGATGGGTGGTGAAGTGGATCCTGATGCTGATATTTTTGATGAAGCTGCTGATGATGATGAGTCTGTTGTGGCACCGGCTGTTAGTGTCTGTTGGTGCGCTACTTGTATTCTCGAGGTTTATGATGATGATGATGAGTCTGTCATTGGTGCGGCTTCTGATGTTGCTGTGGGGCATGAGGTTGACATCTCCACTGGGGTAGTGGTGGGATGTTTCTGTTTTAGGTGGACTCGTATATTATCACCACGAGAAAAGTCTTTTCCACAAATGTCACAAGAAAAAAGAGGTATAGAATGGGCGGTTTTTATGTGTCGTGAATAATTGTCACGTCTGTTGAACGTTTTTCCACATCGGGCACACATGTTCTTCCCCACTGATGTGTTTTGTACCATTGTGTCTGCTTGTGTAGTGGCCCCCACTGGGGTGTCTATAAGTGGTGCCCTTGGACCATGGGCCAATTCTATATGGTGTTGTAGGGTATCGGGGCTATTAAAGTTTTGAGGACAGACACGGCAGGGGTATCTCTGCGCCGCGTGAACCAAGGAGATACCCCTGCCGTGTCTTAGTGTTGGTTTAATTGATATTCTAGCCTTAGAAAAATGTTTTAATATAAATATTGACGTTTTCGAGTTTGACGACGCGGAAAACCTGACCCCCAAACTTAGAGGTAGTGATAGTTTTCCAGATACGTTGCGTCTTTTAATGTTTAAAAATCATTTTATGTATATTGCAGATATTGATAGGGCGAGTCATTCTTTTTCGTGTCTCAAATGCGGTAAATTATGGAAGATTTTTAAGTTTATGGCGCGCCATGAAAAGACCTGTGCCGGCTCTAAGAAAAAGGAGATATTTAAGGGTGGTGTCTATAATCCGCAAGAGACCTTTTGGGAAGATCTCAATGAGCTGGGAATAGATGTAGATACAAAATTCGTCTTTGCCTACCGGGCAACGTTTGACTACGAATGTTATTTTGATAACAGTCTAGTGCGCAGTGGTAACGCCACTACATACACAGCCAAAGACGTCCCCCTGTCTTGCTCTGTGGCTTCTAACGTCCCCGGTTTTGAAGCTTCCGTGTGTTTCATCACAACGGGTGATCCACAAGACTTGGTCAATAGGATGGCTGATTATCTGATCAAAATTTCCGAGGCCTCTTACGAGATTTTGCGTGCGTATTTTGACGACGTATACACACAACTCGAGGCTTTAGAGAAGGTCGGTAATTCAGAAGGGCTCCTTGACAGACTCGATAATTATTTACAGGAACTACCCGTGCTAGGGTTCAATTCTGGCAAGTATAATGTCAACGTGATCAAACCCTATCTAATAAAATATTTCATGGGTGAAGACTTTAAATTTTTAGTCAAGCGAAATAATAATTTTATGTGTATTGTCACTCTCGAGTTAAAGTTTTTAGATATAATCAATTACTTAGCCCCCGGTTTTAGCTATAGCAAGTATCTCGCGGCGTATAACGTTAAAGAAACTAAAGGGTATTTTTGTTACGAGTACATAACAGATTTAGCAAAAGTAGACGAAACGGCGCTTCCACCCCACTCGGCATTTTTTCCGCCCTTAAAAACACTAACATTTCCGTCGACGAGTACGCCGAATGTCAGAAGGTGTGGGCCAATAACCACATGACCACGTTGCGTGACTTTCTCACATGGTACAATAACAAAGACGTGGTCCCTTTCCTACTGGCGTTAGAACAACAAGTTAGTTTTTACGCGGACCTAGGCGTAGATATGTTCAAAGATGCAATTTCCGTGCCCTCTGTCACGTTAAAATATCTCTTCAAAACCCTCCCGGCCAACGTCTCTTTTTCGTTATGCTGCGAGCGGGAGGCAGATTTGCATAACACGTTGCGCCAAAACATAGTCGGGGGACCTTCTATTATATTTCATAGGCTCCACGAACAAGGCAAAACCCGCATTAGAGGGGGGAAGATGGGCCAATGCATTAAGGTTTTGATGCCAATGCCCTTTATTTGTGGGCGCTAATGCAGAAAATGCCCACTGACTTTCCCGTTAGACGATACAGGGAGGATGGTTTCTAGCACCACAAACTCCATAAATATACCGTGCAGTGCCGCGACTGGTTGTGTTGGGTCTCGCATAAAAATAAAGTGGTTTTTAAAACCCAGTTTAACGGTCGTGAGATGTCGTTGGGTTATAGGTACATTAGGGTAAACGCTTGGGACAAATACTCTCGTACCGCCTACCAGTTCCACGGCTGTCTGTTTCACGGCCACCCTGACTGCCAACTAACCGCCGGTGGTGACGTTAACCCAGTCAACAAAAAACCTTTGACTGAATTGTACGCAAAGACGCTGGAAATTGGTGATTATTTGAAGAACGAGTGCGACGTCAAATTGGTCGAAATGTGGGAATGCGAGTGGCAGGAGTTGAAGAAAACCGAGCCATCAATCGGTCGCTTTCTGCGTGCCACCTTCCCGACCGTGAAACCCTCGTACACCAAATGCCGGTTACCATTAACAGAAAAGAATATTCTCGCCTCGGTGTTAGACGAGACCTTGTTTGGACTAGTCGAGTGTGACATTCTTGTCCCCGACTCCCTAAATGATCATTTCTCGGAGATGACGCCCATTTTAAAAAATGTCGACGTCACGAGAGATGATATTGGGTCTTTCATGCGGGAATACGCCGAAAAACACAAGCTCCTGACTACCCCCAGGAGAACGTTGATCGGGAGTTATGTGGGCAAAAAGATTCTGTTGGCAACACCTTTGCTTCGATGGTACCTGACCAAAGGTTTAAAAGTCACCTGTATTTACCAGGTGATTGAGTATGCACCTGTGACGTGTTTTAAATAGTTTGGGGACACTGTTTTGGACGCGCGTCGACAAGGTGATACAGATCCTGCCTACGCCATAACTAGCGAGACCATGAAAATGTTGGGTAACGCCGCCTATGGTAAAACTTTGACCAATAATGCGAAGCATGTAGATGTCTCGTATACGATGGGAGAGGATACGTCTGATCTAATCAATTCCCTCCGATTTAGGAAAATGACGTTAGTGACGGACGACATTTTTGAAGTAGAAAGACTTAAACAAACAATTAGTTGGGACCTCCCCGTGCAGATAGGTTTTTTCGTGTACCAATACGCTAAATTGAGAATGTTAGAGTTTTACTATGACTGCTTAGATAAATTTATAGATAGGTCAGACTTTCAGTTGTGTGAGACAGACACGGACAGTCTTTACTTGGCCCTTAGTTCAGACAATTTAGCGGCCGTTGTTAAGCCTGCTATGCAACGCGAATTTTATTGTACCTACCACCAGTGGTTCCCCGCCGAAGTATGTCCCGAACTTAGACCCGTTTTCGTCGCTACCGAGGGTAAAACGCGCGCCGTTTGTCAGAAATGCCGCGAACAAATTTTATTCGGCAAACGGACACCGGGCCTTTTTAAATTAGAATACGAAGGTAGCGGGATGATTTCGCTGTGCAGTAAGACTTATCACTGTTTTGGGGACTACGACAAAACAACCACAAAAGGACTGAGCAAACGCCAGAACAAATAGACAAAAATACATTCTTAGAAGTACTCAACACACAACAAGCACAGGGCGGGAAAAATATCGGGTTCCGAGCACACAATCTACACATACGAACAACACCGCAACGCCCTGTCTTACTTTTACATCAAACGACAGGTCCATCCCGACAACGTCACCACATCACCCCTCAACATCTAAACTCTCTCTCTCTCTTCCACTATGTACACACAAAAACCACCTACATACAGATACCTAGACATATACAGCACATATACTCTCTGTCCTATTTTCTATGACGTGACGACATCTCGCAAAGGCTGGTCTGCACCTGTACCCCTGTGATATTATATTTTATTTCTTACAATCTGTGATAATGTTACCATATGCACACTATCTTTCCAATATAAATATGTATATAACAAAGTACTGTACATATGTGATCCTTTGTGTTATTTCTCAATTGTACAATATATACTCATGTAATGTTAAAAAATACTATATATGTGCTCCTATATTTTTGTTATCGCATATGCTCCTATACGTTTTGTTACTGCAAAACAGTATTGAATATAAAATAAAAATATATTAACTAAAATTCTTTTTGTTACCTATATAACTGTTGTAAAATATGTATACAAATATCGTCTAACTGTTCGTATAACTGTTGTAAAACATGTATATAAATATCGTCTAACTGTTCGTATAACTGTTGTAAGATACATTTATGTCTAAATATCGTATAACTGTTCGTCTTCCTATTATCCAAATATATCGTCTAACTGTTGTCTAAATATATCGTATAACTGTTGTCCTCTATATCTACTTCTTCTCTTCTTCTTCCGTCCTTAGCCACCAACCGTTAAAGCAGTCAGTGGCCATTACGCCTAGTGGCGTCTTAGGGCAACAGCAGACAGGTTATCTCTGCCGTTGTTTCCCATCACGCCTAGTGGCGTCTTTAGGGCAACGACAAATCAGCCCATTTTCTGTTGTTTCCGTAATCAAAGTGACTTGCAAACGGGTGATCAGCCCATTGCATATATATCTACTTATTGTATGTCTAAATATATATCGTATAACTGTTGTAAAATATGTCTAACTATCGTCTAACTGTTGGTACGTATAACCGTTTTAAAATCGTATAACTGTTGTAACTATATATCGTCTTCTTGTTATCTAAATATAGCGTCTTCTTGTTGTCTAAATATATCGTCTTCTTTTTATCTAAATATATCTTCCTATTATCTAAATATATCGTCTTCCTTTTGTCTCAATATATCTTTATATAAAACACATGCTCCTCCTGCCGCTCCTCCTGCCGCTCCTCCTGCCGCTCCTCCTGATTTTCCTTATATAAAAATCATGCGCTCCTCCTGCGCTCCTCCTGAAAACGCCTCGTTTGGTACATTGTATACTACTCTCATCATTCCAATGTTGATCTATTTTGTTTTTCAAATGTCCTCGTGCAGTATCACGCGCCTCGAAACATACATTAATTCTACCAAGAGCTGCCTGGAAGACCCTTTTAGTTACAAGCAGGAATCCTGGCGTCTGCATTTTGCGAAAGGTTAAACGTACGATATGCACAATTTCAAAACAATTATGTATTTTTCATATAGTTTACAACAATATATATATATATATATATATATATATATATATATATATATATATATATATATATATATATATATATATATATATATATATATATAATTTTATTTCAAAACATATATATATATATGTGTGTGTGTGTTTGTATGTGTGTGTGTGTATGTGACAGTGCTAAGACTATGTGTGAAGAAGAATACGAATTCGTGTGTAATGTTGTCGTCACTCTCTCTGACCTACTTTCACACACGCTCCGCAGTCACAGAAAAACTCTCTTGTTGATAGGAGTCCCACTTTTATAAATGAAACCTTATCAGGTAGCATATGAATCATACATAAAACAATGTTGTCCGCAAGATTACTTTGTAGGTAATTCCTATGCAACACCGTAAAATCTAGCTATTTAGGTATTCTCTACGTAACACCGTATAACCCATACAGACTGCTGGACTCTGAAATAAAATGAAACAAAATAAACTATCATCTTTCTAATGGACAAACATCATCTACGTAATAAAACATACACATGTGTGAAAATATGCAAGTACATGCGCTTATGTGTCCATGTGTGTGTGTGTGTGTGTGTGTTTAGTGTGTTGTTTGTATGTATGTGTAATCAACAATAAATATATCTCAGTTAACAATAATGCCTTCATACTCCTACTAAATCCTAACTACATCATCACGTGAGAGAAAACTTAAATGAAACGCTTCTATCTATATATGATGAAATATTCCACACAGCGCACTGGTCTAAATGACATCAATTTATCAGTATGTGAGAGGCCTGGCTGCTCTAAAGAACAAGCAGATATTTACTCTATTGTTACAGCTCTATACTAAATGTAATAGTCATAGGCTACTCACGGAGATAGAGGGTACGCTAATCTTTCTCTCACAAAAATCACTGATGTAAAATTAACCACATTTACGGCTCACAAGAATGCAATATAAGTATTACCTAACAGTACACAAATAATAATAATGGTAATACGTACAAACTACCTCTACACATCACGGTAGAAGGGGAACGACTAAGTAAGTACGTACACACTTGTATTCAGCGCAATGCGGCATTAGAGTTCCTCTAATGAAATCACTTAGTACGTCAACTCATTTCTCACAGTTGAAAGTCGCGATCACATACAGTATATACGTGGACTTACACTTAAAAACACATAAATCGCCAATCGCTTTCTATCACACTATAGACAAACTCTAAAAAGCATTAACCACTAAATGTGAAACGTCTAATACAATTCAATCTAAAGTATTATAAAAATGTACTCATATGTAAGCATACCTCTATGTCGTTAGATCTCTATGCACAGATGCAACATATGGGATATCAAATCGTCTACCTCATTGGTGTATCATACTGAGGATGCATACCGCACAAGAAGACGATCTGGCTTCTTCTCAACTCTTGGCTAGACTCTCTAACTGTTTCCGTTTAAATCTACATATCCACCCATGTACCACATGATTTCCACGTCAAAATGTCAGGCAAAACTCCGCCCATCTCTCTAAGGAGCACATTAGGTTTCCTATGCTCAGTTTGGATGACATGGGATCACAATTTTGTAAGGATTATCTTCCTAAATGTACACAATTCAAGGTCCACCCACTAGTGGTTACATTCCCACGGTATCTCTTGCCTGGAGTCACCACTCTCCCGGTTTTGTGCTCAACAAGGTGTGTTCCTCTGGTGTCAGATAGCGCCGAGATGTCTAAAACCAAGGACCGTCTCTAAGTACATCTTCTGCGTCTCACACGTTTGTCTTCCTTTCATATGGCAAGGGTGGGTTTCGTTAAGATCGCCCATTTCCCGTGTGAGAATGCCAACATGAGCACAAATATACACCATAGACAAGATCGACAACTATTACTAAGGTGACCATATTTTCAAAACACTAATCCGGGACAAAATAGTAGATTTGACCTATTTCAATGCAAAAAATCGGGACAAAAGGGTAAAGAAAAGGTCAAAAGTCGGGACATGTCCCGGAAAAATCAAGTTAATGTCAATTTAAAATAAGATACATTTTATATATACGTTTGAATAACATTGAATAACATACATTTTACTGTATAAGTTTAACTACTTGAACTAATAAGAGAAAAAAACATCAATAATCCTTAGTTAAGGTGAAGCTAAGTTACTGTACTTTTCAGATGAGTGGATTTTTATCAATAGGTCCGTCTTTGCAAGCAGCATCTTAAAAAACTCGACACATGTTTCCTCACAGTTCACTTTGGTTGTCAATATAGCTTTCAAAGTTTGAACACCTTGCTGTGTTTTATCACTTGCCCATAAGCTGTTCATCAAAGAAAAAACTTTTTCTGTGGCAGCATTTGTTCCAGGTAGACAGAACAAAAATTCTGCCAACTTCAAAATATTTGAAAATGTCACATTATTGTTTTTGAAATGGGAAACCATTTCAATCCAACGTTGTGGTTGCAATTTTTTTTGGCACTCCATTCATTAATTTGCTGAGAAGTAACAAACTGCTTCATATAGACAAATTCGTCATAAATTTCAGGTTCTGTAAAGTGGGCTGAAGGTAATGTTTGAATCACTAGTGATGATGATATCTCAATATCTGCCCAAATTGGTATTTTGTTCAGCGTTACCCAGCTGTAGGATTCTAGGTATTGAAAATTTTTTGCAGCCCATTTATTCAAATAATTGGAAGCTGTTTCATAGAATGAAGAAACGCAAGCATGAAACTTTTTCACATCCTCCTTTGGAAGTCCTTCCATTTCCAGCTTTTCAAGGATTAGCTTAACTCTTGATGACAAGAAACAGTCTTCCAGTTAGGACTTAAAAAAAGTTTTCAACCTGTTGATGTTGTCAATGACTTCAAACACAGTGACCGTCTGTCCCTCTATTTTGTGCACTGCTTCGTGGAATGGAGAGGCCTGACTGTGAACAAAAAAAAGCTATGCCTCGGATAGAGGATTTTCAAAGAATGTCTGTATAAAAACTAGGCATCTGTCTTGAGACTGAAAATATGATTTTAGAGGCAGGAACATCCGAAGAACCCTTTCAACAGCAGGCAGCAGAGCAAGCCACCTAGTCTGAGCATAACCTAAGATCATCTGGAAGTCTGATTCCACAAACTGGCAAAACTCCTTGGGTCTTTCAACTCGTATTGTGTATGATTTGAAGAGTAGATAAATTTTAGCAATAATCAGCTCGACATCAACAGGCAACACATCTGCAGCTTTTCGAACAGTGTTGTAGAAAATATGACCTGCACACCCAACTCATATAAGACCACGTCCAAGGTTTTCTTGTAGTTTTTTGAAAACATTGTTCTGTCCTTTCCTTTCAGCACTTCCAAAATTGGAATTTGTGTTGTCTGCGCATAATCCAACTACTTTCCTGTCTAAACCATTTTCAGTTATGCAGTCATTAAGAAAACGACTTACAATATCAGATGTTTCACCTGGCAATGACTTTAACTCTAATATACTGAAGCACATTAAAAACGCACCACTATTATATAAATATACTGATGCCGAGAAGCTGGAAAAAAAAGCGTGGAAATGGATTTTTCCCGTGTTTGTCATGAAGTAGAGAGCGAATGGCTGCTGGAATGGAAAGTGCATGATTCAACCCACTGGTTTTTATACAGACTACATGAAAACAATGAAAGTTACACATGCAACACGATTCCAACAGCTATGAACCTGAAAATGTGTACGCGTGGCAGTATACTCGGTATAAAAAGGCCGTTGAGACAAAACAACCAGTACATGTGCTTGAAATGCCACGACTATCTGAAAATGACCGCCAACGAGCCATTGGTATGTTGGAGGCCGGAATGAGCTCGCAGGCCATTGCCAGAAGGATGAATTGCCACCACAGCACTAATGTACGTCTCAATGAACGTTACGGAACCACGGGCAGTGCCAGGGATAGACTTCAGAGTGGCCAACCACGAGTTACTACCCCTGCGCAAGATCGTCATATTGTGCTGAGTCACCTAGGTCGAACAGCAAGTGCAATAGTGGGTAGACATGGGAAAGTATCTCGAATGACAGTCATACGACGACTCTGAGATACAGGCCTTACTGCAAGACGACCTTATGTTGGGCCAAACTTGACTCACAGACATCGTCATCATCGCCTGCAATGGGGAGAGCAACATATCAGATGGACTAGACTGCAGTGGAATGCTGTCCTATTCACAGACGAGAGCAGATTCAACATATCCTTTGCTGATGGACGTATGCGGATTTGGCGACGGTGTGGAGAGCGCTTTGCAGATTGCTGTGTTCGTCAGCACAACCGATTTGGAGGTGGCAGTATTCACATTTGGGGAGGATTCAGTTTTCACCATCGCTTGCCTCTTCACGTCTTCCGTGGAAATGTTAATGCTGTGACATATCGAGATGAGGTTCTTGATGCATTGGTTGCTCCTGAGTTCACAAATGATCCAGACTTGCAGCTTCTCCAGCAGGATAACGCACGTGCGCACACCGCATGCATTACGCAGCAATATCTACAGCAGCAGAACATTGTGACGATCGATTGGCCTGCCCTATCTCCAGACGTGCCCCCTATAGAACATCTGTGGGACGAGCTTGGACGCAGTCTACAGGCAAGGTTCTCCAGCTAATCTGCAACAGCTCGAAGCTCCTCTTACACGTGAATGGGACTTGATTTCCCAGAATTTTCTTCAGAGACTTGTGCGTTCCATGCGAAGCCGCTGCCAAGCTTGTTTGCAAGCACACTGTGGACATACCAGATACTGAGGATAGTGTGAATTAATGTTTTTATTGGCTGCATTTTTGGTTTTCTCCCTTGCCTGCACAGAATGCAATGAATTTTATAACAACCAAATGTACAAATTAATGATTAGCATGGGTTCATAGGAAAATGAATAAAGATTCCAAATATGTAAACTTGTAAACACTTATATTTACATTTCACACTCTGTTCCTGGATTATACAGGTGGTGCGTTTTTAATGTGCTTCAGTATATTTTCATTTTCACTCCACTACTGTGATCAAAGTATCTGACAAGCAAAGGAAAAATCTAGAATTCTTTGTGGTTGGATGCATCTGTCAGTACATAAATAAATGTAGACTTTTATAGGTCTTAACTCATTTAGAATATGGCGTGCCTAGACATTTCGAATAATGTCTTCTGTTTTCGTACGTGCACATGCAAATTTTGGCTCTAAAGTAACCTGAAGTAATTTTGATGTGCAATCCATAGACTTGAAAGTATGATTCTGTAGCACTGTATGGTATGCACAGGTGCCTTCTATAGCAGCTAATTGCTCTTCTTGGTCACCAATTTTATCAGCTCTGAAGAAAGTGGTTAACGACGAGCTTGATGCAGCTGTAACGGCGGCTCTCTTATGTTTCTCACTGCTTATGTGGTTCTTAATATCACCACGTCTACTATGGCTTATCGAAAACCCGGAGGCACATGTTGACTCTGCTTTTGGCCAACAGATTTGGTAACGCTTGTTTCAGATTGTTGACCCTGGTGTTTACGGCAATGTCATTTTTGCCAAATAATTCCTGCTTCAGTCCGTTTTATTAAACTGTTCATTATTTTAGATTTATTCTGTTTTGTCAGATGATATATTCTATTACGAGCAAATCGTGCTTAAATTATATTGGCGAATGGTAGGTGTAGATTGAACAACATTTCAACATTAGTGAGTTGATAAATCCTGGGATGAGAGTCCAACATAATACATTTTATTACGGCATATAGTCCACAAGACATTTCATAAATGTCAAGCAAATATAAGAATCATCTCCTGAGTTTACTTCATTAATCGTTCTAACGTCTGGCTGTTTACTCGCGATTCCGTAGGTCGGTAATCCGGTAACGAACAAATAGAGTTAAACGATCATTATTATCTTGATACTTTTTTATCAAATTACTCCCTGAAACTATACTTGATTTGAAGGATATTCCACTTCATCACAAATGAGACGTTGTTATATCCATATCCAATAGGCAGAACCTGGTGCCATATAATAAAGAAAATCCTGAACACAATTACTATCATCAACGGGAGCCTTACAAAGTCGCGTCCGTCTAGGACCGAATTCAAACTACAAAGGGTACAATTATACCGTCGTCACGTGCTAGCTTGAAACCTGTTGATAGCATTACAAGGCAGTCCTTGTTCTGGAACCCCCAGGGCAAGAGAGGCAGAGGAAGACCAAGAAGTACATGGAGAAGAGAGTTGGAAACAGAGGTGAAAATGATGAGGAGAACATGGAAAGAACTTGAGATGATGGCACGGGACAGGAGGACTTGGCATGTGTTTGTTGAAGGCCTATGCTCCTTTGGGAGTGGAGGGTTATGAATGAATGAATGACGTGCTAGCTTATCAACACGACACGTCATCATAAATCTAGGCAACTCTAGTCCTTCACGTTCAATACCGTGAAGCGCGAAACATAAGATACATTTATTAACAGCATTTTAAAACCTTTACTGTGTAACTTTTAACCGAGCTCACTATAACAGTGGCCAACATCATAAACCCTATGTAACATTACCCTGACCGACGGGGGTAAAAAAAATCTATTCTATAGATTTTTTTATCATAATTATTTGAAAAATTAAAAATTTAGAGATTATCGACCTACGTCCTACGATGTTTTGATCAAAACATTGTCGAAGGTTGTAGTCAAATAAAGTATATGCCACTAAATACATTAAAATATGCACAGTTAACTAAACAAAATGTCAACTGTCAGAGTGTCAACTGTCAGTTAGTAAATAATTATGTCTGTAACTAAAATTATGCCTTAACTTATACGTGTGTGGAGTATTAATCAATCTTAGAATCTAAAGTTTATTAAATATAGAATCAACTAAAGTAATGTGTGAAGGGTGTTATAGAATAAAAATCTAATTAAGGAAAATAAAGTAGGATCTAATTGTTAAAGAAAGTAAAGAAACGTAAGGAAAAGTATGGAAAAATTAAGAATTCATGAAGAAAAAGTAATAAGAATTTAATAGATTAGAATAGAATATATGTGTGACAAAGAAACTATCTAAGTAACTATAACTAAATTAATCTATCAACCACTAAGATTGAATGCATATAATTATATATCATTATTACGTTAAAATAAGTTATTAAATGCACATAATAATCAACAGTTACTTAATTAACGTAATTATATTAACTAATTGTGTGATGCTGTTTGTTTTGAAATTAATTTCTCTTCACTATATTTAATCACAATAAATTACTCGAATAACCATTGTCAATTCCAGCGAAAAAGCTGTCCTTAGTTCATCGATGTACGTAATGTTCCATTAACAATAATTTATGTAGTCATAAATGATCATTAGGTACAATGACAATAGTTGAAAGTACATTCATAAGTCAGGTTGATCCTATTTTCACTTTGTAATTTGATTGCAGAATGTTTGAAGTCGATTGAGTTACGTATGGACACTAACCAAAGTCCATTAACATTAAAACGAGTTCAATAATGTCATGCGATTGTTTGAAGCGTAATAATACTATCTTGAACATATGACAAATGTTTCTTTCTTGTTTATTTGATTCATGCTTCTGTAAGTTCTTTCAATCCGAAATTACATTACGAATTTGTCCATCGTATGTGAAAGACGTGCTGTATTTGTCCATAATGAATTGTAAAATTTGTCCTCTCTTGAATACGTCTCAATAACTATTCGGATATAACCAGTTTGAGTTCATAGAGTCAATACTTTTCATGGTTTGATGACAGTGGATTGCGGGATAAAGTATCCGCCACTACATTTTCATGTCCTAGGATGGCTTCTATCGTGAAGTCGAAAGGCTGTAACAATATGGCGAATCGGGCCAACTTTGCGTTTTTGTGGTTGGCTTTTCTGAGTGAAGCTACTGCCTTCTGGTGTGTCTGTATGACAAAAGGTGAGCCGAGAGAAATTTTTCTAATTTCTGAATTGCCCAGACAACTGCTAAAAGTTCCTTGTCGATAACTGAATATTTGAGTTCAGCATCGGTGAGTTTTCTCGATATGAAGAGAGTTGGGTGAAGTACGCCGTCATGTTCCTGTAACAGGCTACCTCCTAATCCGTAACTGCTTGCATCTGTACGTAGAATAAACATTTTTTAAGAATCTGGCAATCTTAGAATAGGTGGCCTGGAAAAGATTGACAAAATCTTATTAAACGTTGTGTCGCAGTTGATTGTCCACTTAATTTTCGTAGGCATGTCTTTCTTCAATAACGAAGACAAGACAGCGTGATGGACGACAAGTTGGGAATAGATCTACTATAATACTGGATTAGACCCAGTAAACTTCTAACTTGTTTCTTTGTTTGTGGAACTGATAATTTAAAATTTTTGAAACATTATGGGGAATGGTTTAGATATGTCCAGCCCCTATAATATGTCCGAGAAATGTTTTTTCATGGAAACCTATTTGCATTTTACTTGATTTGGCAGTTAAGTTATTAGTTCTGATAATATCTAATACTGAACTTAAAACTGAAAAATGTTCATCACAAGAAGAACTAAATAGACAAATATCATCAATATATGTGATAATGTCTGATCTGCAAGATAAAAATTTTCGCATCATGCGAATGAACGTTGCAGGAGCTTTCATTAGCCCGAAAGGCATGACATTCCACTGGTATAGACTTTGTGGAGTCGAGAACGCCGTATAATATTTAGCTTGTTTAGTTAAGGGAATCTGCCAATATCCCTTGGTTAAGTCAATTTTTGTGAAATATTTCGCTGACGAAAGACGAATAAGTAGATCGTCAATAAGAGGGTGTGGTTCACTGTCTGCCACAGTTTGAGCATTTAGTTTTCTGTAATCTACACATAGACGTATATTATTGTCCTTTTTTTCTAACTATAACTAACGGTGAAGAAAATGGGAAGTTACTGTGTTCAATAATTCTTAATGCTAACATTTGGTTAAGTTCCTGAGATGTCTTATCTTGATAATGAATAGGAACGGAGTAAGGACGTAGTTTTATTGGTGTATTGTCCTTAAGTATTATGTCGTGAGAAATTATTGATGTACGACCTGGTATATCGGTCAAGACATCAGAATAAGTCTCTAAAAGTTTACAAATAGAATTATTTTCCTGAGATGTTAGTGAAGATGGAATAGCTACATCTCTCCAAGACTCGGAAGATTGTAGTGTAGGTAAAGGAAAAGACATGTTAACTTCAGAAAATGATGATTCCTCTTCCTGAATCACCGAAAGACTAGAATATTGGCAAGAACCAATTGACTTATTGTCTAAGTCATGGAAAATAGACTGTAGATGTAAAGGACGAGTAAAGAACTCTTTCAGCATGTTTATATGGTAAATTTTTTTCTGACCTTTAATGTCTAATATATAACGACGTCAGAAATTCTGTTTACTACTTTATAAGGACCGTTCCAAGCGATTAACAGTTTATTATCTTTTCGTGGAAGTAGCACGAAAGCTTCGTCACCAGGAAATAACTGGCGTAATCGTCTGTTTTTATTTTGGAACTGTCTTGCTTTATCTTTCGCAGCCCCTGATAAAGCTGTTGCCATTTGACAAGCATCTATGATTTGTTTACGTAGATTAATAACGTATTCATAAGATGACTGGGTTTCCTGAGTCATCTCAGAGTGTGATAAAAATTGTATGTGTAAAGTATTACATACGAGAAATAGAGTCAGGTATTAGTTGCAACCTGAGATAATGGTGGTGAAAATACGCATCATTGTCATACTCGATAACACAACGAGCCTCCCCATTGTTACGAAATGTAACCACAGTTTCACCATACCTGTTGATGGTAGGTGGCAACAGACGCACAAACCGAACGTCTGCCGTGTTATTAAAAAAATTACTAAGTGCCTGCCATGTAATATTTCGTGGCAGGTTGCGCACTAACACAGTGCGAGAATATGCACTTTTACCAATATAGGTAGTACCGTTATCACGAAAATGTAAACAAATGGAATGTGTACCTTTTGTTTTAATAGTAATATTGACTTTTTGTCTTCTCATATAATTATGATCTTTATTATGTAAGGTATCATACCGATGGAACTTAGTATGATACTTGTCCGTATGTAAAGCAGTCGGTTTGACGCATGCCGTTGACCACTGCTTGTTAGGCAAAGTGAGAACTTTGCTAACCGATTGATTTGTTTTATTCTTATCTAGGTTCATGTTAACCTTAAGAGTATTTCTATTTTTAGTAAAGTCATCTTTACTGTTGACCACATAAACAGTTTTCTTAAGATTAGTCTCACTGCGATCCTGTCGCCAGGACTTATTGCGCGAATCGGCAGTATTATTTTGTCGAGGAAAGGTATATCTCCCCCGGAATGATTTCTTAACCTTTACTGGTTGTGTTGAAACCTTAATATCGCCCTTAGTACTTAAAGCTGTTGTAACTTTTGCCTATCATAATTACCGTGTGACAGTATATTGTTGTCCAACACAACATCCTATAGATCATCTACTCTTTTCCTTAGTCTACCAATTTCAACATCCTTTACAGAAATTTCGTTCATCGGTCTTTTATTTATCTTCTTGAAATCAATAACTAATTTCTTCTCATCAATAAGCAAGGAATCTACTGTGTCCATTTTAGTTGAAAGTGCATTAATCTGTTGTTGTATTTTCTTTTCCAGCTCAGAATATCTCTGTTTCTTATTCAGGAGAAACGCTTCTAATGCAGTCACCCTGTCATCAGTTAGACAATCATCACTCAAGTTTGATACAATATTGTCCTTGTGAGATTCAATCTCCCCTTTTTAACCTTCTAATTTAAATTTAACATACTCCGAAATCAAAGATTCATGATCGGACCTCAACTTATCACATTTTGATTTCAAATTATCAAACAAATCCCTAACTGTCTCATTACTTCTCTGAGATTCAATAATAAATTTATCATTTTCTTTACGCAATAATGCCAAGTCGTGCGTGGAAGAGTTCACATTACTTATTTGGTCATCCAACATCTGTTTCAGTGAGGTCACCTCATCCTCTAACTCTTTCTTCTGACTAAAGGAAACTTCATCCAATTTCTTATTATCTTCCATCAACACGGTCACTTTATTTTTCAATACAGCATTTTCAAAATCTATTGCTGACAACGTTATCTCATATTCCCCTTTTTGCTGTATCAGCTCATTAGTAAGGGTAATCTCCCTACCTTTATGCTTCGTTCTGGTTTTCTTCAACTCATTCAACTCAATACCACTACCGTCCTGAGTAGTAATTTTTCCATCATCATAACAAATAGTGGATAATAAGTTAGCAAGTCTCACTGCTTTCTCTTGTGAAGGACTATTTTCACACACATGAAAAGCAAACCACGTAAGATCCTGGCTCATTTGAATTAAGAAATGTTCTATGGCATATTCATGACATCTTGCCCCGTATAAACGTAATCCGTCTCCCTCACGGAGAAAACGATAAAAAATATCCATAGTAACTATATATATATGACTCCCTGAGTCAATCAAATAATAATCAAATTCTTTACGTGTTTCTCAAATTGCTTCCCCAAGCTTCACAAAATACTCTAAAGTAACCATATTATTTCAATAATATCCTCACTTAGTCAATTATTTAATGTTATGTATATGCAATAAAGGATTATAATTCAATATAACAAATCAATCACTTATCATGTTCCTTTACAAGTAGTTACAAGTTCAACAATTATCTTCACTAAATATTTTATACCATTATTACTTACTCATAATAAAACACCAATTAGATATAAATGTATTTGTTTATGATGCTGAAAATATTTAATGCATCCAATATCTTCATTTAATAATTATGAGTATCATCCCTCTATTATTATTTTATTCAAACATAATGCCTAAAGGCTGATATAGTATCTTACTTCACCTAGTCTATAACCTATTCATAGTGTGACTTACATTCAATTACAAAATAAAAGTTACTTTTATTTAATATTTTATCATATTATTATGACATTATGCCATATGTAGCATGTGTAAACAGAAGGGACTTGGACTACTAGTGCAAATTGTTGCAGTCATTCAGTCAAGTGTTTTTTTTAAATCAAAATTAATCAAAATGTTCTATCTTATTATTATATTATTATTAATTTATATCAATATCATTATAATAACAGTTATGAATTAATAAATACAAGAGAAACAGTAAACTAAAGTTTTACAATACAATATCACGCCACAATTGACGAATTCCAGACATAACAATGATTATATGAACGAAATAGAAATCGGAAGTAGAATAAGGTTGAACCAAATCTATTTCGAATCACATACACTAAAAACGATGACGTCACAGGACTCTATAACTGACAAGAAAAATGTTATAATTATAAAATAAACGATAGTTAGATCAGAATGAACGCGATAGCTTACAAACATATGACGAAAAATGAATAAAATGAAACTTAGTACAGAAAAAATACTACAAATATAACGTCACTTTACAACTAAAACACCTAAGGTCGAATAACTTCAGAAGCAAACGCAGTATGCTACTGGCAAATCTCAGCAGATGCTTTGCAAATGGAATTACTCAACTAATCACTATTAGAACGGTTTCAGATCGATCGACCGTCTGTACGAGGTATTGGTCGATCTGTAACTACCAACCAACCTGCCCGCTTTAAACAAATAACAAGAACATACAGATGTTATAAAAACATGTAACATGTAATAATGCATTAGATAAATATGCCTACCAAAGAAAATGGACAACTCTTTGCCTTATTAGACCACAAACGGGTACTTAGCTTTTTGTGTACAATAATTGTCCCCGTCCAGTGCTGGCATGCATCAACGGGAAGGATAGATGTTCAGAACTGTTCTTGAATGTTTGATAGAGCTGGTTCGTTTCTGGATCCATTCATTGCTTTCTTTTGAGTTGATGTTCGACAGGGCTTGTAACGGTCTTGACTTTGACTTTGAGCTTGTACAAACTTTGATGACGTTGCTTTGACCTTTAGTCGTTATGCGTACTGCGTCATACTTTTAAAAGTCACGTGAGCGTCTTGCGATGGTAACCACTTCTTGGCAATAGAAATGATAATTGTAATTCTGAATTAAAATCAATACCATCGTGGCAGGAATAAGAAAAAAATTTTCGTTCCCCACACTGGCCACCAGGTTGTTGACTCTGCTTTTGGCCAACAGATTTGGTAACGCTTGTTTCAGATTTTTGACCCTGGTTTTTACGGCAATGTCATTTTTGCCAAATAATTCCAGCTTCAGTCCATTTTATTAAACTGTTCATTATTTTATGTTTATTCTGTTTTGTCAGTTGATATATTTTATTACGAGCAAATCGTGCTTAAATTATATTGGCAAATAGTAGGTGTAGATTGAACAACATTTCAACATTAGTGAGTTGATAAATCCTGGGATGAGAGTCCAGCATAATACATTTTATTACGGCATATAGTCCACAAGACATTTCATAAATTTCAAGAAAATATAAGAATCGTCTAATGAGTTTACTTCATTAATCGTTCTAACATCTGGCTGTTTACTCGCGATTCCGTAGGTCGGTAATCCGGTAACGAACAACTAGAGTTAAACGATCATTATTATCTGGATACTTATTTATCAAATTACTCCCTGAAACTATTTATAACACATAAGGAAGGGAAACCACGAGGCCTGTAAACAGTAAATTAATATGAAACAAATATAAAGGTATGATATAATTCACTCGTAGGAAATAAAGAAGTAGAACACTAGACAACAGAAAAACAACAGACATGAGTGGCTTACCCAGGATTTGAACCCTGGACCTTCCGTGCGACAACACCGCCTAGCTATGCAAGCAAATCACACTGTCCTCCCTACCATCTACGCATCCCCAAAAAAGGATGTTTCAATGACAGGTCATTAGTGCAAACCTCTATACATAACACCGGAAGTTTACCATGGGCAGTTCAGCCTATTAATGACGCAATCACTTCTTTTGTTCCCCTATATATCAGTATTGGTCAGTCCAACAAGACAAAGACCTTAATACTGTGTCCAGTATGATAGTAGACTTAGAACAGTAAGAACAGGACAGAGCAAGTACAAAACTAATTCGCGGTCATGACATCCTCTTGTGCTGTTTCGGCGCCAGTTCACTAATAATTAAAAATTCCCTCGAGTCAGCCACGGAATAATATTTTTTTCTTTTAATCTGTGAGATTTATGCCAAATTGGCAAATTCGTCCAAAACCGGGACAAATTGGCATCCCGGATTGCATCGACAAAATGTCGGGACAAATTATAAAAATTTGTCGAAAACCGGGACTGTCCCGAACAAACCGGGACGTTTGGTCACCTTACTATTACTGTCTAAAATTACACCTTTCTGGCCACACGGTCACAATATATATATATATATATATATATATATATCATATATATATATATATATATATATATATATATTATATATATATATATATATATATATATAGTAGCCGAAATTCATCCTTGATCTCTGACAGGGTAATGTCATTGATGAAATGGCTTTAAACAAAAGCGAGCAAACAAAAATAAAACATGACAAAAGAAAAAGAGTTTAATGAACAATGTAGAAAAGTGAAATCTAATCTAAAACAGTAAAGAATAAAATCACAAGAACAACTGAACTTCAAGAGTAAAACTTATAGACAATAAAACCCAGTTCAAATTATCAGTGAACTATAATCCCAGCTTATAAAATAACCACATATGCGAACTCTTTCTTGTACATTTTAATACATCAGAGTTTTTACAAAAACACGAAATTGAAAATTATTAATTTATGAGAAAGCCTACAATTTTACCTATTTCCTGATTCATTTATTGTCAAAGTGTTGTCATTAATATCGATTAATGAATTGTATTTCTATCAGATGTAATTTTCGTTTGTTATGACTGTACATGAAAGAATATAACATCTCTTGACACGTGCTAATTATCGATCTGTCGTGATTATGTGGGGAAATAAAAAACATTAAAAATCCATTCAGTTTTTAAAGAATATTACAAAATATGTTTCATTTCACACATATCGAAGATGCAATTTGTGTGTGTTATTGCGTATATTAACCTTCCCAAATTATATCATCGGAACAAAATATACAAATTAATGTCAAATAAATTGTTATGAGCTGTGTCGTTGTTTCATTTATCCTTCCTATATTTTAAACAAAAATAACGTTTAAATAGTGACAGTATATGATTTAGCAGCAAGTCACGCAAATTTGTTCGTACAGTGAATGTCATAATCATATTTTAATAATTGGATAATAACCAGCTTTCGTATGTCTTTGTCAGGAATTTTGTATTTATGTCTTATGAAAGTGGAATAAAACTGAATGAGTAAGAGGTCAGATCACTGTCTTTAACGCAGTGTAGATCGACTTTAATGAAACGTTAACGTTGTTTGCCTCTTACATTGATTGTACATTCCGATAGGATCTTTCCTGTGTATCTCTGTGTCGTATTTACCTGTTGCTTCTAGTGTTTTATTCTTATACCTCTTTATCTTCATCGTTTCGTTCCATTATGGTTTTCAAAACATGATTTGTCCAAAATATTTTATTTATCTGGGTTTCTTCTCATTTGTCAATTAATGTTTCATTTTTAGGTTTTATATGATTTTATTATTATTACCATTATTATTATTATTATTCGCGTGTCATTTATATAATAAGTTCTTTTTTGGTAAAATCGCTTTACAGGATGGGGTAACCAGCCCCTTGCCCAACCTTCCTAAGTCGCTTTCTTAATACTCGTACATGCCAGGTAGGGTACAGTGTTATTACTCTTTTCTCCTCTCTTTTGGGTACCAGTAACACACACTAGTGTGACAAGGTCACCAATTTGGAACTGATGACAAGAACCAAACAATTGCCAGTGGAAAAAAAGATGAGAAAAGACGCTGGCGATGGATATCACACACTAAAGGAAACTTGTTGATAGCTCTACAAGGCAGTCCTTGTTCTGGACACCGCAGAGAAAGAGAAGTAGTGGTATATCAAAAACCCTTAGAGACAAGAACTGGTGAAAATAATGAGGGAGACGTTTAACAAACTTGAGTTGAGGACACGTGACATGGTGACTTGACATGTCGTTGTTGAAGGCCTATGCTTCTTGGGGAGCTCAGTGGTATTGATTAAGTTTTTGTACTTTCAGATTCGTCAAATTCTCACGTTCGTAAACATTTCCGTGACCTCTTTAAATCGAACTGTCTGTTCATTGGTCATACTTTAGCATTATAGACTAATAAAGAATTGATATAGTTCTATCTAAGTTACTTTTAATATGGCAGTAATGTGTTTGGATGTTAATAGTGACTTCATGTTGCTAAATGTTGATTCAGGAGTTCGTGCTATATTCATAATTATGTTCCCCATCTACTACTTTCATTACTCTGTGCCAAAGATATGATAATAAATTGACTTGTCCTACGATCATCATTATCATCATGATCATTATCAACCTTCAACGTTTCAAGGAGCAACAAACTCATGCTAAGTCATCCTATTGTACTATTATCCATTTCCGTTATTCTCTCATTTAAATTTGGCTTCTCATCTGTTTTGCGAATTATAACAGCTGATGTTTTCTAGGCGTTAACGACCTGTGCATGTAATAACTAATGGTGGTTCAGGAGGTCTTGCACTTCCTGTTGTTTTTCAGTAATCTAACTTTTATCATCTGCATATTTGTATATTTTACTCACCATCCAATGATATTTAATCCTTTAATCTGTTCCATCTCATTGAAATGTAATGTTTGTATGTGTAGATGTTAAATAGGCTGCAGGATATTTTGCACCCTTGTTGTACTCCACTTGTATATCCTTAAAGTGTGAGTAATTCTTGCTAGATATTCCGGTCGCAATTTCCTTCAATTATGAATTATTAAATCTTTAGTAATTTTAATCAAAGTTTTCAGTTCTTTTATGATTACGAACTCTTTCAAAAGCCTTATTGTTGTATATGGACCATATTTAAATATATTTTGGACCTCTTTATATGATTCTTCTATCAATTTCTTATACCAAACCTTGCTTCTCCTGTTGTGTCTCCACTTCGCTCGGTCGGGGCAATCCTTCATGTTGAGTCCCAGCTTTTATTTACGTTTTCATCTCGGCCTCTACGGTTCTCCACCAAGTTGTCTTTTGGTCGGCCTCTCTTTCGCCTTTCTTCTGGGGCCCATAGCATAGCAGTTCCTGTGAAATGTGCCGGGATTTCTTCTAAGGTCATGGCAAACCCTATTTCTGCGTCTACCCGCTATAATGGTGTGCTTGTCTTCTTACTTACTCAGATATAGCAATTCTTGTATGTTCGCCCAAAATATTTGGAGAATTTTCTTTAAGCAGGCTGTATGGAAATAGGAGGATGAAGCTGCCGATCGCACTAAGTGGTGATGCTATTTACGGCGCCACCTCAGATTGGGCGAAGAGAGATTCACACAAGAAGCAGAGGAGAGGAGAAAACGTCGAAAGGAGCACCAGGAAAATAAGCAGCTGAGGGCTGTCACCTTAGGGGCGCATTCCCATAGTCAGTTATGACTGAAGGGGCTATTATTATTATTATTATGGAAATAGGACCATTTGGATATCTCCTGTTCAATTTATGTCCAGCATTTTACTCCATACAGAAGCACCGAATGAACGCACCTCTTTATTAATTTTAATTTGGCGTTTGTGCTGCTACTGGTAATATTTCCTGATGTTGTTTAGATTGACAAAGGCTGCTTTGACTTTTTAAAAACTATGTTATTGATGTCTGTTCTTGTTTTCGAAGTCTGGAAAATAAATAAATAAATAAATATATATATATATATATATATATATATATATATATATATATATATATATATATATATATATATATATATATATATATATATATATATATATAGTTTGTCTATACATTAGTTTGCATTATATGGACAATGAGCAATTATCTATCTCATATTATACCATTGTTACATGCTCACATGCATTTCGTGCAAAAAAAATATTTTATTTTAAGAAGTAGAACTCGCAAGACTTTAAGTGTTAATGCTGTTATGAACTGCATATGATTACATGGAAGACATAATTAATATGTTAATATTTTAATTGTGTGCTTATTTTCCACAGGAACTTCACTTCAACAGTTTATACAGAAGTATTGCTTAAAAAAAAAACAGATATTCGAACGCTATATTCCATCAAGTCGGAAAATAGGTTGTGTAAATTTTTAAGTAAATGTGAATGCACTGCGTGAAAATAATGAAAGATAAGTTTGGAAATACTGCAAACACACCCGTGTTTCAAGAAGTGCGAGATGTTGTTACGAGATCACACGCTGTGTTAAGTGATGAGGCAGCAATAAGTCTTCAGTACTTGTTCTTTACTGTGATGTGTCAACCAATTAACATTTTTGGTATAGGAGCCAACGTTATCAACATCATCTGTTTTGTGAAGCAAGGTTTTCAAGATCCCATCAATATCAGTCTTCTAGGTACGGTAAACAATGTATGTGATAACATGCAACACAGAATGTACAGAACAAACTAGAGAATGAAAATACCGAACGAATCGATATTGATGCCTTAGATAAATTGAAAGAAATATGCTGTTTACATAAATATACAAAGCAGAAATGAAAGAATCTAATATGGCTTCAGTGACCTCATATCTTCTTTTTCCAGGATTAGTCCTCTTTTCTACCTTGCGAATGATCGTCCAAGCGGCTTTATTTTTCTGAAGTGTAATTTGTCTAGTTCATTCAACTTTGCATACCACTAGGATTGTGTTAAGTGTTATGTTACTATTTGGACTAAATTTCCCATACTCTTTAGTAAACCTTATTGAAACATATTTAACAATGGAAGTTTGTAAAATGCTTAGCGATAACTTACGAACTGTGCAAAAAATGCAATTGTCCGTGCAGTGTTCGTATAAGGACGAGCATAATTGTTTAACTAACGCATTCTGTTTAGCTAAAGCTTTATACGAAAAACACCACGTTTTTTTCTATTTTTATATACATAGGTCTGGCAATATCTGACATTGGTTGTCTCTCCACGCTAATATGGACATGTATATGCTACACCCCGGCCGTCATGGCAGCAGATTTACCTTTCAATTCTATAGAGCTGCAGTATCTGATAACTGGGATGCCCCATACAGTGTTTACTCGTGTGACGGCCTGGATCACCGGCTTTATCACACTGGAGAGATGTTTGTGTATAACATTACCACTGAGGGTTTGTGTTTGTTCTGGTAAAGACATATACTGAAACATTTGTAATTTGTTATTTCTATATGTCAGACTCTTCTTATCTATCCCAACATCTCACACTTCTAACTGTGCTACAGATGTGCTGAAAGTTTGACGTGCTGGCTTTAATTATTCTCCAGTCATTGTTTTTGGCTAGAATAATTTCTTTTATTATAATAATACAAGATACTTAAAGCATGGCCTGGATCACAGAATCGATAATCAATAAACTATGAAACGTTTGAAATGGATTGAAACATAATCACGAAGTTTAAAGACTCACAAATTTCAATTTTAATAAAACATGATGCGACATCGAAACGTAACCTGGCAATTTAATCAGCGAGGTATCAACACATTTAGTGTGAACCTTTATTTTTCAGGTTATTTCAACAGATGGGCTGTTAAAGATATGTGCGGGTGAAAACCATGGAATACGTCCATGAGGTGCCGCCAACGTCAAATTGAGACGTAATTTAGTTTCTGTAAATGTGTCTTTCTCAAGAATTAGAAATTGCATAAGTTTCTTGTTGCAAAACAAAATTGGTTGTTCTTGAGAACCAAGGTGGAGTTCATTTGTTACGAGATGTATAGTCTAAGTTAGTAATTCTCAATCCTTCGATTCGAATTTCGATCTACAGGTTCTTAAAATATATTTTCTTTGGTCCTGTCGAATAAACAGATGTTCATATTATGCAATGACTGTCTTACTCTTTCGAAAACTGATTCGTCTGGTTTTTGTCATAGCTTAGATTCAATTGCTGAAAATAGCGAACGTATTTCTCACAGAGAATCCAAACCTTTCTTTTGACCGCTACGATAGGCTTGATCATTTTTCATAGTCGTTTGACAATGTATCTAGATGTACTTTTTCGGTAGAATTGGACTGAAATTTGCAATGGTTGCTACTAGACATCAGTGTAGCGTAAGGGGAAAAATGCCTTGTTATGATAGAACGAATAGAAAAGGGTCAGCCAATCAGAAGCCGCTTGCGACGAGCCGGTTTCTTTGAACAGAACGAGCACGTGTTATGGACCCTAAAAAAAAAAAGTAAAGGAACCCGTTACACGCCCATTGAGGCATATTGGGAATATGGTGTTAGGCCCATATTATTTTGACCGTCGGCACACGAGGGGTGATGTGGTCGGCATCACGCCGGCCGCCTTAACCTTCCCAGAGTAGCTCTGGTACCCATTCGGGGCTGGGTCGACCCAGGAGCCGTTTGTGGCCTAAAAAATTTTCCGCCTCATCTGGGGATCGAACCATAGACCACTGCGCTAGGAAGCCAGTGCACTATGGACCCTGCTAAGCACATATTCCCCATATCAGCGAGAAAAGCTAACAATTAGACTGCAGTTTGCACAGTCCCCTCTCATATGTCCGCGCTCAACCTATAAAAGCAATCGGCGGTTCTTTCAAATCATACAGAGCGCAAGTAAAAATCAGAAGATAGACAGACTGGTAAGCTTATTTCTCTATTCTGTATGCCGGGAAGCTCAAATCATCCCCAATGCCTCAGTCCAGTTTGAACTTCTAAACCATCCTAAGAGGGTTACTGTTCTGGTTTGGAAAGGCAGGATCTTGAACTGAAATCCACTCGTGATTCACTTCGACAATAAGGAGCACCTCGATGTGATTCTGTTCATGCACTGACTCCCTTAGGTGTGGGTAAGCTTTGTACAGGGTCAATAACCAACTGCCGCAACTACTACTAGTGTAGACCAGAAGTGATATACCAGAACATTGAAGCTGAGTAAACTGTATGAGAATATATTACAATCACTGTGGGCAGTAAAATGAAAATCTCAAAAGACAATAGAAGTGTAATGCTGATAAACTGTTCTATGGCAAGACATAAGACAAGTGAAATTAGTTCTAAAGGAAATTGAAGGAACCTTTTAATTATTTGAAGATTTCAACGAGGAATTTTGTCTAATTAATACTTTCAACTTAACTTTTATATAAGTGTGAAATTAAATTTTTTATTTCATTCACTTTCATCAATTTCCATCATTCATAATTACATAAGAAGATAACAAAGATGGATGAACATAATAAATGATTCAGTAATTGCATTCATCTGGCTTGCATTTTGAATGTTACTGAATTGTTACTTATCATAGGTTAGTTACATAGCAAAGGTGGCATCTTAGGCTCTGACTTTAATCTGAATACTATCTGAAGCAGAGACCTTCACAGCCGTGACTATCCTGTGATACCAGTGCTCTTTTCTGACACTGGGACTATATTCTTTTCAGACTGACTTCGTCGTCTGTTCTATGCTGACAACTATACTCTTTAAAACCTTTCGCTACAATCAGGAAAACGGCAGACAGCGTTTTAAAATTGTACAGTCTTCTACATTTTTCTCGTTCTCTAGATTTTTATGGTCCAAGCTCCACCACAGCATTGCCAAACTGAACTACGACAGCTCAGGGGTGTCAATAGTATCAATAGTATCAATAGTATGAATAGTATCAATAGAAACGGACTGACCAAGTCACAAAAACTATTAATTTTAAGTTTGTTTACGCATCACATAAGAGCCGTGGTAGCGCAGTAGTTAGTGCACTCCGGACTCGACCCAGCCTCATGAATTGGGTACCAGAGCACTCTGGGAATGTTAAGGCGGCCGGCGTCATGCTGACCACATCACCCTTGTGTGCCGATGGTCAAGAAAATATGGGTCTAACACCATATTTCCAATATGCCTCAACGGGCGTGTAACGGGATATCTTACGCATCACCTAGAAATTCAAATCCGTCATTTTCCTACATTTTCCAACCAACTTCCGGTGCTTCTTAGAGGTTAGCCATATGACGTCATCAGAAAACCCCTCCACCCATTCATATTGTGTTACCCCGCCGCTACACGTGGAGCAACTAGTTTATCTGGAGCCACAGGAAGCCTGCACAAAAGAAGTCACATGCTCTAACTGTGGTGGTTTATCTGGCAACAGAAAGAATGTTATTGTTAACCTACTGCGTTACCTGTACCTACATCCTGGCTCAAGGCTATCTTACATTACTGTGTATTGTATTCTATTACCTCTTATTTTAATGGTAAAAAAAATATATAAACTTGTTTGAAGGCAGTTTCATCTAGACAATTTGTATTTTTTTTTTTTTTATCTCACACAGGTGAAAACAATCATCACACCAAGAAGAGTGTCGTGTATCACAGCTTTTATCTTCATAATCCTCATATCTAGTATAATCCCAGAGTACATCGTCACTAGACTAGACTGGAAATATTTTCCAAAAAAAAACAAAACCCTCATTGGTCTTGTCTACACAGAAGATCGAGAAAGGGTCACTAAAGTTTCTTACCTGATTAACAATGTTTTAACACCTTTTAGTTCTTTCTTTGTTGTCATCGTCTGCACAGTATTACTTGTAATTAATTTACAACATAATACATCATGGAGGAAGAAGTCAACTACTATTTCACAGGCCGCCAACGTTTCCTACCGTAACCAAAAAGTGTCAAAAATGGTTGTAATGGTTTCAATACTTTTCATTACATGTTTCGTTCCCATGAGTTTCATGTTTTTGGGCATGTCTCTAGAGTCTGAGTTTTTTATTGGTGGCAAATATAGGAATCTCTTTGTAGCTTTAGCTGGACTTAGCGTTGTTCCTGAAGCTATAAATTCCTCTTTGAACATTTTCATTTACTATAAGATGAGCACGAGATATAGAATAGTATTTCACACTTTATTCAGTCCATCGAAGTAGACGACTTAGAATAGTCAATGACGTTGTATATAATAAAAAAAAGTCTTGACATCTTGATTTTGGTGTGGTTTATATAAATATCGTGGCTTTAAACAATCTATAATTTTTAAACCAACTTGTGACTTCTTCTAAAAATTGGCTACCTGGAATATCTATTATATTTTGTTCTGAGAAAAGTTCACAGTTTTGACGACGTAATTTAAGAATGCCATGTTTTTACATGTTTCTTGAATTGTGTATGATTGAGACTTCTATAATACTGATTGTATACTGAAATACTCACGTAATGTTTTCTGTCATATTTTTTTCAAACGATATCTATACAATTTATAGAGATATGCTGTTGCATGCAGCCACTGCTTTCACGATAGTGATGCACCATCTAATAGCCATGCATCGCATTTTGATTTTATATTATAAATTCTCCTTCTTCTTCAAGTACCATGTCTAGTGGCGTCGGAGATAATGTTCTTACCACAGCTTCCTGTCTCCAGTACAATTTAACATTTGCGCTGTTGACCTCCTTCAATGCCACGATGTCAAACTGTCCAGTATTTGCTTTCTTTGTCTTCCTCTTTTAAAATTAAAACTTAAGATGAAACAAACCTTCAAC
The DNA here is from genome assembly GCA_024509875.1 of Oreohelix idahoensis. Classification (NCBI taxonomy): domain Eukaryota; kingdom Metazoa; phylum Mollusca; class Gastropoda; order Stylommatophora; family Oreohelicidae; genus Oreohelix; species Oreohelix idahoensis. Next base: position 192,801 of record JAMPIV010007312.1, on the reverse strand, counting down.
TGGTTGTAAGTTATGTCGTTACGGTTACCATTACTGGAACAAATACTCCATTGAAATACAAACAGCCTCAATCTGACCAATGCTTTCTGTTTAAATATTTAAGTAGACATATAATAGTGTACGAAGAAGAAGAAGAATCATTTATAAAAAGACGTCACAGGTAGATATGAGTAGGACGATAGATTCTGTCTGAGGTCAGACAGAATATTAAATGGAAAGTGTGAATGGATAGAAAATAGAGTCACGGGTGCAAAGTTAGAAGAAGATATGTCTCTGGAGGGTAGTGGTTCTACTCCTTCAGCCTACCTGGTGATTAACGTTTAATAAGACAATCTTGCCCCGCCCTCCAATGTTTGTAAAAGACTTTAATCTAATACTCAGTAAGGAACACTACAGTTACTACACCAACATGACATTTAAAGGGAAGGCGTTCTGAGCAGCACAAGAATGCGTTTTCTGGGTTTTTCTATTGACCATAAAATAAAATGAACCACATCCAACGTGGCACTAACGCAAACAATACCAACAAAGAAAATAAGTAAACCCCGTGGATCTTCTCTGAAAATAAACAATGTCAGAAGATTTACGCCAAAGAAAAATGAACCTCCAAAAAAATAAAGGCAAATTCCCAAGACAAAAAAAAACACTGTGGCCACCTCACTCTACTTCCTTCCTGCTCTCACACGGACACACCTAAGTTCTCACGAACTACTCTTGCACTAAAAAAAACAACAGTTCTCCTACAGTCTTGCTATCTTCTGGACAGGGGTCCCCAGTCCAATGAAATCAGACGACCGTGTTTGCCTTAATAGATGCTAAATCCAAAACTGAGGAGAAATAGGGGGACATAGTAACATGTAACTCCCCCTGTGCGACTACTGCAGTAACTCCGCGTGAACAAAAGGTTGTGAACTGGAAAATAAGCTTGATTCCAGCACACGAACATTATGCGAATGCGCTGATCTAGTGGTAAGTTCACTTGAGAACTTTCAGAGGCTGGCACTAGTTGGTTCTTTCTGGGTTAGGTAATTGTATTATCTCTAACCTCCGGGTGGTCAATGGGTTACACCAATATTGTCTGTAGGTATGAATGGCAAATTATAACAGCTCGTGGACTAAGGATGGCCACCGACCGAGCAAAGTGGAATCAATTTGTTGTTGTCCTACAAGACGCCACTAGGCGTGATGGTCACTGACTGCTTTGACGGTCGGCGGCTAAGGATCAAAGAAGAAGAAGAAGAAGAAGAAGAAGAAGAAGAAGAAGAAGAAGAAGAAGAAGAAGAAGAAGAAGAAGAAGAAGAAGGACGATGCTGTCTGCGATGCGCGGCCGTAATGTAATCCACGAAATAGCCACCATCTGTAGCAATTTGGCAGTTAATCCGTCAGAAAAAGGAAAATGGGGCCTAGAAAAATGCTAGAGGCCGTGCACCAATGTGGAGAAACGTTGTGCCTAATAAATCTCCGTAGAGTCTGGTTGAGCCCGTACATAGCAAACACAGACCGCTCTCTGTTGTTTTTTTTTTTTTTGATCAGGGTCTGGGGAAAATACAAACATTCAAATACATTTACATGGTTTTGTTCGACCAGAAAGATCTACGCTAACAGACTTACAAATATTCACCCTCTCTTCTGTCTTTCACTAAGACGCATTCCAATACACTTCAATAAACGTGCGCTGGGTCCCTACCCTCCACTCTCGCTAGGCTAGCGAGCAGGCTGGCGCGGTCGGCGTAACACACACACTGACAGCCTCGCTTAGCGCGGTCAGACATTCGTCTCACAACACCGTACCGGATACAAAATTGACAGGCGTAATCGACACGTACGTGGACAATAAAATTAAATAATACTAGGATAGTTTAACAATTATGTTCCCTTATACTTATTGAAGGCTATTGGGTAACGAGTATATTAATGTGCTGCACTGGTCTTGTAAGGTATTTTGATATAATAGACAACAGTCTAAACAGTAACGTAAGGAATGGCCAACTTGAATAATCTTGATCAACAGCTTGTACGTTTTATCACATTTAATATGTCACGATACAACATAAGTGTACTTCATTTCTTTTGAGAGCATATGATGATAGGACCGTACATCAGTAATACAAATGTGTTCATTAGCAGACATAAGCAATAAAGTCGTTGTGCCGGTTTAAAGTCAGAATGTCTATGTATCGTCTACGACGCCTTCATACTTTACAAATCCATATTTTATTCAAATCATTTACTGTCCTTCCCCTTAAGCCACATACAATCAGGCACACATCATAATGAATTGAGTCAATTATCCTGACTCTGAAATATTTTATAACAATAAACACTGGTCTGACGCTCTCACATAAATATCCGTACACTTTGAAAACACAAGCCAAACTCAACTGTCCTAACGATAACCTTCGTTCCCCCCGCAGCAGACCCTGTCCACGTCATACACTAAATACCTGTGTCACACACATTCCTTAACTGGCACGCTTTTACACTCGAAGCGTTTTCACATTCTGCTCCGTTGCGCACAGCGATGATTTACAAGTCTGTGAGCAAAGTGATAGGTAACACTTTTACCCTGACCCCCAGCGAAAACTGAATGTTTTCCATATAGGAAGTCATTTTTAGAAAATGCGAGAAGTTACCGTCCAGTCTATGTCATACCTGATCAACAGTCTATGTAATTTAGTCAGCAACATTGAAAAATGAGAAAAATGAATGAAAATGTGAAGAAATATGATAATGAAATTGTGAAGTTTTGGAAAATGAAATATCTGAATGCATTTAATTAAAAGATGAATGAAATGAAAGCTCTAACTAATTAAATAGTATTAAGTAAGTATAATAATTACGTTAATGTAGATGTCCACTTGATCCTGTGTGTGCTGTCTGTAGCATTGTGTAAAACTGATTAACTAAAGTTACTGAGTGTCATCAATGATAGGTTCAACTTTCATTAGTGTGAAAGCTTACTATTTGCAATTTAGCACTTTAGAGACACTTAACTGGTTTAAGTAATAACAAAAAAGAATGTTCAAATGGCGAAGTTCTCCATAGGCGTATCGAATAGATTGTTTCTGGTGTGAGATTTCTTTTCATATGTTGCCTCTTGAGTGTCACAGTCTCTGAGTCCCAACATTTTGAAGTTCGGTTGCGGGAATAGGAAATATGATCTTTTTAAAGTTCTGCCTCCCAGTCATTTTGTGAAGGATTGCCACTAAGATATGACAAAGAGCCTTATACTATTTATCTGAGATACTGTTTGATTTGGTTCCTTTACCGCATACGTCATGACTGTCCGGAAATAAGATCCTGTGTACTGTTCATGGATCTTGATGTAGTGTGAAACGATTTGAATGTATCCACACAAAACGTCTCTTATCTTGTCTTCAAATGACTTGAGTTGTTTCTCTTGATAACGATGGTAATATGTATCTGGTTATGGATATTGTCACGATAGCGCTTTTAAGTTAGCGAGGTATCTGTAGACTATCAGCAGTGTACCGTGGTCAATGGGTCGCAGCAATGTCATATTCTTGAGAGTCAGGCAGGTCATTCTGTGTACATCTCGACAGAACTACTGCAAGCACATTGGACTTGCCCTCAATAGGTCGAATGATATAGTCATATATTTGCAAATTAATTGCATAACGTGCGACTCGTGCGTTTTTCATGTTGGACTTTTGAAGGAACGACAGTGCCTTCTGGTCTGTCTCAATGATGAAACGTGAACCAAGAAGGTAACGCTGAAGCTTTGTGACAGCCCATATGATCGCGAGAAGCTCGAGCTCAATAATTGGATATCTGGTTTCTGTCTTTGTGAGCTTCCTTGACACATACATCACAGGATGAAGCATTCCATCTACTTCTTGCATCAAGGAGCCACCAATACCGTACATCGAAGCGTCTGTCCTGGGAATAAATGGGAGATGAGGATCAGGGAGTTTTAAAATTGGTGCACATGAAAAGTAATGCTTTAAATGGACAAGAGCTATGTTGCAGGCCTCCGTCCAGGCAATTCTATTAGAGGAGCCTTTTGTAGTTAACTCAGATAGAACTGGTGTAACTGAAGATAAATGAGGCATAAATTTATTGTAGAACTGTATAAGGCCGAGAAGACTCCGCACCTGCTTCTTAGTCTTAGGAATTGATAGGTTAAGAATCTTCGAGATAGTTTTATCCTCAGTTTTCAGAAATCCACGGCCCACTCTGTGACATAGGAAAGAAATTTCTTTGAAACCTATGTGAACGTTCGAAGGATTTGCTGTCAGATTATTAGAGCGAAGAATTTGAGGAAGAGATTTCAATCCAGAAACATGTTCGTCCCAAGAGTTGTGGAACAAACAAATGTCATCTATGTAGGAGATGATATCAGACCTATGAGAAAATTGTTTCCTCATCATCCGAACGAAAGTCGCTGGTGCGTTTACCAAGCCAAAGCACATGAAATTATACTGAAAGAGACCCTTAGGGGTAGCAAAAGTAGTGAAATGTTTTGCTTTTTCCGTGAGAGGTATTTGCCAATACCCCTTGGATAAGTCAAATTTGCTAAAGTAGGTTGCTTTAGAAAGTTTTGACAGTAAATCATTAAGAATTGGCATTGGCTCTGCGTCAGACTCCGTTATGGAATTGAGTTTACAAAAATCCATGCATAATCTGATATTATTATCCTTCTTCTTGATTATAACCATTGGGAAAGAATAAGCAGACTCTGATGGTGCAATAATGTTAAGCTGTAACATTTGACCTAATTCTTTTTCAACCTTATCCTGAAAGTGGATAGGGATAGGGTAAGGCTTTAATTTAATAGGTTTGTAAACCGTTAGTCTAATATCGTGAGTGATTATAGACGTTTGGCCTGGAATATTAGACAGAACTTGCTGATATAACTCTAGAATAGAAAGAATTTGAGATTGTTGTTCGCTGATAGATCCGGACAAATAGATACATTTACACCTGATTCTGTCGGGTAAAGAAACATGACAGGAAGTTGCAAAGGTACATCATGAAAAGAAGTGGGTTCTTCTTGAATCACTGACAATGAAGAGTAAGATGTAGGATGATCAGTGATTACTTCATTAACAGCATCTAAGATAGGTTTGAGATATTCAGGTCTATCATGGAATTGTTTGAGCATGTTGATGTGAAAGGTTTTATTCTTGCCTTTCACGTCAAGAATGTAATCAACATCAGTCAATTTTGAAATAATTTTATATGGACCACTCCACGAAATGAAAAGGCTATTCTCTCTCGTTGGTAGCATGTCGTAAGCTTTGTCTCCCGGAAGTAATTTCCTTAACTTTTTCCAACGGTTTTGAAGAGATCTAGCTTTTTCTTTTGCCTTTTCAGATGAATCAGTCGCTATTTGCCAAGCGTCTATAAGTGTCTTTCGTATATTCACCACATACTCATAGGATGACTGGCATTCCTGAGTCATCTCCGAACCTGTAAGTAATTTTTTTTATTATCGACATGGGTCCTCGTGGTGGAGCACCATACATGAGCTCAAAAGGCGAGAACCCAGTGTGTTATTTTGGGACTTCCCGATAAGCGAACAGCACTTCTGGGAGCACTCTATCCCAGTCTTGTGGATACGTCATGGTCACCTTCCCCAGTAGTTGTTTTAGTGTTTTTTAGGCGTTCTACCATTCCATTGGCCATTGGATGATAAACAGAGCTAAGAGATCTATCAATATTACATAGTTTCATGACATGCGACATGACATCTGACACAAACTGTGTTCTTCTATCTGATAAAATATTGTCAGGGAACCCCACTCTCGTAAAAATGAGGAATAGTGCATCAGCCACATCGGTTGTAGCAATATGTTTAAGAGGTATTGCCTCCGGCCACCTGGTGCACATATCAATACAGGTGAGGACATATCTATGACCTCTGGCTGACGGAACTGACAGTGGACCTATTAAGCCTATGGCCATTTTTTCGAATGGTCGCACCGAAATATCCTCAGCCTGTATAGGTGCATTATGGTAAGCACCCTTTGTAGCCACTTGTTGGCATGTCTTGCACGAACGACAAAATAATTTGACATCCCTGACTCCTTCAGGCCAATAAAAATGCCATAAGACTCTATATTTAGTCCTAGCAAAGCCCATGTGGCCTGCACAGTTTGTATCATGCGCATGTCTGAGAATGTAAGGTCGAACATTGGTTGGTACCATAATTTGTTGCTGTACCGATGTAGCATCTCTAGCATTACGAATTAATATGTCATTTTTAATTGTATACCAAGGTTTTGACCTTTCCGAGCAACCGACATCATCTGATTTTACCAATTTGAAAAATCTTTTCAAAGAATTATCATTCTTTTGCATATCAATAAATGATGTCTTCGTTAACATCGGCATAAGATGTTGATCTTCCTCCTTGTCATGATTGTTAGTCATTTCTTCTTCCTCTTGAGCCTGTGCCTGTGCTCTTGTAATAACCATATTAGCGTGTAGTATATGCTGACGTTCCCAGATTTCTATATCTTGGAGTGAACACGCTTTTATACCCACAATATTGCCCATGATTATGTCAGCAATTGGTTCCTGTAATAAACATGCTTTCACTTGACCTGAGAAAAATGGAGTATCAATGCGCACAATGGCCACAGGATAGAATTCCACCGTGCCCCCAAATAGGACACATTTTACTTTCTCCCCAGTGCAGCAAGATGGGTCTACCAACGATTTGCGTACCCCAACAGTTGTGCAACCTGTATCACGCAAGACTGAAACTAGTTGATTATTTAAAAAACCCCTGTGAAACATTAGCGAGCCTTTCCCATCATGAGAGGCTAATGCAGGTAACAGCGCGGGCACAGGATGACCGCAGGAAAGTCTGGAGACCATATCTGGCTGAAACAGAGTGCTGCATTCTGAACAATTTGATGGATTAAATAAATCAGCTGCACACGCATTTGCAATATTTGTGTTTTCCCCATTGGGATTAACTGCTTTTGTGTTACTATTATGACTCCAGTTCGAGTTTTTTCGATCCACGCTCCGAGAGCGATTAAAGTTGTTATTACCCCGGTAATAATTCCGTCTCTCTCTACCATTCTGAGGATTATTAGAATGCTGAGGACACGTACAACGGACAGTGTTGAGATGGAGAAGAGTTTTGGTTGTTCTTTGTATAATAGGATCTGTCTCCTCTGTTCATGTAAGTATTATCAGATCTACGCCATCCTCTGTCAGATTGAAAGTAACCCTGTGATGGTCTATTTCCGTCAAAATATCGTTGGGAGTTTCTCTGATATTGATAAGGTTGATTGCCAAAATTGTACCGTCCTCGGAAAGATCCACTATTTCGGTCATTATTCCTGCCAAAATTTATATCCATACTTTGCGATCGAGCTCTAGGGTTGTTTATCTGCACCGAATGAGCTGATGCAACAGGTAATGCCTCTTTAATAGTAGAGTTGTTCACACTCTTCCCTGGGTGTGCCGTCATAAACTGGCGCCCTAACGACTCAAGGGATTGTAACGATTCTGACTTCCGTTCATGTAAATAGGCCAAAAAATCAGGGCTAATGGAGGAAAGTACTTTGTCTCTCAAAATAAGGTCCATCAAGTCCTCATATGTATGTTTGATTTTAGCCAACTCAATCCAACGATTGAAGCATAACTTTATAGTTGAAATAAACTCACTAAAGTCCTTGTTGCTCTCGGGTGTGAGTTTTTTAAATCTTAACCTGTACCCATTCTCGTCTAATTGATACTTTCTTAAAAGTAATGTTTTTGCTGCCTCATAAGATTTTATGTTTTCCTCATCCATTGTTGACACAGCTGTCAACGCTTCACCTGTCATATAACATTAAATGTATCACCCATGATGATTTTTCCAGTTTGTATTCCTCACACACTGTCTGGAATTGGTTTAGGAAGCACGAAATATCGTCTATATTTTGATTAAATTTAGGTAAGTGAAGTTTAAATGATGAAGTATGTTCTCTCTTGACCGAACCTGCACCTTCTTGATTACTCTGTTTATTACTAGCTTCCAATTTGAGTCTATCCATGATAAGGTCTGAATTTCGGTCACCACGATGATAAGTGTTGTTTTGTGATATTGCTCGTCCAGTCACAATGGTCTTTAAATGGGTCAGGTTACCTACTGTTGGGGCCCTGACAAGGTGTACTGTTAGATGCGTATTTCTGATGGAATGAGTGAGTGTAAACATCAATAATTAAGACGCGAATGGATGACAGTTCTACAGGTACACAGGACACTCACTCCAATCACATGTAGAAGTCAAGGATGGCTGGAACTACAGTGGTCTTTTCATACTGTTTAATTGGAAGCACACACTTGGACAGTACGGGTATAGTTACAGGAAAACAGGTCGACATATATCATCATACTGTTGATCAATGGTCTACAATCTTAAGTTGGCATTCATGTTGAAGAACATTACAATGGTTGAGTTTTGGCCACAGTTGGACCACTACTGCAAAACAGGGGAGGCAATACCGTCACAGTATGTATGTATGTATGTATGTATGTATGTATGTATGTATGTATGTATGTATGTATGTATGTATGTATGTATGTATGTATGTATGTATGTATGTATGTATGTATGTATGTATGTATGTATGTATGTATGTATGTATGTATGTATGTATGTATGTATGTATGTATGTATGTATGTATGTATGTATGTATGTATGTATGTATGTATGTATGTATGTATGTATGTATGTATGTATGTATGTATGTATGTATGTATGTATGTATGTATGAGATGCTGGTATTTATTGGTAAGATAGAAACATTTTAGATGTAAAACACACACACACACACACACAACACCAATACTGAACTAGATGAGACGTACTCTACATTGTTGTGAATTCAAATGATTCTCCTGTTTGGTATAGTGTATTTGACATACTCGTGTACAGAACTGGCTCAGGTAGACATAAAATGGTTCAAGGTATACAAGAGACACTACAGGCGGTTTATAAATGTTGTGAGGAAAGCGGATCAAACGTCAATCACAACAAGGTCTGTGTGATGTTGTTCTCTTTGAACAACTCCACATTGAAAGCAGACCTTCCAGACATCACTTTCAATGGGCAGAACATTGGAAAGGCAAGACAAGCTGAAGTATCTGGGAGTAACGTTTGATCGAGGACTATCGTTCAAGTATCATGTCGAACTGATCATAGAAAAGTGCAAGCGAGTGGCAGCCTTAAAAATAATGGCTGTTGCGCGTCTGGAACAGAGACTGCTGTTTCTCCTGTATCTTCAGTTCTTGATTTCAGTAATCGAGTATGGGCTGGAAATATTCATGCTGTTAGTGTCACAGTGTGAACGATGGAACATATTCAGAATTAAGGGATGAGATTAGTTTTGAGCCTTACGCGTGATATCCCCTTTGTAATAATGAGACACCTGCTCGGATTGCTGTCAATTAGATCTAGATAAGCGATGGCCCAGGCAAAAGCATTTATGCAGGTAACCACAGACAAAAGACACCCCATACATGAGAACGTAGCTGACATCAAAACAGCAAGAATAAAGAGGGGGATGTCTTGAAAGGCAGAGGCAGAGGCACCGATTGGACAGGTGACTAGGGTTGAAAATATTTCCAAAAGGGAAGAGTAGAGTAAGTCAGTGGATAAATGGTTAAACTTCCAGCAGACCATAATTAGCATTTGCAGAGAGTGTAGATCTTGGGGCAATGGTAAAGCAGAGCTGGAGATTAATCAGCTGGTAAGTGATCATGCTGTAGATGATGATGTCATTGTGTACACTGATGGGTCTGTAGCGCGTGGTGAGAAATCAGGATGAGGCTTTGCTGCGAGAAGTGCATGGTCGTTGCGGAATAGAGTGGAGCCTACATGACAACAATCTCCAGCATGAGAATGGAGGTAAAGGCAGTTACTGCAGCACTAAGGTGGCTGTCTGAAACTCCATCAACTAATGCAGTTATATTGTCAGACTCTCAAGTCATGCTTCGGAAAGTTTAGAACGGATGGCTTCAGCAGGAATGGAAAACATCTATAGAATCCTCAAGTCTTCAAGAACTGGTGTGGATCTACTTTACTGGTCGTGTAGAGATGGCAATGAGAGAGCTGACAGACTGGCATCGAGAGCACCCATAGTGGGGACACTGGACATGGATAAGGGAGAGAAACTAAGGGCAATTAATGATCGCCTGCTAGATAATGACACTGCAGTAGATGAGTCAACAAAGCTGAGACTGTTTGGCATGAAACGTGGGACTAGCAGAGATGGACGTGATAGGAAAGAAGATGCATCCGTCGTATGTACAACCAGCGTGCTACAGGTGCAATTACCATTCATACTCTTTGACATTTGCTGAGGGAAACTGAGCACCTATGGGTTTGCAGGGAGTGCAGTGAGGTCGATTCTGATTAACAATAACAATAATAACAATCGTGTATTTCACTATGTCATATCAGTACATTTCAAAGAATTTAAGGAGAATATAGTTTTGACCGGGGTTGGTCACGGCATTAATATGAAGTTAGTGTAACCGGGTCTGTTGCCCAGTCAATATAATACGTGTGTGGCCGGGGTCATTTCAGTTAATTGTGTTGTGCGCAGGTAAATATTTTGACGAGAGCTAATTCTTCAATACGTTTTTGGTTCAAGGCATTACAGGCCTTTCTCCTGAGGTGAAAATTCCTTACCTTAGTTTATTCTTCTTCCCAAAGTCCGTTCTTAACCTTTTAGGTTTAGTGAAAAGAAATACCTCGTATAATGGTTTGCCAAAGTAATCCACTGTAACGTTCCAAAGAAAACTCAGCAATGTAGAAAAATTAAATATAGTTTATTTACGTCATTAAAACAGCAATGTTATTGACACAATGGTGAATTTTTTGTTTCTTGCTTACACAAAGTAGTGAGTATCCAAAAATGAAAATGTATATCCACAGGAATAATATATCCAATACAATAAAATACAAACTTGTCTACTTATAAACTAACTTGTCTACTTAAAAATACTTGTCTAACTTGAAAACTTGTCAAGTTAAATACTTGTCTTGATAATCTCAATGACGAAATTCACCTAACACTAATTGTAAAATCCTCTTGCCTAATGAATCCTAAAAATCTGTAAAAGCCCGTCTATCGCCCACGTCTCTCCTTTCTAATATGTATGAATTGATGGTGTATATCTATCTACCTCTTGGTTTTGCCCGTGCTTGAACCCAGTTCTTCTAGTGTTGGTACAGATCTCTCGCGTTAACAAACAAAGCAAAACAAACCAAAAAAAAAAAAAAACTATAACAGACGAAATGTACTGCATTCTGTGAACTAAATTCAGAAAGCAACTGTCAGTATCAGGTAAATCATTATATTTCTTTTTTTGTAATAATGTATGTCAACCATTAATATTCTTTCACATCAAGTGCTGTTAAAGTTGGATGTAGCAGCGCTGGTAAGTGCCAATGAGTTAGTGGTGTAAGGATGGCACGGTACAAATCTGTCTCTGTTAGTTAACGCTGCTTATAGAAGTTAGGCCTTTTCGTGTAACGAGCTGCCGCTCGAGATGACTCGTTCGAATGGAAATTTACAGGCCCGTGATCTGGTGGTGTACTCTCTGGACTCCAGGTTCTACGGTAAAGCTGATGGTAATAGTGGTTGTGTTAACTATACTTCGTATCAACTGGACAGGCAGTCACGCTTCTTTGTAAGTAACTCGACAGGTGCACTCAGACCATCATACACTAGTTCAGGACTCAGGTGTCATAAATATGTTACAGCGTTTATTTCCAACCTTAAGGTTGATCTAATATAGTCATGATTAAATGCAAACGCATGGTAGACCTGGCAATCTCACCAGGCTACCTTCAGATAATGAAAATAATAATGAAAACACATACATTGTTCGGTACTCGTGAACCGTACTAACACAATTGATTGTTGGTAGCGTGTACATGGAAACTCTGGTACCTTACTCAACAGCAAATATCCTCAACGTTAAGAAATTCTGCTCACTTCTAGTTCAAAGAATCTAGTTGTGCTCTGGCGCTTTACTGGTGCTAAAGATTTGTTGACAGCCTGCACATGCTGCATCTACGAAAACCTCGTTAACACCAAAATGCATCTGTTAGAAATAATTCATATCGGGCAAACTGCTCTGATTAACTGCTCTGCCACCATCATCATCATCATCAGTTGCCATCTCCACAACGAAGGTTGGCTGTAATGGATCTCCAACGTCTTCTGTCTCTTGTCTTGGTGGTGCACTCTGATAGACTCTTTCCTGTCCATCTCTTGATGTTATCGTCCCACTTATAGCGCTGTCTTCCCCTTGCACGTTTGCCTTCAACTCTCCCTTCTATTATGGTCTTCTGCAAGGTTTTATGCCTTTTTATGTGGCCAAAGTATTTTAGCTGCCGAACTTTGACCTCCCTCATTAGTTCTCTTTTCATACCTAGATTTTCTAGGACCTCCTTATTTGTTTTCATCTCTTTCCATGGGATACGCCCCATTCTTCTATATATCCACATTTCAAGAGCCTCAATTCTTTCTTCCAAATGCTTATTCATCGTCCATGTTTCTGCACCATACAGAAATGCAGAATATATATAACACTTTATGATTCTCAGTTTTAATTTGTGAGATAACTGTTTGGATGTCAGTATATGTTTCACATTGTTGAATGTAGCTTTGGCCATTCCTATTCTCTTCTTGATTTCTGTTTCACATCTGCCATCTTCTGTTATTATATGACCAAGATATACGTAGCTTTTGACTTGTTCCAGGATTTTCCCATTTACGCTTATCTTTAATGTGGGTTTATCGTTTGTTTTGCTAATTATCATAGTTTTTGTTTTCTCAATATTAATGTCGAGTCCATATTCATGACTTATACTGTTCACTTGCTTCACTAGTTCTTGTAACTCCTGTTCGCTTTCAGCAAACAACACGGTATCATCTGCATATCTAAGGTTGTTTATTGACCTTCCACTGATGTTCAGTCCTGGTATTTCCTGTATCTGTTTGAAAATTTTTTCGGTGTATAAATTAAATAGGCAGGGGGACAGCACACAACCTTGTCTGACACCTCTTTTTATGTCTATGTATGGTGAATAATTCCTTCCCGATCTTACTGTGGCAGTTTGCTCCCAATAAAGGTTACTGAGTATTCTTATATCTTTTCCATCAATACCTATGTCTTCGAGGCATTCAATTATTTTCTCATGATGGACTCTGTCAAAAGCCTTCTTATAGTCAATGCAGCACATATACATACTTTTTTGGACCTCTGTATATTTTTCTGCAAATATTCTTAGGCAAAATATTGCCTCTCTTGTTCCCCTGTTCCGTCTAAAACCAAACTGTTCTTCTTGGATTTCGCTGTCTACTTTACTTTTTATTCTTTCCTGTATGATTTTGAGCAGTATCTTAATTGCATGACTCATCAGGCTGATTGTTCTGAAGTCTGAACATTCTGTTGCATTTGGTTTTTTGGGCAATGTTATGAAAACTGATGTCTTCATGTCGTGTGGTATATATCCTGTATTGTATATATCGTTGCATATTTCTGTGATTGTATCTTTGATTGTATCCGTGAAAAACGCTATTTTATTTTCCCCGTTGACCGCTAACAGCCCTTTCCTTCTGATTGGTCTGGCCAACTAACCTGGGCCCAATCACGTATCTCGTTCTATTCTTAATCCTATATTTTGTATTGAGTTCTGGTGAGCTCGCGGCTATCACGCCAACCTGTTTACCCTTTAACCTTATGATCCCTACCTCTTAACTTACATGTTTTCTTGAATTTTAATAATTTACTATACTATCCCCTTAACTCTTCCCTTGACTGCATTCCCTACCACATATACTAGCTCATCACACTTTCTTAAAGCACCACAGTCGTTTTTGGCATTTTCTTTTTCTTTTGCTGTAAATTTACTATCTCTAAGGCTATTTCGTTAGACAGTCATATCTTCACCAAATGTGCTTTACAATTTGTTTATCAGTTATCAGCAATGGGGTATGTTTTTTGAAATGTGCTATTTTATATTATTTTTCCACATAAGTGCACATATAGATAATTTCATCCTCGCTATCTCTGCAATAACTTTTCAGTTTTTTTTTAACGTTTAAGGGAAATTTTTGTTATTCTTGTCAATTAAACTAATTATCCTATATTTTAGTCCAGGGATGATAACTGTTATGTAACAACTAAATTTGACACACGGCTGTTTGCGAGCGATCTTTTAGTTATTTCCCCTTTTTCCCCCGACCGCGCTATTTATAGCCCACTTGACAGAGGTCACGTGGTCAGCTTCCTAATGGGAAAAACATGTGGCGATGTTTACTTTTGATAGGGCTTAATTAATGCTTTTAGGCTACTTTTTTGTTATAAATACCGGCTTTAATTTTGCGTAAAGCTAGACTAGAAATGTTAGAGTAAATTTTAGAACAAGAACAAACATTTTATCACAATTAGAACAGAAGATATAATAGTCTGAAATAGTGTAAAATTTACGTTTTTTTTATATTTTGTTATGGTTTGTTTATAATGCAATTTTCACTAAATCGGTCACAATCAACATGCATAACAAATTACAGAAATCAAAAGTAGAAAACCTGCAGAAAATGGATATCAAAGATTTGTTTTGGTTTCATGCGTCAAACATTAATTATTGAAAGTTTAAATTGCAAGTCCACATTTATTACCTTAAAATAACACACCCAATTGTCCCCAAAACATGTTTGAATTGCTTTTATGCTACTTTATTATTATAAATACCGGCTTTAATTTTGCGTAAAGCTAGACTAGAAATGTTAGAGTAAATTTTAGAACAAGAACAAACATTTTATCACAATTAGAACAGAAGATATAATAGTCTGAAATAGTGTAAAATTTACGTTTTTTTTACATTTTGTTATGGTTTGTTTCTAATTCAATTTACACTAAAACGGTCACAATCAACATGCATAACAAATTACAGAAATCAAAAGTAGAAAACCTGCAGAAAATGGATATCAAAGTTTTGTTTTGGTTTCATGCGTCAAACATTAATTATTGAAAGTTTAAATTGCAAGTCCACATTTATTACCTTAAAATAACACACCCAATTGTCCCCAGAACATGAGAGCTAACAATTATCTCAATCATACATCATGAGTTCTGATCCAGTCTGCGCAATGTTTTTCTAATATGTGCTGTTTATGAATTGTCTTACTAGGGAATAGCTTTCTGAACAAAGACATATAAGTCTCTATCGATGCTGTTATTGATTCTTTACTAATTGGTTTACTGTGTGATATTTTGTTTGTCTGTAATTTTCAGTGTTTGTGTAATGATTGCTCTTGTAAGATCTTTATAAACTTTTTGTGTGAGATATCTGTGGCAGTGATTCCCTATAAATGCTCTGCTATTATAAGCCTGGTGTATGATTTTGTGTTTGGCTAGTACCTTGTCCATGTGTGAGCAAACTGGACCAGACCTAGTACACAGATCTTGAAACTGAAGTTTGGCCAGCGCATCTTGTGCATTTTCAAGTCTAACTTTAAAATTATCTGTCTCCTCCTTATCCTCACAAAGTTCAATACCTACCTGAAAAATTCAATTTTAGCTCCTAATTCTTCTGCCTATTTCCAGTTCCTACTAAATCTCTTCAAGTTCTTAAAAGTACTAATGTTTGCATGTATCTCTTGCGAATTCTCAAATATCTTTGCGTCTATTGTATCAGCTACCTTTTCTAGAAGTCTGTGGTGTTTCAAAACAATGCCTAATAAAATATGAAGGTAAGGAGGAGCTACATTTTCAATTTCAATCTCTAACATTGGTTTGTGTAAACAATTATTGTAATGTGCCACTTGCCTTTTATTCCCTTTCACATGTTTCATATATCTATTGTAATCTCTTATCAACATGGCCAAACTTCTTGGTTTGCAAGTTGTATGCTCTCTGGATGTCTTTGATGAAAATGTTTGGTTTGTCTGGAGCTCAAGGAATATACCCATGTCTGTGGTGTCTCCAGCAAAACAAGGAAATAATCCCCGAATAAGAAAACAACAACTTGTTTACCACCCTACTCTAAATATTTTAGTGACTCTATCTGAGCTTTCATCCCATTCATAAATATTTCTAAATTATCATATGTATCTCTGACTCTAGCCATTGATAAAAGGATGGTATTAGATTTAGAATTTGGTTTCTCTAAATTTACTACCTGCATTGTAACTTTGAATGAAAGAAGATATACAAACAGTTACTTAGTAAATTCGCTGGCTAGCCGTCGTGTGCACAGGATTGTCTACCAAAGAACACCAATGGAACAGTCCTTATCTCACACACAATTAAAAAAAAAAATTCATATTATAAATAGACAAAATTAACAAGACTTGAACCCCCTGATAGATCAAATTATGTGGACCCGTAATATATTCCTATAGCTTTACATGTTTCTGACGCTTATATATACGCCTCAACCACACATTACTTCACTCAACTATCCCATACACCTCATTCCATCCCCATCCCCCGCCATAGCTAAATATATTATAAATGAATGAAAATGCAAAAAAAAACAGATGGTGCTTTACAAAAAAGTTATTTTTTACTACCTTATTTAAGATTTGTGGTGTATCAGGAATGCGTCTTTTTTAAAAAAGGGAATTTATAATGCTATAAAATCTGGTGACAATTATGCTTGTTCTTGTAATGCCCACACTCACAAAACTGACTACCCACACATTTTCTCACAAGATATGTAAACCAAAAAAAAAGAAGTATGTGGAAATAAATCTTAGCTTCCCTTCGAGAAGTCTTTATAATTATAAAACTCAAACGAATGGGGCCGATTATTTTTTAGATATTAAATTAATAAAAATTAACTTATTTTATGATTTCCTTAAATGATGACGCTGTTTTCAAAAGTCTGTAACTCCGTCAAAACTAATTTCAAACAAATAAAAATGCAACCAAAAATAGAACACAGAACAAAGTTATAGGACACAAAAGAATTTTAGCGCTGTGTTTATCCAGAACGAGTGTGTAATGATTTATATTTTACTGATTTTACTCACACATCAGCTGATTTTCCCCGCCAAAAACTTAAATAGTCTTTTACGGTGCACACAAAATTTTATACCCGGTATCAGAATTCCGGTCACCGAAACTAAAAGAGCGCTCTGGTATAGGGCACAAACAGCCGTGGGCAGCGTAGAGTAAAGTGGATCTTTATCTTGTCAAAGAAGTATAGTTTTACTTACATAATGTTTTTCTATGTTTTAGCTATTGCTGATCTTAAACCTATTGTGTCTTTTACATTTAAAAAGCTTGATATACGGATGTCACATTTGAATCACATGACATTGTTTCAAAATTATTGATGATAGGAAACTTTATCCAGAGCGATCCAACATGAGGTATTCTGATCATCAGAAAATGTCAACCGTCGATCAAATTTTTCTGTCCTTTAATCATCTCTACACTCCAATGGGGGCAGGCCCACTTGAATCATGACTCCCAATTGTCAGCTTCCTGCTGTCTTATACAGGGAATCGAACCCACTCCACCGTGGTTGCAGCTTTAAATTTCACTCCTGATTTAACCCAGGCTGCTAGCCGGAAGCAACTGTGAAAGTAACCATTATGTTGTAAATAAATTAAAGTTCTGAATTAGATTATTCCATTTACTTCACAGTTTATTGGTCACATTTTTAAATTCCTAAATATATACACCAACACTATTGTTACCTTGAAATTATGTCAACCAAATTTTTTTGTTTTGTCATACTGACACAATCGTTTTACCCCGATGTAAATGGGTCCTTGAATCTGCTCTGGAGTTTAGGAAGACAAAAGGAGGCAGTCAAGAAGGAAGCTGATCACTGTTAAATGGATAGCATACCAATGTTAAAGACTTGTTGTTGGCCCCAGCGTTGCTCGTCAGAGTGGTTGTTAGGAATAGGAATATCAACTCGACCTACGCAGTGGTGTGTAGACATAGAGTGAGAGTATAATACGCGAATGATGAAAGAGTTCGAAGAGTTGATAACTGTTCTTTTACTCACTCATGTATGGCTGGAAGTCATCGACGCCAACTGCTGTGTACTTTTTGTTACAGTTTAATTGGACGTACACATTCGACAGCACGGATACAGTGACAAATCACAGGTTGGCATAATACATCATGGTACAATTGATAAATGGTCTTGTAATGATACATGGGCACTCGTTGAATCATAGCACAATGGAATGTCAGTAGACAAGCACTCAGTATTTCCCATATATATATCATCTGAGTTTACTGACAAAGCACGTCAGTTTATAAACAATATTCAAGATGGCTTCTAGACCTAACCTCGTCTAACGAAGATTCCTTTAAAGAATGTTCAGCACATATTTTTCATATAATCATTTTGAACCGCTAGTAATGGGTTCTCATCTGTAGCAGTGATCTCTGGACTCATCAAGCGATAGTACGGGGCATCCCTTTTCTCTTCTTGAAAGTCAACAAATATTTGGATACAAGATGGCTTCTGGTGAGCTGTCACTCACGTTTGGATACAGACAATGAATCTGTATTAAAGTTAGTCATTCATTAAATGTTCTCATGGCTCTGTAGATTCTATCATGATACAATTGACTTCATCATACAAGATATATACTGCTGCTAGAAATGAATGTCTTCTCATCTAGTTAAATATTCTCTCAGACGTACAAATCGTGCGTCTGCTTATCGAAAACGATGGCTTCGTAGAGTTCATTATAAGAAATGCTTTTTGTTACCTTGGTAAATCAGAAAATATGATTCTGCTATTCCTTGGCAATAAGAATAAACACTGGGGTAAAGCATACAGGATAGGTCTAAACGTCTATCACTTTTCCCATCAATCTTGAGATCACTTTTCCCGGCGACAAGCCGATACAAAAAAACACGACAGCCCCCATCAGGGCGAAGCCAAATCACAACTCACTAGCGACACATCCGCTGAACAGCCTTTGACCTTTCTAGCGACAAAGAACATATAGTTCGACTTAGATATGTAAAGATATACAGATATAAGACAGACTCGTCATACCTAGACAAACAATACACATAAATTCAGGCCATAGATATACTGAAGCAAGAAAAATCTATTTCTACACAAACAAAGAATAAGTCGCAGTAAACTGGATTTATCCGCGGGGTTTGATCGAAAGAGCCGGCACAACTTTCAAGGAAAGTAACTCAATAAGAAAGTTCCCTTAAGCACTATTTGGCTTTCAAAATATTTGCGAAGATAACAAGTATATAAATGTATTATATTGCAAGATAGTAAGGACTGCACTTAACAGTCTTACCACACCTCCCGGGGAAAAAAAATGAAATTTTTTTTTTGAAATACATCTAGGAGCAACGTACAATAGGCTCACAACGCATGAATAATGCGCAGATGAAAATATCAGGAAAAATATAACGCCTAATATGAGGCTAAGTCGACTTATGGAGCGACTGGTGAGAATGTATCTCATAAACTGAGAGAAATTATTTCTCTACAAGTATATTTTTCCAGGAAGGTGTCATCAAAGTATAATACAATTCTGGCAATTACACAATGCCTAAAAAATTCATATCATCATTTCGTATTAGATATCTTAAATTTATGATTTATGAAGAAAAAATCATCAAAGCACAGCGGTGAATAAACATCAATGAACCGCTATGTAGTGATACAATCATTATATTATTAAATTACAAATGTGTATCTATCATGATATAGAAAAGGAACTACTATATAACTAGACATATCAAGAAGTCTAAGCCCTAATAGTTATGTGGAATCATGTGGGCATCTTGACAGAATGTCTGCCATCACATTATCTGATCCCCGAATAGCTCGCACAGAGAAATGAAAAGGTTGAAGAGCAATTGCATATCGAGTAGACCTCGAGCTCTTCAAATTCTTACTCTGTATAGCAGTAAGAGCTTTTTGGTCGGTTTCTACTATGAAATGTGCGCCTAGAAGGAATCTCTGTAGTTTGAGGATCGACCAAACCATAGCTAATAGCTCACGGTCTAAAACCGAATAATTCCTTTCTGCCGCATTAAGTTTTCTGGAAATATACATTACAGGATGCAGAGTTCCAGAGTACTCTTGCATTAGTGCCGCTCCAATCCCAGTGGATGAAGCGTCACTACGAAGAACGAATGTCTTATCTTTAGTAGGTAGCACTAAAATAGGTGGTGTTGAAAACAATGTTTTAATCTTATCCAAAGAGCATTGGCATTCCTGAGACCAGTGGACCACATTAGGCGAACCTTTCTTTAGAAGTGTTGAGAGAGGTGCCATGATAGAGGATAGATTCTGAATGAATCTGCCATAAAATTGAATAAGACCTAACAGACTTCTCACCTGTTTTTTAGTCTTAGGGATTGAGATGTTAAGTATCTTACTAGTATTATGGTCCTCTGTCTTTAGGAAACCATGACCAAATCGGTGGCCTAGGAAAGAAATTTCGCTAAAACCAATATAGGCTTTAGAGGGTTTCGCTGTCAGGTTGTGCTCGCGCAAAGTAGACAGCAATTCATCTAACCCTGAATAGTGATCTTCCCAAGTATCGCTGAAAAGACAGATGTCGTCTAGATATGCAATGACATCTGACCGATAAGATAGGATTCGGCGCATCATGCGTACGAATGTAGCTGGTGCGTTCATAAGACCGAAAGGCATAAAAATTCCATTGGAACAAACCTCTAGGTGTTGAAAAAGCCGTGAGAGGTTTGGCGCGTTCAGATAAAGGAACTTGCCAATATCCTTTAGACAAATCAAGTTTAGTGAAAAAAATGAGATTTGGAAAGTCGAGTAAGTAGCTCTTCCAGTAAAGGCATAGGTTCGGCATCGAACTTCGTTACTTGATTCAATTTTCGATAGTCAACGCAAAGACGTATGTTATTGTCTTTTTTACGAACAATAACCATCGGCGAAGAATATGCAGAGGTGGATGGTTCGATTATTTTCAAATCTATCATCTCATCCAACTCTTTCTCGACCTGTGCTTGAAAATGTATAGGTATAGGATAAGGTCTAACCCTAATAGGAGTATGGTCAGTTAGAACAATGTCATGTTCAATGACATGAGTTTGTCCAGGGATGTCAGTGAGTACATCCTGAAATGTTTGCAACATAGTTGAAACTTGTCGCTGTTCTCCTAGAGACAAATCAGGAGAGACAGTAACGTTCTTCCATGATTCACTAGAATGAAGTGGGATCATTGGAAGAGGAAGATTTACATCTGAAAAACTTGTTTCCTCATCCTGTATCACGGACAGTGATGAGTAATGACCATGTTGTACTGGAGAATTGTCCGTTGCTTGGAAAATGGGTTGCAAATAATCCGGACGTTCATGGAATTCAGTAAGCATATTGATGTGGAAGGTTTTATGCTTCCCATCAATATCGACAATATAGTCGACATCGGAAATTTTCGATATTATATCGTACGGACCTTTCCAAGAAATAAGTAGTCTGTTTTCCCTACAAGGTAGTAATACAAATGCTTTGTCACCAGGACAAAGTTGTCGTAAGCATCTCTTCTTATTGGCAAATTGCCTTGCCTTCTGTTTCGCAAATTCAGAAGAAGAAGTTGCTAATTTGCATGCTTCGATAATCTTTTGTCTCAACGCGATGACATATTCGTAGGATGACTTTGTGTCATCGTCAATATTGTCAGATGTTATGAGATCGTGAAGCAACGACATAGGGCCACGCGGACGCGCGCCAAAGACGAGTTCAAAGGGAGAAAATCCCGTATGTTCATTGGGTACCTCTCTGTAAGCGAAGAGGGCCGCAGGTAAAACTCTGTCCCAGTCTTGAGGATGATCCTCAGTTATCTTCCCCAGTAAGTTTTTAAGTGTTCTATTAAGGCGTTCGACCATACCATTAGACATTGGATGGTAGATACTACTTAAAGATCTATCTATCTGCAGAGTAGACATTACTTGAGACATGGTATCTGATATTAGTTGGGTGCCATGGTCTGACAATATCTCTCCGGGGAACCCCAGACGAGAAAATATAAGCCAAAGAGCATCTGCAATATCAGCAGTAGTACTGCTCTTCAGAGGAATAGCCTCTGGCCAACGTGTGCACATATCAACACACGTCAAGATAAACTGATGTCCTCTGGCAGACTTGATCTTAAATGGACCAATAATGTCTATGGCCATTTTTTGAAACGGCCGAATAGGAATGTCCGCCGCCTGAATGGGTGCAGCATGCCGTGGACCTTTGGATTTAACTTCCTGACATACTTTACAAGATCGACAATAAATCCGTATGTCCTTGTTTACCAATGGCCAAAAGAAAGCCGCAAGGACTCTTGACTTAGTACGGGAAAAACCCATGTGTCCAGCACACTGAGAGTCGTGAGCGTGCTGCAAAATTTTAACTCTCAAATTCTTGGGAACCAGGATTTGAGAATGACTTGACGTAATGGAGTCTTGAACCATACGTACAAGTACGCCATTCTTCTTTGTAATCCACGATTTACGACTTGTGTCTTTATTCGGATCACCTTTAGTTGCAAGAATGAAGAATTTCTTCAGAGTGGGATCATCTTCTTGCTGTTTTATAAACGAGTCACGAGAAATTACCAAGGGATTATCTTGGTTATGCACTTCATTATCTTCAGTAGATGAAGTTTGAGGCATATTAAGAGCCTGAGCTCTAGTGACTACAGCGTTAGCAATCTGCATGTTTTGCCTTTCCCACGTGGAAATTTGTTGCGGAGTGCATTCTTTGACTCCATGAATGCGACCGATGATGAGGTCAGCGATCGGATTCGGAAGAAGACATGCGTGTACATCTCCTGTAAAGAAAGGAGTAGCAATCCTAATGATAGCAGTAGAGTATTTCTCTAATGTGCCGCCAAATGTTACACATTTGACTACTTGTCCAGTGGCACGGGAAGGATCTACGAGTGACTGCCTAACACCAATTGTGGTGCATCCAGAATCAAATAGCACAGAGACTGGATTGTTATTCACTAAACCCTTATGTAAGACAAGAGAACCTCTTCCATCATGCGCGACTGATGCAGGAAGAGCAGGAAGAGGATGGCCACAGCTTAAAGTAGACACTGTGGTTGGCTCAAATAATGTTTTGCATTGGGGCACTGAGATGCTCTCCCAAAATCAAAAGCGGCACATGCCATATTACTAGCATCATTATTATCTTTACTCTGTTTATAGGCTTCATGGGACTCTTGTTGTGCAGAGTTTGCCTGAAAATGTGGTTTATGTCTTCTGTTTTGAGATCTACCTCGGTTATTATTACCTCTGTAGTTATTGTTACCTCTATTGTAACCCCTATTTGGGTTTGAGTCATAGTTCTCTTGGTTACCATTATCATATTCATTATAATGAGTATCTCTGTAATTATGATCTTGTTGACTCCAAGACGGATAACTCGGATAGTTTCTATAATTACTTCCTCTACGGAAATTCCTATAATTATGACCACCCCTGTGTCGAGAGCTATCAGCTCGTCTCCAGTTCTTTGAAGAAGAAGAACCCTGAAATGATTGGTTACCTTGGTTTTGATAACTATTATGGTTACCTTTTTTTTCAAATCTGTTTTGAGGTCCCTGAAATCTGTGTGAATAATTGGGATTGTATGGTGTTGCTGAAGCAACTGGCATACTCTCCTTAATCTTAGTGTTGCCAAAAGTCACGTCGGGGTGTGCAGTGACATATTGGGAACAATATTCTTCCATTTCCTTTAGTGATTTGGGTTTACGCTCATGTATAAATTCAAGGAATGGTTTGTTCACACATGACATAATCTTATCTCTGAGCAACAAATCCATAAGTCCTTCATACGTTTTTTCTGTTTTGGAAAGCTCAATCCAACGATCAACTGTGAGACGTGCCTTTGCAATGAATTCTGAGAATTCTACACCTGTCTCAGGCACCATCGTCTTAAACAAAAGGCGATAGCCTTCCTCACTTAGCTGGTATTTTTTTTATCAAAGCCGCCCTAATGACATCATAATTATCCTTATCTGCTTCTCCTACAAGGCATAACCTAGTCAGAGATTCACCTTTCAAGTTTTCTGCTAATTGGTTAGCATATTGTGATTTATCCACATTATGTGTACGACAAGAACGTTCAAATCTATCCAGCCAGAATGTAATATCGTCACTGGACTGATTGAACGGTGGAACCTTAACCTTGTAAGTAGAAGGTTTACCATTACCACTAGATGCCTGATTAACATTACTCATACTTGTCAATCTTAATTTCTCTAACTCAAATTCATGTTCTCTTATTGCTTTTTTTTCTTCAGCTGCTCTGTCTAATCTTTTTTGTTCAGCTTCACTGTCTAATCTTTTTTGTTCAGCTTCCCTGTCTAATCTTTTTTTGTTCAGCAGCAGCTTCTCTTTCTAATTTTTTTTGTTCAGCTTCAAATCTCCTTTCCTCCACCTGCATCTGCAATTTCTTTTGTTCAGCAGCAGCAGTAGCTTCTCTGTCTAGTCTTTTCTCTTCAGCTGCTAATCTTCTCTCTTCAGCTGCTAATGTCTTGTCATATTGAGCAACTGCCCATTCTTCTAATTGTTGACCAGTCTTATCAAGGGATTTCCCTTGTGCAATGAAGTATTCTAATGTAGACATGATGTCTAACAATAATACTAATTACTTGAAACAATAATAATACCACAAGTTCTCAATGACTTGATTAATCAGTACACTATCTCAATCTCAGTGGGGTCACAAGCCTTAATAAGGTCTTGTATAATTTCTTGTATACCAGTAATAATAATAATAAAGTACTGGTTTATACCATAATCCAAGTGCAGTGCACAAGGCAATAGTGTTTTATGAAATATACCTATATAAAACATATGTCAACCAACAGAATACATAAAGTACAAATAGGACTGACAATACGAAAACGTTTGCAGAATCAAAATAAATCAAATAGGGAAATCAATGAAAATAATCACTGAATCTGCAAGGAATAACAACACAAATGACGTCACAGTATATGAATATAAATTGTGAATAGAACTGAAAGATAGAAAAGGGTAGACCAACAAATTACAAACAAATCAAAACAAAACTAAAGAACAAAGAAATATTACAAAAATAACAATAATTACATTCTTCACAGCTAACACAAATAGCAACTAGTTGTTTCAAGCAAATTCCCAACTAAGGAAATTGCACCTAAAAGAAAACGCCCACAACAGACCCTCTATGACGTGGGGATATTCTGTTGTGAGGACACCGCCCAACCTAAACACAACCATGCTGACATATAAACTAATATACTATACAAACAAATAACATATAACATATAATCATAAATGCATATATCATGTGTGGTAATATATAAAGCACTGTGTGGTGCAGATAGGATTGCTCAGTTTATACATTAAATAATGAAAATGTGTTGGGAAAGAGTTTCAGTTCATTAATAGAATGGCACAGTTTCTGAATAAACAAAGTAAACTGCCACTTTAATCAATACTAGATTTTTGATTTAATCTATTATTACAATGTTCAACAATCCTATGAGTATCTAAGAAGGTCCAACGATGAAATTTACGCACTTATGTTCAAGAATACTGCAACAATAGAACAGTTTATGGCCTTCAAAGTATCATCTCTGTACTGTGAAACTCTGTAATGTCTAAGCGTAAAAATGTCAACAACGCTGACCTAGATACTGCATTCACTTGATAGGTCACGTGACAAAGTGTTGACAACGAGCAAACTAATATTGCAAGTGTGTCGTATCAGCCACAGGAAACGGTCTGGTATCGGTAGTCTGTTGACTTCTCAACTTCTGCGAGGTCAAACCCAGAAAGCTGGCTCACCAGTGTTACATATATACTTTCTCTTTTGAATTCCACCAGAGTTAAATGCTGTTTCTATATATACTGTTGAATGGTGTATAGATATGAAGCTGTATTGTTGCTTGTTCACACTGACAGCAAATATTTACAAGACCACCGTGTTAAGAGGTATGGTGGTCTGTGGAAGCTCCAATGTTAAAGACTTGTTGTTGGCCCCAGCGTTGCTCGTCAGAGTGGTTGTTAGGAATATGAATATCAACTCGACCTACGCAGTGGTGTGTAGACATAGAGTGAGAGTATCATACGCGAATGATGAAAGAGTTCGAAGAGTTGATAACTGTTCTTTTACTCACTCATGTATGGCTGGAAGTCATCGACGCCAACTGCTGTGTACTTTTTGTTACAGTTTAATTGGACGTACACATTCGACAGCACGGATACAGTGACAAATCACAGGTTGGCATAATACATCGTGGTACAATTGATAAATGGTCTTGTAATGATACATGGGCACTCGTTGAATCATAGCACAATGGAATGTCTGTAGACAAGCACTCAGTATTGCCCATATATATATATCATCTCAGGTTACTGCCAAAGCACGTCAGTTTATAATCAATATTCGCGATAGCTTCTAGACCTAACCTCGCCTAGCGAAGATTCCTTTAAAGAATGTTCAGCACATATTTTTCATATAATCATTTTGAACCGCTAGTAATGGGTTCTCATCTGTAGCAGTGATCTCTGGACTCATCAAGCGATAGTACGGGGCATCCCTTTTCTCTTCTTGAAAGTCAACAAATATTTGGATACAAGATGGCTTCTGGTGAGCTGTCACTCACGTTTGGATACAGACAATGAATCTGTATTAAAGTTAGTCATTCATTAAATGTTCTCATGGCTCTGTAGATTCTATCATGATACAATTGACTTCATCATACAAGATATAGTGCTGCTAGAAATGAATGTCTTCTTCATCTAGTTAAATATTCTCTCAGACGTACAAATCGTGCGTCTGCTTATCGAAAACGATGGCTTCGTAAGTGTTCATAAGAAATCCTTTTATTACCTTGGTATCAGAAATATGATTCTGCCATTCCTTGGCAATAAGAATAAACACTGGGGTAAAGCATACAGGAGAGGTCTAAACGTCTATCACTTTCCCCATCAATCTTGAGATCACTTTTCCCGGCCACAAGCCGATACAGGAAAACACGACAGCCCCCATCAGGGCGAAGCCAAATCACAACTCACTAGCGACACATCCGCTGAACAGCCTTTGACCTTTCCAGCGACAAAGAACATATAGTTCGACTTAGATATGTAAAGATATACAAATATAAGACAGACTCGTCCTACCTAGACAAACACTACACATAAATTCAGGCCATAGATATTCTGAAGCAAGAACAATCTATTTCTACCCAAACAAAGAATAAATCGCAGTAAAACTGGATTCGTCCGCGGAGTTCGATCTGAGACTCCTTTCAAGGGGAAGTAACTCGATATTGACTTTTCCTTAAGCAAAAGAGTTTCTATTTTGTTTACAAAATATTTGCGAACATAACAAGCATACAAATGTTTTATATTGCAAGATATCAAAGACTGCACGTAACAGTCTTCCAACCTGATTTAAAAAAACCGTGATCTAGAATGATGAAGTCTTTAACACCTCACTTCCCTAAGGCAGTATCAGCGATATGACTACTTTTACTTTAACGATTGATAACTTAATGAAAGAATATCTTTACTGTATCAGATCTAAAGGTCTTTTATATTTAAATATGCGCCCTAATATAACCGACTAGGTTGAACGGAACGCGCTACGCCAAAACGAGGCAAAAGTTAATTTTTTTTAAAAATGGAAGAATAATATTTTATACACTGTTCGAAGTAAAAAAAAAATATTAATCGATCATTTTAAAACAGTTTGGTAAAATGACAAAAGTGCCTTCCTGATACAGTAGTCTGAAGTTATGTTTATTATCGAACTGACCTAACCCGACGCTGATATTCACTTCACGACCAAATATAGATGATGCTGCAAAATTATATGCTGTCATAATTTTCATTCAAAAATTAAAGGAAGGTATTATTTAAGGAATATTATCCTTAACACATTAATTACTGCGAGCGGGTGGGACCGGCTTATGAAATCCCATCATTTGAACAGGGAGCCACTCAGAGCGTCGATCTGTTTAGTAATAAAACGAATGAAAAATGTACTGAAACAACTTTCCGATCTGGTTCGAGATTTTAAGTTGCCACCGGAAAACAAACTCCCAAATCATGGTTGTTTTAGAACACTGGAAAACTGATATTATGTTCATACTTTCGTTTTACATTCATTCGTATATTCTGTTCCGGTAATATAGCTAATCTAGGTCACGTATTGCTAACAAATGTTTATGCGATTTTAAACAGATTGTGTAATATCATGTAAATAGAATGAAATTGTCTTTCAGTAAATTTTCCTCACAAAATCTTGACGATTGGTAATTAGCGAATGTCAAAAGTTACTGAATCCATTTACGTGCAGTAAGAACAAAAGAACATAAACTGTTACACCGGTTAATCAACCTGTGATCACCAAAACATAATGCTCAGTGAATGTGGATCAAAGACGAGGCAAACAACGCGTAAACTAATTTTTATGACAACATTGAAAAATCTCTTCAGAGGCCCTCAGGTACAACACTAGGCTTAAACATCTCTTCAGAGGCCCTCAGGTACAACGCTAGGCTTAAACATGTCTTCAAAGGCTCTGCAGTACAACACTAGGCTTAAACATCTCCTCAGAGGACGTGCGGTGCAGCATTAAATTTAA
Organism: Oreohelix idahoensis; assembly: GCA_024509875.1. Taxonomy (NCBI): domain Eukaryota; kingdom Metazoa; phylum Mollusca; class Gastropoda; order Stylommatophora; family Oreohelicidae; genus Oreohelix; species Oreohelix idahoensis. The sequence goes on along the minus strand of JAMPIV010007312.1, from coordinate 164,187 downwards.
ACATCTCTTCAGAGGCCCTCATGTACAACGCTAGGCTTAAGGTAGCCGTGTTGTAGAAACATGAATTTTTCTTATTTATAACTTTACATTTTGCCTATATATGTCAAAATGTTCCTTGGTAAGAGAGAAATCAAACCATATGAGTGATTGCATAATTATGCTAATTAGCTATTCAAAATGGCCGCTGCAGTATAAAAAATGCAGGGTTATTTTAAACCCACATAACATTATTATTTCTCAACATATAGAGTTGAAATTCTGCATACAAGTCCACAAGTGAGTGCATTATGTCCTATACCAAAAGTATTTGGGATATAGCATGTCCTATGTGTGACCATTTGTAAAAAAAATAGAATTGAAAATTTATCGAACCTCATTAGTATGCAAAATATCTCTACAAATGAAACAAATTGAGAAAGCAAATCAAAGTTTGGTTCTGGACAAGGTTTAAGATATTAAGAAACACTCTGCAAAGTTTCAGAGCATTCCAACAATTCGTTCTTGAGATATCGCATCTCAAAATGTACCTGTCATGCTAAATAGGGAAAGTGAGAAAAAGAAGAAAAAGCAGAAAAATTTTCAGCCCACGTTTTTCACATTAGATCATAAAGAACTGACTTCAAGGAGAGTAATTTTGCCCTTCTCATTAATGGTTCTCTGGTATTTTCTGGTACAGAAGAGTTATGGAATTATTATCATTTCACCTTTTTAGTGTGCGCATCGTAATGTTTTTAAAAAGTGGTTAGTAACCAGAGGTAAACAATGCGTTGTCAAGGAAAAATTAAGATCACCCAGCTCCGGCTCCAATGACATTGCAATAAAGATGATACTAATTGGTACGAAGCAAATGATGAAGAGAAACGATATAATCACAACCATTCTGGCGACCTTCTGGTTGCGTAGAGAAACGATATCAGCTTGGGCAGAAGTCGTAGACTGCTTCCGCCAGTTAGTTTTATGTTGGAGCTGGACGACCAGTATTATTGTACAGATAATCACGATAACAAAAGCACCAAAGGGAATCAGCACGTTATTGATAACATATGACACACTCTCCACGCCTTCACGATCTTCTGTGTAAAGTAGACCAAGGAGGGTTTTGTTTCGTGCAGGAAAGAACTTCATTCCCAGTCTGTTGACAACGTATGCTGGAGTTGTACTAAATATGAGGATGATGAAGACTAGGACAATAATGATAATAACTCGTCTATGAGTGATGATAGACTTTACCTGGGAGACATAGGAAAGATGACATTATTACACTGTACAATTCTAAATTGGTTATTCAGTTTTATTTAACAATTGCATTTTTAAATGGAAAATTTAGAAAGGACGAAGTACAGAAACTGTGACGGTATTGCCTCCCTTGCTTTTCAGTAGTGGTCCAACAGTGGCCAAAACTCAAGAGTATCTATTATAGGCTTCAATGGAGTCTATCTTTACACAAAATTACTCTTGGCAGAAATGTCGATAGAAGACTAGTAAAGCTTCTGTCACCTGGGAGTCTTCATAAGATAATCAGATAAGCGAAAACAATGCTGGCTGTCACTAAGCACGCTAATTCTATAATCTGCCGACACTTTTATGAAGAATTTTGCAATGGTTTATTCTAGCTCGTTAAGCCCCCACCGCTGAGTTAATCAGTGGAATTTATTATTATAATATATATATATATATATAGCTCTGTTTAGAGTGTGTGTTTAGTAACTTTGGCTGAGACAAACATGTAGTAGATTTAAAAGGATTAAATCGAAATTAAATTTGTAACATTACAAATAACAAAATTTAATAATCACTTGAAGTTTTAACAGTTGGAAAATAAATTGAAAAGTTATGGAAAAGGTTTCACCACTTGATTGGGATTTAAATGAATAACGGAGGTCACTTTTGCAGCGCACATTGTCACTTGGCTGCCAATGGTAGTTTCTTCTCTTGCTGGGTCAGTTCTTTTCACTCTGCTCTCGCTCGTCTCTGGTCAACGTTCAGGCGCCGCACGGTCACAGAACATTCAAGGAGTAACGGCCAAGTTGGTTCTGCGTCTGTCTATAAGACCCTCTTATGATGGCGTTTTGCAAAACGTCAGTCCACTTCTACCTTCACTTGGTTCCAGAGATAGTACTTTTTGCTGGTACCACCAATAACTGGTAATAAAAATAGAAACGAAACGCTCTTCTGAGTATGGCGTTTTTTCCGACACATGTATGTGCGGCCCCCCCCCCACCCCCACCCCCCCCCTTATTCTTAGAATGTACAACATTTCTTTCATCTTTCCCTCCCTTCTCCATAGGGAACCTGGAACTACTTTAAGCTTTTAGTTCTCTTTACGAAACTATCAATAAAGCAATCACCAGCCCATGCAGGGGTGGTTCATGAATCATCATTCTATATGCTGAGGTTGCTAGCCTCAAATGACTTTGACATCCAATAGCGAGTTTCACACAATAAATTTCACATGATACTCTATACATATATGTTAGTTCACATGTTAGTAATAAAATATGAAATGTAAATCCCAACTTACGCCAATCCTGGTTACAGACTTGTCCCACAGATGAATAAAAGAGACGAATCTTTCTCTTACACGTGTCTGCGATTTCTTTTAATTTTACAATAGATTGCCCTCTCTGACTCCGTGTTTCTTCAGTTTCCTAGTCCCAGTGTTCCTCGTTAAAATGTAGAGATTTCCTGTGCTTTGGTAAGTCTTATCTGGTTCAACAATAAAAGGTCCGGTTAACAAATAGGAATTATGAATCTATTTCTTCACTCTGGCTAAGGTCTGATGTTGTCTTTGCGAGAGTGCAATCACAGAAAAATAAAACTGTGAAATTCGTCACCTATATTCCTTCCAATGATGTTATGAATCTAATCAGAAAGATCCAATCATTTCAAACAGGTCGGGTGTGGCACTTTCAAAATATTTCCTACACGTAAACATTTTGCAAAAGGTCACATCTCACATATATATATATATATATATATATATATATATATATATATATATATATATATATATATATATATATATATATATATATATATATATATATATATATATATATATATATATATATATATATATATATATATATATATGATTTCTTGCATTCACTCTCACCAACACATTTTTAGACTCTTTTGTCTAAAATGTAATAAATCGATGATTACTTTTTACCAAGTGACCGGAAGCGATTATATCACTCTTGTCTGCCCATAGGTGTCACACAGACGGTAATGTTGGTGTAGCAATGATGACCCGGAAGCGCTTATGTCATCAGTTCCGCCTCATGCACGGGTTATCATGTGTTTCGCCAGACAAACACATCTGGTTCTATTCAACACTCCTTGTCGCTTGAAAAGATGATCAGACCGATATTGTGATAAAATACTGTCGCTGACCGTCTAATAACCTCGCGTGACTTAACACGTCTTCGTAAAGCGTGGATGCGACACAATAAGATAGAATTACTCCCGTAGCAAATACTGCTATAAGGGAGTGGCGTGTAAGAGACTTCACCGTGCTATGTCCAGCATAGAGCAAAAACATTGAAAATACAAATGAAAAGGCATGATTTATGCCAAATAAAAGCGATGAGTGAGAAAACTGAAGAAAAAGAAAGGATACTGCCGAATGGCTTGCTGAAGGTGTGAGAGATCACACAAAAGAGCATGTTCAGACGTTTTATCACAGCAACTAGTTCGAAATTCCTATATCGTAAACTCAGAGACAGCTTTTAATAGATTTGTGTTAAATTTGTACACATTCATGATCAATAATTCTGTCAGACACGATTGTTTTAACAAACTTTTATAAATACGGTTTCATGTTTAAATAATAGAGTTGGTTGTGTGTACTGTAACTGAGAAAATTGATAACAGTAACTTATATAGATGGAATAAGACGATATTCGGTGCTGGATATTTATAACAACACAAACACATAAAACCTCGTTGCTTGTGAAAGTGCTGAAACAGGTACATCATGTTCCATGTTGCACCCTATGGAACATAGAACCATCACTGCTGTTGGCTCCTTTGCAAGAAGCTGGCACTAAAACATTCACGTGCTTTATGGAATAATTTGTTTTACATGACAAGGTTGCCAGTCCCAATTCAAACTCTTAGTAGCTGCGTCGTTGGACATGCACAATGGAGCAGACGGCGTATTCATTCTTTGTCTTATAACAGACCCAAGGGTACTGCACGGGGTAGCAAATGGAACGGTGTTATGTGGCACCTAGAACGGATTGTGACACTAGTACTACTTAGTTGTTCCTCAGTAAATAAATATTAGACAAACATAAAGGTATATTTTCAGGCACTCGTAAGAAATAAAGAAGTAGAACACTAGACAACATAAAAACAACAGACGTGAGTGGCTTACCCAGGGTTCGAACCCCGTACCTTCCGTACGACAACACCACCTAGCTATACAAGCGAATCACACTATCCTCCCGGCCAGCTAGGTATCACCAAAAATGATACTTTACTGACCGGTCATCAGTGCGAAACCCAAGACAACACCGGAAGTTTACAATGGGCACCTCAGCCTATTAATGACGCAATGCGCCATACTATACTATCAGCTGTCTTCCTCCTGACCCGGTTCCAGTCTAGTCCTCGGTCCTTCATATTGTGACATATTATGATTAATTTTACACGGTAAAACTCATTATGTTACCCAACATACATTCCCTTACAAACAAACCTTCAAGGGCGCTGTTATACACAGACATCTCTCCATTGTAATTAATGCGGTGATCCAGCTGGTTACCCTAGTGAACGCTGTGTGGGGCATAGCACTTGTAAGATATTGTAATTCCATGAAATCGAACGGCACATCTGCTTCAACGAACGCTGGTGTGTAACACAAGTTTGTCCAGAGCAGAGTAACAAGACAACCTATATCTGAAATCGCCAGACCTAAAGGTGGATGTAAAATGCATTTATAAGTATGTGTCTTCATCAGAGGTCACAATAAGTATGAAGTAAGCATAAATGTTGCTATTGAGCAAGGTGCTAGACTAGGGAATACACGGAGAAGTTTACTGGAGACAGACATGAAGTGGATGAAGAAGATATCTTAAGACCTTACGCTGAAGACAAGAAAACTTGGCATAAAGCATATGGACCTTAGGGAGTTGAAAAGTGTTGATGATGATGATGATGATGATGACTAGGTAACTAATTCACATTCCATAACGTTGTTGCTTTTCAGTATAACAACATATAAATAGTTAGAAAAAAAGGATGGCGGGGGGGGGGAGGGGTTATTGGAAGAGAGAGATTTTTGACATCACGTAAGGAGGTCTGGGTTTTTATGACGAAATGTGACAAGGAGGAGGAGGTTCAAGAAAAGGCAAAAATTGCATGACGTCTCAAGCGGATGACCTCTACTGTCGCCAGCGTCCTTTTCTCTTCTCCTGGTAAAATGCTACTTCATGATTATTGTCCTTAGTTTTGCATTGGTAATCTTGCCTGACCACTTTATTTTACTCACCACTTTATACAAATATATAACTTCTTAATTGTTTATATTTTAGAGCCGTACAATAGGACTGACTTAGCAGTGGGGATTACGATTCTAATTTTTTTTGCAGGAATTAATTTCCCTTTCTTTTTCTATATATTTTCCACTTCAACGAAATAATCATTTTTTTTAAAAGTCGTATTTTAATATCACTGTCGGTTTCTATAACTTTGAATATACTGATGTCAATATATCCGCATGGTTCTTGTCACAGTATAATATCTACACTTTCATGACATTGTCCTCTAAGCTCGTATCAAACTGCGAGAGGTCACACAATCAACATACTTATAAACGCCATTCACAAAGCGTACACGAAGGCGTGCTGACAATCTCCCTTTTTAATAATAACAATGAAACACGTAGGAATTCAATAATAATAGCAATACATTGTCAGCAATAACCATATGACTGGATCAACAAGTCCTACTACCACTAGACTATACAACAATGCTGTACAACAGCCAGCAACCATAAAGAGAGCACGATTAATATGCAATGCGGCTTCTAAAGCCGGCCAACTGACATCTTTCTCTGTCAGGCTTCCTGTTCACTCCATTCCATTGCACCCCTTTGCACCATTTTCTTTGAAAGCTGATGTGCGCACCAAAATATATGTTTATTCCACCAAAGTCCATGTGCGCAACAAAAGATATTATGTGACATCTACCCCCTTCCCCAGAAAAGAAAACGGAGTTTTCTTCTCTCTGAGAGTAGTAGATTGCACACCAAACAACAAAATATTAGACAAGTTCAACCCAAAAAAAAAAAAAACAATTTTACACTGGTGTACGTAGACGTCGTGCCTACGAACACATATATCTCATGTCCCAAAAATTACAATCTAGACAGAGCATCTGCCACGACATTAAGTGTACCCTCTAATGGGATAATTGTGAACTGGAACTGTTGTAGCAACAAGGCCCACCGAGTCAATCGTGAGGTTGTCGACTTCGAAGATTTCAAAAACAGTAAAGGTCGATGATCTGTCTGAAGTATAAACTGGGACCCTATCAAGTAACTGGACAGTTTTGACACTGCCCATACTATAGCCAGGCATTCTCTTTCGATTGTTGAGTACCTGGTCTCTGCCGGTAACAGTTTCCGACTAACATACATCACAGGATGTAGTGTACCCTCGTGGTCTTGCATAAGACATGCGCCAATTCCCACAGATGACGCGTCAGTCCGCAGTATAAAGGGTTTGCTCAAATCAGGCAAAAGAAGGATTGGTCGTCTGGAAAATAACTCCTTGATTTTTGATAATGCTTTCTCGCATTCTGTCGACCATACAACCCTGTTAGGCATCCCTTTACTAGTAAGAGAGGTTAAAGCATCAGAAATTGTAGAAAATTGAGGGATGAATTTGCGATAAAAATTGACAAGTCCCATCAGGCTTCTGACCTGCTTCTTAGTCCTAGGTGCCTGTAGTTCTAAAATTTTTGTAACCGTGCCAGTCTCGGGTTTTAATAGATTATTACCTACTATAAACCCCAAAAAACTCATCTCACTAAAACCGATACAAATCTTACTAGGGCGTGCCGTTAAACCATGCTTACGTAAACAACGCAACAGGGAAGACAACCCCGACATATGTTGTTCCCATGTTTCATGGAACAGGCAGATGTCATCGATGTACGTAATCACATCCGTACGATGACCTAGTAACTTTCTCATCATTCTGACGAAAGTTGCGGGTGCATTAACTAGCCCGAAACACATAAAATTAAACTGAAATAAACCCTTTGGGGTGGAAAATGCCGTCAAAGGTTTAGCCGACTCGACAAGAGGAACCTGCCAGTATCCCCTAGATAAATCCAGTTTACTAAAAAACCTGGCATGGGAAAGTTGCGTAAGGAGGTCCTCTTGGTTCGGTATTGGCTCAGCATCAATCACAGTGACACTATTTAATTTACGGAAGTCGATGCAGACACGCAAGGATCCATTTTTCTTTCGTACCACGACCATAGGGAAGGAGTAAGTAGACTCCGATGGAGAAATGATCCCCAACCGTAACATGTCATCTAGTTCTTTTTCAATCGCCGACTTGAAATGTAATGGCTGCGGATACGGCTTTACCCTGATCGGTTGGTCGTCCGTCAGGATTATATTGTGGCAGATCAATTCGGTACGTCCCGGCAAATCAGTGAGAACATCCTTAAACTCTCCAATGACCGATCGTGCCTCCGATTTCTGTGTTATCGTTAGGTCGTTACATATCTGCACATTCTCCCAAGGCTCAGAAGGAGCAAGGGGAACGAGAGACAGCTGGAGATTAATATCATCTCCCATGTCACCCAATTAATTAATGACCACAAAACATGCCATCTTCGGGGTCTCCCCAGACAACCTAGTGTCCACCCCTTTTAGAGCCTCTGGCCGTTCCATATAAGGTTTTAACATATTAATGTGGAATACCTTCTCCTTGTTCCGAAACAGGATTAAATAATCAACATCCGTTACCTTCTTAAGCACCTTAAACGGCCCATGCCATGTAATGCTCAAACGGTCTTCCCTTGATGGAAGAAGAAGCCATACCTTATCACCGGGAACCAAGAACAGTAGTTTTGATCCGCGGTTAGCGTATTGTCGGTACCGCGCCCCCGCCACGGATAAATTATCACGTGCCACGGCACACGCTTTGACAATACGGTCACGCAGGTTTATGACGTATTCGTAACTGGAGACGGAGGACCCATCAGAACACCCACCAACCAGTATATCTTTCAGAATGTGCATTGGGCCCCTCGGATTCGCCCCGTATAATAGTTCAAATGGGGAGAACCCGGTGCTCTCCTGAGGCGCCTCTCTATAGGCAAATAAAACTGCTGGAAGGAATTTATCCCATTCTTGGGGAAATTCAGCAGTGAATTTGGCCAACATATCCTTTAATGCACCATTAAAACGTTCACATACCCCGTTTGACTGGGGATGATAAGGGCTGGTGAACGATTGGGAAATGCCCAACAATTTAGTGATCTCGGCCATTTCCTTAGAAATGAATTGACGTCCCCTATCTGACAGTATCTCCTCGGGAAACCCAAACCTACTGAACAACATCTGCAACGCGTCCGCCACAGCCTGAGAGGTGATAGTCCTCATTGGCACAGCCTCGGGCCATCTTGTGCACAGATCCACCATTGTCAGAATAAAACGAAAGCCTGTATCTGATGCAACAGAAAGAGGACCAACGATATCGATTGCAACTTTCTGGAAGGGGCGAACCGACAAATCAACAACCTGCAACGGAGCCTTCGGTAATTTACCTTTATGTGTCACTGGCTGACATACCCTGCAAGACCTGCAGTATACCTTAATGTCTTTGTTGTATGCCGGCCAATAGAATTGTGACAGAACCCTATGGCAAGTTCTTGCAACCCCCATATGTCCAGCAAACGGTGAATCGTGTGCCACCTGCAACACCTTTGATCTAAAGGCGACAGGCACAACCACCTGGCGCTTGAATTCGAATTGGCTGGAAAAGCATCTGGTAAGAACATCATTTTTCAACTCAAACCAGTAACGTGCCAACTTCGTGCACTTTACATCACCATTTTGGGCCAAAGTGTAACATTTCTGCAATGTTCCATCAGCTTGCTGCTGCTGGACAAAGTCCGATGCTGGTACATCGGGACTCGTGGAGGCAATACATGGGACCGCGTTAGATGTCGGTAGTTCTCGCTGTATCGCCAATGAATTGTCGTCTGATCTGGTCTGCGCCCTTGTGACCACCACATTTGCCACAACTGACCGTTCGACCTGCCATTTTGTGATGTCGGCCTGAGTACAGTCACGAACACCATGCACGTTCCCTATAATCAAATCGACCACTGGAGCCTCAAGAACACACGCCTGCACCCGACCAGAAATAAAGGGTGTAACCACTTCTATAATGGCTAGGGGGTAATATTCAACATTCCCCCCAAATGTCACGCATCCGACAGTCTACCAATAAGGCACGATTTGTCAATACATGATCGGCGCACTCCTATCGTAGTGCATCCTGTGTCCCTCAACACAGACACCAACTGGTTCTGAACCATGCCCTGGTGTAACTCTAAGCTTCCGCTCCCATCAAGAGAAGAGAGGCAAGGCAGAGTATGACCACAAATTAGTAATGGTCTGCCATCAGGTACAAACAAAGGCCTACATCCTTCGCAATCTTCGTTATTAAAGGTTTTCAGAACGCATGCAGCATTAGCCTTTTCTGAATTGTTTGGACAGACTCTTGCAGCATGTCCCCTTCCGTCACACGCACCACATCGAAGTTGACTACCATCATCTTTTGTAGGACTACCCTTTGGTGAATTGGGATGTTCTTGCTCCCGTTTGTCATCCCTATCATTCCTTTTACTCGGACCACTTCTTCTATACCAGCGATGATCGGGATCGCTAGTAGTGTCTATTCGGACCTGCCTCCGAGTAGACCTGTCATGTCTATCTCCCGTGTATCTAAACGGAGATCTATCCTGACGGTTTTTTTTCTGTATCCCTTAAAATTATCATAGTTCCCATGAGATCCATGCCCACTAGAGTATTGCCGATCAAACCTTCTCCTGGCAAACCTGTCCGCACTCTTGGACCGATGCTGCCGGAAAGGTTTCCCAATAACCTTGCCAACACATGTAGCGAAAGGCTCAGGGACAAATGACTTGTGAATTGTCTTACCAGGGTGAGCGGTAACGTACTGCCGCCCCAACTCTGACATAGCAGTAATGTCTCTGGGTTTGCGTTCTTGAAAAAATGCAATCATGTCAGAACAACATGAGGACAACACCTTGTCCCGCAACATGAGATCAAAGAGTCCATCAAAATCCCTAGTTATTCCCTCCAGCTCTGTCCATCTATTAAGGAAAAGTTTAATTTTGGTGACAAAAGAGCCGAAATCTTGGTCGGCACTAGGCATCGCATCCCTGAAACGAGATCGATACCCATCAGCTGTCAGCTTAAATTCTCTCAACAATGTTGCCTTTACGGTATCATAATTAGTTCTGTCAGCCACAGGCAAACTATATACGGTATTTAAAGCAGAGCCGGAAAGCAATGCAGATAAAAGTGAAGGCCATTCCTCCTTCCTTGCCCTCCAGGCAAGAGCCTCTGATTCAAATCTCTCCAAAAAGAAGTCCATGCTATCTACTTCCTCCCGAAAATTCGGTAATCGTAGCCTATAAGGGCGAGCTGGCTCCCTAGAAGTCGAACTAGGATTGCCAGCATCAAGCTCCAACTTTTTTATAGCAATTTCCTTGTCCGCCTCAATCTTCATTTTTTTTAACTCCATCCGTCTTAGATCTGCCTCAATTTTTTTATTTTCTGTATCTGCTTGAATCTGTCTCAGTTCTCTATCTGCGTCAATCTGTTTCAGTACTCTATCTGCTTCAATCTGTTTCAGTTCTTTATCTGCTTCAATCTGTTTCAGTTCTTTATCTGCTTCAATCTTCAATTTTTGTAGTTGACGCTCCTCATTGCGTTCTCGTCTGTCATCTTCTTGTTTTTTCTGTAACTCATACTCTTTGTGTTCGGCCTTTGCCCACTCAAGCAAAGAATCCCCCGACTTTCCTGTCTTCTCTCCAATTTCTATAAAATCCTTAAGGCTAGACATAGTATAGATCTATGTGCAATACAAATGCGGTGGCAAGCTAAGACATAAGTAAAGGTATGAAGGTTCCCAATTCCTCAAATTGTACCCATACCACTACAAAATTAATAATAAATATATTGTTGCACAAGACCAATATATATTTGCAGACGATGGGTACGATGTACCTGCAGTCACGAATACACCTGATTAAAAAAACAAGCAGGTGAAAATACAGTATGACAAGACAGTTCCAAATAAGGGATCCGATGAAACGAATCCTTGCTTGTCTATACCCAATCAATGTCAAGATACAATGACATAAATCTCAAGCTCACACAGTGGTAGCTTTAGACAAGGACATCTGCATAATGGCTAAAAAAATGATGTCCGTCTCTTATTTCACCAATGCGTGATTTTACAAATACATATCATATACAAAGGAAATCCAAAAATTCATATACTATGAACAGTACATACAATGATGAGACACGAACTCACTTGACAAACAAACACCAACAGTACGATAAGAAAGTGATGACAGATATGAGATAGAAACACATAAGTATATACAAACCGTACTGTTAACAAACGAGAACAAGGAGATTGTCAATATAACTTATGTACAAGATAGCAAGAAGGAAACAGGAGAATACGACAGCAAAACATGACGAAAAAGAATACTTGCAAAAATATGACACTATGCATACAAACAAGACAATCACCGCTAAAACACTGAAAATGTGCACGGTCAGTTATGCTGGACAGTCAACAGGGTCAACTCTCTGTGCCTGTACCCCACTGCAACACTGACAGTGTTACTGCCTAAAGAAATCAGTTCAACATAATCCCTTTCCCATAAGGAAAAAAAAAATCTGTTAAACACGCCACCAATACCACACTTAAAACCAATGCATTACAATAATAAGACAACAAAGACGGCACGAAAACCAGTAGTGGACGGTGAAGCGACGAGGTCTGTAGCAAGGCAATATCAAAAGGCAGAAAGAAGTCACACAAATAATTGAAATATGTAAAACAAATGAAATTGCAAATGAAAGTATCAGAGACAATGAAAAGAACAGATAATAAAATAGTAATAGAAAAGCATCATTGCAAATACCAGCATATGGAGAAATGAGCTAAACGAAAAAAAAAAATTCAAATGGATGAGCAGAGTAGACCAGTAATTAAAAACATGACGATAAGGGAAACACACAAAATAAAATGACGTCAAAAAAGAAAGTAGAACAGCAAGAGAAAAGAAAACAAGAAATATAACTAAATTTATGACTGTCTTTCTGTAAACTGAATCCTCAAATTTCCAATCCCAGCTCCTCAATCGAATGATGATAATGAATCACGAGACAAAAGCACGAATAGTACCAACAAATGTTATTGCCACAATCAGTTACGATTAGTGCACTCTGCACTGTCCGGTTGCGGCAAAATTTTCTGAACAAATTCAAAACCAAGATCCACAATCGGCGTCAGTTATTCTCGTAGCTGAAGCCTTGAAACCACCAATGGATGTAGTAATAAGAAAATACATCAATGTTCAGTATTTCCCATTCCGTTTCGCTCTCAAAAATCCACACCAATGTAACTGGTCTTCTCATGTCTGTGTCCAAGAAAGGCTATACCAGCATAATAAATGATAACTGGTAAACTCAGCGACGTCCAGAAATTATCATTCGTTATCGAACCATAGCTGCAGTAAGAAACGACATAAAGTCCATCAGCAAGACGTCACGTCTTTTATCAGCTGCGTAACATAGACCATTGCATCAGAAAAGTGTCATGGTCGTATCCACTATTCACGTACAATTAATCAGCACGACTACAATGTTCTGTCTCATCCAACGCTATATATAAGCATCAGCATTCACGGATAATGCTGCTCAGCAAATCACACATAGTTCCTCATCACGAACAGGTTCTCAGCACGACAATGATAGTCGGTAGTATTCACAAACGAGTTAAATTTTCATGCGGACAAAAGGTCACTGCAGCAGCGTCGCGCATTAAGCATGCACAGGCAAGGCAACGTATTCACGGTAGAGGCGAGCTGTAAGATGTGTACTGGCAGGTACACACGTGTAGTATCCACATAATTTGTTGTACCACAAATCCCACTGTAGGCGACGTCTTCGTGCTCTCAGCAGGTAGGCCACCACTTGACAACCGATAATCCAAAAATCAGCAGGCAGCTGCAGCGACCGACAAATTAAAACCTCTTCGCCTACGCCTGGAAGGAACTAAAACCTCCTATTTTCCACCACAATTACGACAGACCCACAATTAGCTCTCCAAATCACTGACAATGGAACTAATCCAACAACAAGACGGCATCGTCGTCGCCCCAGCCAGACAGGAACTCATTAAACATTAGCTTCATAGTATTCACACTGCGCAATGAGTCCATGCACGAACTTGTAGCTTGTTTTTGCCGACAACAAACCCATTGCAAAATGTCCTCATCAGAAAAAACAATCGCACATATAATGGGATGCAACCCAGTCGCCAACAAAAGCCTCGACAACTGTAAACTTGCTATGAGGGAGCCCGTAATAAGATCAATACTACAAATATCCAGATACAAGCAGTCACTAACAAAGTGGAACGCTAAAATACACCTGTATAGAGGACCACAGCCCCCAAAAATATGTCACAGTATAATATCTACACTTTCATGACATTGTCCTCTAAGCTCGTATCAAACTGCGAGAGGTCACACAATCAACATACTTATAAACGCCATTCACAAAGCGTACACGAAGGCGTGCTGACAATCTCCCTTTTGAAAAATAACAATGAAACACGTAGGAATTCAATAATAATAGCAATACATTGTCAGCAATAACCATATGACTGGATCAACAAGTCCTACTACCACTAGACTATACAACAATGCTGTACAACAGCCAGCAACCATAAAGAGAGCACGATTAATATGCAATGCGGCTTCTAAAGCCGGCCAACTGACATCTTTCTCTGTCAGGCTTCCTGATCACTCCATTCCATTGTACCCCTTTGCACCATTTTCTTTGAAAGCTGATGTGCGCACCAAAATATATGTTTATTCCACCAAAGTCCATGTGCGCAACAAAAGATATTATGTGACAGTTCTACATATTGTAGGGGCGTTTCTTCAAGTGTAATGGTGTTATCACGCACTGCATTTAGTATCATATTATTTCTTTTTTCGATATATTTACAAACAAGTAAAGCGATATCATGTATTTTTGTTTGCATCTGGTTCCTGCTCAAGGACACTAGAGACATTTCATCTGTAAAATCTAGATCTTTGATCTGTTTAGCCAGAGTTCCCTGAATTCTAGCTCTGTTGGTTTATGTGGTTTTCATAACCCAGATTTTATAGCCAGTAAAATATGAGGCATTCCTGCTGCACTCCTTTTCTTGTTTCAAAAGTTTTTGTCAGCTCTGCTGCATGGGGTGAGGTATTTTTAATGAAATTATATATTTATCAAGACTTTACGATAACTTATTATCTCTTGTTTTCTGAGTTTACCGAATGTTACGATGGTGTCTTTAGATGCTTAACACCCACCGTATGCCCGGGTTCATGGGCTCTGCTAGGGTAAACTTCAAAACAGTGCACACTGATACTTGCATATGTCTAAGTCGTCGAATAACACGCTGTGAACAATAGTACCACAATTTATTTGACGAAACAAGTGATGAGATGCCCAGTACATCTACAGCAACAATAATCTCCTCTGGTCGGTCAAACATAAACTAGAAACTCATGGATGGTTTATCTACGCCTCTACACCCCTGCCCATACTCCAATATTTCTCACAGCTCTCATAAATCTATAGAGCACTTAATCTAAATCACATAACTCCCCGAATCACACAGAAACGGTTGCTGTCGACAATCTTCACAACTCTACTTGCAAGATCACATCTCGACACTTCAACATCTCTCAGCGGACTCTCAAACTCTAGCTATCCAAGCCAACTCACTGATAGCTCACTCACTCACTCACACCTAAAATACGAGAACAGTGACCATACCTCTCTCTGCCAAACATCACGCATAAATCCTTCACACCAGTGAACACAACAAACTCACAACAATAAATAACCCATACTCCTTCCTATTAACTACCAACAATATTCCCAGTTTCTACTGTTACACAACACCGAATATATTTTACTTAATATTCTCATCCAATTTAAAGAAGTGTGATCGTCTTGCAAGGAGACTTATTATTCACGGACTGGAGCCTTCTAATTCGAAGGCACACAGTGCAGTGGCTTGAATATTCTTCAGAGATTAGAAAGTGTCCATAAGTTTTAGATCTGGAATGTCAATCCGCCGTTGACTTTATACTTGAAACAAAGATTGAACAAAACCGAAATTGGTACCGTAATTTTGATTCATGGAAACAACAAAGAAGGGAGGAATTGCTGAGAACGAAACAAATTAAAATTATGCTTTATTTGCACAGAAAGTTTTTTGTTTCTTCAGTTTTACATTTAAAAAAATGCATATGCAGTTTACGTAAGAATTGTGTTACAATTAAGACACTGGAAAAATTAAGAATGCCACAACATTTTGCTAACTGTGTGAATCTTGACAGGGAAAAATAGTGCACGTTATAACATTATTATCATACCTAAAAAACTGATGTTGACTGGGTCCTTGAAACCTTGCATGACAAAACAGGTAATGTTGATGATGTTTGTCACGATGCCAAAGAGTGCGATACCCAGACACATCACGGTGCAGAAAATCCATTGAAAAATCAGAGTTATCTTGTCACTAACATACTCATTTTGGGTGCCGGCTAAAACAGGAATGACAGCGTTGAACAGTTCCAAGCCTGAACTATTTCCAGTTTCTGCCATTTTTGTCAAAAGTGTATAATCATAATGAGTAAAAGCTGTTGTTGTTTCAGTCAAGATTTCTACTTTTGTCTGTGCAATAATGCCTTTTATTTTCTCGGCTTGATAATAAAATAAAGTCATCGTCACTTTTTTTCTATAAGATAATAAAAAAAAAATAAACATTGGCTTACTTCAGAAAGAACGGGATATGGACATCAACTAGCAGTGGGTTTGTGCAGGTAAGTAGTCGAAACAGTCGAATGTACTTTTAAAGATGCATAGTTCAGTTTAATCTTAGCAACAAAGACGAAATGTTAATTTAGTCATCAAAAGATAAGCATGGAAGCAAGCGGCGCCCTTATGGTGCACACAATGGGACGCTGAAGTACACGACGACATGTTTTTGTTGTTGCAAACTTCAAGAGGGGATATCAGTTCTGTCATTTAATAATAAGGACGTGGATGTACATTCAGTTATCTCTGACTTGTTATTAATAATGCAGTATTTTCTTTGATAGTGTTAATATTCGGAAACATGTCATGTCACAATTTCTTTGCGGCCAAGGCTTCTGACATTCGCAAATAAATGGCATCTTTGTATCAGACAGTTAGATGTAACAATGATGAGTGCAATAACGATTACAACCAGTACGACTAAAGATTAAAGAGAGAAAGTACAATGGATATTACATGCTCTAAAGATACCCCGATCTGGTATAAACCGAAAGATTCTGATTTGAATCCACCAGATAAGAGAAAAAAAATAAGGCTAAATAGATGTAGACAAGAATTGTAGAAAATAGTAGGTTAATCAAAGAGGTGACTT
Source organism: Oreohelix idahoensis (assembly GCA_024509875.1). Taxonomy (NCBI): domain Eukaryota; kingdom Metazoa; phylum Mollusca; class Gastropoda; order Stylommatophora; family Oreohelicidae; genus Oreohelix; species Oreohelix idahoensis. Next base: position 147,403 of record JAMPIV010007312.1, on the reverse strand, counting down.
TAAGAGACTTGTTATTCGCTGATGATGCTGCAGTCGTCACTAGAAGCCAACAGGAGCTTCAGAGCATGATGAATCGCTTCACCCAAACATGCAAGGTCTTTGGCCTCACAAAAAGTCTTAAAAAATCAAATGCGCTGAGTCAGGATGTGGATGGTGCACCTGTTATCACTATCGATAACTATAAATCGGCATCAATGACAAACTCTTTCTGGACACATAAATTAACAGTTGCATTGGCAAAGCTGCAGCAACCTTTGCCCGCCTCACAACGCGTGTTTGAAGAAACTCCAAACTCACAAAGAAGACCAAAGCCTGCGGTATATAACGCATGTGTCAACAGCACACTTCTATATGGAAGAGAGACATGGACAACATATGCTAAGCAAGGAAGAAGGCTCAATAACTTCCATCTACGGTGTGTACGCCACATCCTCGGTATCTCGTGGACAGACAAAGTAAAAAATGCAGAGGTGTTGTCACGTGCTGGCCTTCAGAGCATGTATACACTGCTTAGACAGCGCAGACTACGCTGACTTCACCAAGTCCGCCACATGGAAGGTGATCGCTTCACGAAAGATATCCTCTACTGACAATTGGCAGATGGCAAAAGAACAATTGGGCGACCGCAGCTGAGATTAAAAGATATATGCCAGAGAGACATGAGGGCACAGGACATAAATCCAGCAACCTGGAAGGATGAAGTTGCCGATCGTGACAAGTGGCAATGCTAACTTCGGCGTCACCTCAGACTTGGCTAAAAGAAGCTCTCACAAAAAGCAGAAAAGAGGAGAAAACGTCGAAAGGAACACCAGTAAAATAAGCCGCTGAGGGCTGTCACCTCAGGGGCGCATTCATACAGTCAGTTATGACTGAAGGGGCGATTATTATTAATTAATGGCTAACGAATGTGAACGAACGAACAAGCTTTAGTTTGAAGTTATTTAGAATTTGGCACATAGGTCGATCTACATGCTGCCCTGTAACTTAACTTTCATTCTGTAAACCATAAAAAATTAATTTTGACATTTATGAACGTATGAACACATTCTGACACCCAAAAAAAAAAAAATCTTAGACATTTCCATAGTAGATCAATGCGTTATTGTGAGTAATAGTAAGACGATACCGAGAAAATAATTTAACTTCAAATGACAATTTCATCGCTGCATTATCGTAATGAACTTGACAAAATACATCAGTAACACTTTGCGTTAGCCGCTCCATAATCAAATACCCAGTACGATTTCACTTTATTAATACATAAGAAGATATTTCAATCAAACCTAAATGTTTTTTTTAAATTTATATTTGGACATGCGACCTAATATAACCGACTAGGTTGAACGAGACGCGCCTCGCCAAAATGAGGCAAAGTTTAATTTAAAAAATAACAAACTTTAATAATACATCTTACAAATACATTTGTTTGGTTTTGGTGTTAAGGAACTACTTCATTGCACACGAACAACTTCCTCGGTGCTCCGATCTCCTTCCTTAGATTACACACGGAGGATCACATCACATTGTACGAACTTCGTAGTACCGGCGAGGATCTCAATGTGTGTTTACAGGAATCACACATTCTATAAGTATTTTTGTGGTTGGTAGGTTTTCCTAATTTTTTAAATTTTGCCAGGGCAGCGGCTGTATGGCCTACTCTTTACGATTTTTAACTACTGAGGAATTTTTAACGAGCGCGACTTGCACACGGGACCTCCTATTTTTCTGCCTTTTCCGAGAAGTCTAGGTATCCTATCTCACTATCCAGGAGATCAGGGGGGAGTATGATATCATTAGGACCCAAAATTTTCATAAAAGATATTACCTGCACTGGAAACCGAACCCGGTACCTTTGGAAGTAGAGGCCGCTTAGTCTCTCCGACCCCCTTGTGACTATTCATCTCGTGTGCTTTTTCGTAATTTGCTCTCATCGCCTTTACTATCTATTATTTCGGCATATTTAACACACATAATTTCGTGCCTATCCTCTACTCAGAATTGTTACCCTTTTTTTCTACTGTTATTTTTCATATTTCACGCTTTGACGCATGACAGGTCAGACAAACGCTCATCCATTAGAGATTAATTGAATCACTAAACGTGATAATACCTAATATACTCCAGGTAAATGCGAACATGAATTGATTGCTTAAGATTGCATAATCACTTCCGACTCGACAGCAGAATGGGCTGGCAATACGGGTTTAATTGTATAAACCACGATGTGTCTAGACAGGCAGTAGGATTTGAGACAAGTCCTGTGATACAAGAGATCGGCCGAGTCTGATAAACTACGTAATCAGCCTTCTGAATTACTAGGGATATGTGACAAATAAATGCAGAATTGGAAGACATTTGGGAGAATGAGCAGGAAGTGTGATATAAGTCAACTTTGACAAAATTTTACGGATATCACAACTCCAAATAATGGACGATGGCTGTTTGAATTTTTCAAACGCATGAGTCATGCAAAATATTACATGAGGAAAAGTTGTCATAACATGAACTATTGAATGTATTGACTGCATTTGAGACGGAAATAAACAATCGCTATGACTGGGAGATTGTCGAAAACGCCAAGTGAGCCAGGAACCTACGATATAACGTAGAAGAAGTTTGACATACGGCTGTGCATTCCACAAATCGTCAACTTACACAGCTCGGACCTTGCCACAGAAAAGAATAGAGTTGCATTCTGAATTTATAAAACCGGACAAAACGTATTAAGAGCATCTTTCATTCATTCATAACCCTCTACTCTTAAAGGAGCATAGGCCTTCAACAAACACATGCCAAGTCCTCCTGTCACGTGCTATCATCTCAAGTTCTTTCCACGTTCTCCTCATCATTTTCACCTCTGTTTCCAGCTCTCTTCTCCATGTGCTTCTTTATCTACCTCTGCTTCTCTTGCCGTGGGATTTCCAGAACAAGGACTGCCTTGTAATGCTATCAACAGGTTTCCACAATGTGTGTTCTATCCATCGCCATCGTCTTCTTCTCATCTCTTGTTCCACTGGCACTTGTCTAGTTCTTGCCCTCAGTTCCACGTTGGTAACCTTGTTATACCATTTTAATCCCTCTATTCTACGCAAGCACCCATTTATTAAAGTCTGTAGCTTTTTGGTTGTTGTCTTTGTTGATTTCCATGTCTCAGAGCCATACAATAGGACTGACTTCACATTTGAGTTGAAGATTCTTAGTTTCGTGTTGGATCCGATTTTTCTTGATCTCCATATATTTCCCAATGCAATGAAAGCTCCTCTTGCTTTTTGTATTCCTAGTTTGATATCACTGTCTGTCCCTCCAACTTTGTCTATATTACTGCCAAGATATGTGTACGATTCTACATCTTGTATTGGTTTATCTTCAAGTTTGTCTTTTCCCTGTGTATTTTCAGACCCAATTGCTTTGACCTCTCATCGAGTGTTTTCAATTTGTCTTGCATCTGATTACGGTTATGGGACAGAAGAGCCAAGTCATCAGCAAAATCCAGATCATCCAACTGCTTAGTCAGAGTCCCCTGGATTCCCTTTCTGTTTTGTGTTGTCGATGATCTCATAACCCAGTCTATTGCTTGTATGAAAAGAAATGGAGATAAGAGGCATTCCTGTCGCACTCCTTTTCTTATCCCAAACGGTTCTGTAAGCTGTCCTTCTCGAAGAACTCTGCATGACATGTCTTCATATGTTTTCTTTATTAAATTAATGATCTTCAGGCGAACTCCATAATGCATCATCAATTTCCAAAGTGATTCTCTGTCTACACTGTCAAATGCCTTTTCGTAATCCACAAATCCGATGTATAGGGGTGAATTCCATCTCAGACTTTGTTCAACTATTACTCTAAAAGTGGCTATCTGGTCTGTACGTGATCTGTTTTGTCGAAAACCTGCTTGTTCATCTCTCAGTTTCTTGTCTATGGACTCTTTTAATCTCTCAAAGGATAATCCTGTTTAATATTTTTGCTTGCACAGATAGTAACATTATTCCTCTATAATTTGTGCACTCTTGTAAATTTCCCTTCTTAGGCAACTTAACCAGATATCCTTCCATCCATTCTGCTGGTATCTCTTCCTTTTTTCAGACTTTACCAAGTAATTTATATAACATCTCTGTAGCCGTGTCGATATCTGCTTTTATGGCCTCTGCTGGAATGTCATCAGGTCCAGACGCTATTACATCTCTTAGAAGCTTTATGGCTTTCTTTATTTCTTTCTTCGTTGGTATTTCACCGTTAATTTGTAGCTCTTTTTCTGCTGGCTGGATGTCTGGGGGATTTTGTGGAGCTGGTCTATTGAGAAGGTCCCCAAAATATTCTGTCCACCTCTGCATGTGCTCTTGTATATTGCTGAGCAGTTTCCCATTCTTGTCTTTTATGAGGCAACTTGTTTGCTTGCATTTCACTGTCAGCTTCTTTGTGCTGTTATACAGTTCTCTCATATTCCCTTTGGCTGCAGCATCTTCTGCCTCTCTTGCCAACTCCTCAATATACTTCCTCTTGTCTTTTTTTATACTTCTTTTTACTTCTTTGTTTGCTTATGTGTACACTTCTTGAGCCTTGGCTTTGGAACGTCTGGTTTTGCTTGTGTTTAAATCTGATTTCTTGTTTTTCCTGTCTTTTATCTTATTGATGGTTTCTGGTGTTATGCATGCTTTTTGTTGTCGTCCCCTTTTCCCCAGTATTTCTTCACATGTCTCATTCCATACAGTTTTGATTTGCTGCCAATAGTCTTCTGTATTCTCTACATTTTCTAGCTGTTGGAGCACTTGGAATTTATTGGATATTGTGACCGCAAATTAGTCTCTTGTTTCTTGATTTCTTAGATGTCCTACATTAAATTGTTATCTATAATTTTGCATTGTTGCATATCTCTTGAGTTTCATTTTTACTTTGGCTATCAGAAGATGGTGATCTGATGAGACATCTGCTCCTCTATATACCTTTACATCCTGCAATGATGATCTAAACTTCTTGTTTATGCATATATGATCAATCTGATTTTCTGTTCTATGGTCTGGTGATATCCAGGTTGCCTTGTGTATTCTCTTATGTGGAAACATGCTTCCTCCTATAGCCAGTTGATTAGAAACACAGACGTTTGAGAATAGTTCCCCGTCTTTGTACATCAGTAGAAAACTCGCCAATAGTAATACAGAATCCGGAATTCTACAGAACCAACTCACAAGTCACAGAGGAATTCTGAAATATAAATAATACCCCAGACATGTGTTCGAGACATATGTGTTAAGTTGCCAAGACTATTCTACTGAGCAAGAAATATATCTTCCCTTTTGTTGTAAGTTGTAAACATAACTTTTATGCTTTGTTTTTGACATGTTTACACTTGCTAGTGATGTTAAAGATTCATACTAGGCTGGCAAAATCAGCGTGTGAAAAGGAAACATTCAAGAACCCCTACAGCAAGCGCTGGTGATTGCTTCAAGCTAGTTCTCAAGGAAGAACCAAAAGCAGAGGTAACCCCAGACTAAGAATGGAGCATCGAGTGTGTGATGCTTACATCAACCTGTGCATAGTTGTATAATATTATTTTGGGAATGTATGTAAAGTTAATATTTTGTTTCAGGCACAAGCCACTTCCGTTGTACAGGCACAAATGTGTCCTTAAATTAACTAACATTCTGGTGATTTTTCATCACATGCCCTGAGTGATATGATATTGTTAAGTCATATTTTTATTAAGGGAGTTAAGCTTTAAAGACTGGAATGTACGTGTCGATTTTTTGTACACGCTAATAAACACGCTCTGCGTGATGAGAGAATTCTTTTTAGTCGGGGGTTGTTGCGGAGTAATGTTTAAACTGTTACCCGACTAGTTGTTTCTTTATTTAAAGACAGGATATAGAAATTGGTCGAATGTTCTATGAATGAGTTTTGGGGGGAAAGGCGGATGAATTCTGCTCACATCTCAAGCTGCGAGTTTGCGCTTGAATGAATTTTGTACTGAGCTGTTTTAAGCAGCGGATTTTTCGTGACAGTACGTTTGCTGGCAGAGCTGGGGAATGGACGTGTTTCATACCGCTAGTGTGTTCCAGGATATATATTTTTGTGAAAGGAATATTTGATAATTGCAGAATGTACCTTATTGAAGATATTATGAGGCCACGGATTGTACAGGCCATTATTCTATATTCATATTCACGTGATGGATTGTTTTGCAGATAAATAGAGTATTGAAGAGAATGTTGTTTTCTCCCAGGGAACATGTTATTCAAAGCCACGGATCTCGTTAGCTTGTTAATGCATTGTATTCATATTGATTCAAAGTCATGGACTATTGAGAACTGGAATGATATTTTTGCTGTACTATTATGAAATGAAATATGTGCTGCTATGTCCTGCAGCCTATTCACCTATTTGCTGATTCATGTTTCCTGATGGATATTTTGTACTTAATGCCCATGATTTGCTGTGGTAGTTTATGCAACCGTTGTTATGGATTTACTTACATGTTGCTTCATGAATATGCTGTGAATTGTCTTGCTATGATGTCTACGTGACCGTCTCGTCAATAAACTGTATAACGTTACCAGGAGTTACAACATTTCCTGACTTCTACGTTGCTGTGGTGTGAGAGACTGTATCATAGACACACTTAAGAACCTATACACATTCGCGTTTGCTATATTTCCATAGTCATACACCTGTCGGCTAACTGTAAGCCAGACCTATGCTGATCGCCATTTATCAGCGAAACTATATATTAACTTTGTCCAGCCATCCCGCCTGCGGAAGGTGTAACAGTTGTAACAGAAGTTGTCGCCAGTGATTTGAGGTATAAACAGTCCAGAAGTTTACTGTGATTTCAATTCAGCTGGATTTACAGTGTTGTCAGTACTGACGTTTATGCACAAGTGATTTAAATCAAGAGTTGCAGTGTTCCAGTCCTTCTTCTTGTGAGCCAACTTAGGATTTCAGCACCCGATGTCAGGAATTTCATTAAAAAGCCGCTATCACCTTGGAGTTCCAGTACCGATCACCATTGGATTTATTCAGACTGTGTGATACCTGATTTACATCATTGTTGTTGCTGCGGAGGCTGGGATTTTTCCTTTTTACAAGATAAGTGGTTTGTTTGTTTGTAAACTGTACTACTGTTCGGTGTAACATTGAGCCTTCCTCAGAACTTAAATTATTTATTATACGTCATATTCTATATTATATGTTTCATGTTTATGTGGGTGATTGGAGCGGGGACTTACGAATGGAATATTCCAGGTCACACAGGGCCTTCATGAGCGTTCTATAGGGTTGATATATATATATATATATATATGTATATATATATATATACATATATATATATATATATATATATATATATATATATATATATATATATATATATATATATATATATATATATATATATATATATATATAAATATATATATATATATATATATATATATATATATATATATATATATATACATATACACATATATATATATATATATATATATATATATATATATATATATATATATATATATATATATATATATATATATATATATATATATATATACACATATATATCTATATATATATATATACATATATATATATATATATATATATATATATATATATATATATATATATACATATACATATATATATATATATATATCTATATATATATATATATATATATATATATATATATATATATATATATATATATATATATATATATATATATATATATATATATATATATATATATATATATATATATATATATATATATATATATATATATATATATATATATATATATATATATATATATATATATATATATATATATATATATATATATATATATATATACATATATATATATATATATATATATATATATATATATATATATATATATATATATATATATATATATATATATATATATATATATATATATATATATATATATATATATATATAAAAGTAATTAACAACATTATTTATAGTTAAAAAGGTAATTGTACAAGTTCTTAAACAAGGACTTGTCACTCAGGATGTTGGGATAGAGTAAGTGTCTCCTGGATATTTACATTACTTACCTATCTTGTAAAATGCAGCAGAATGTCTAGTTTGGATTATTTCATTATACAAGGGAAATCCCTGGGTATGACGACTGAGGAAGTAAAAGAATTCGCACTTGCCGAATATGCCAAGGCGCAGAAGTCAGAAGAAAAGAAACAGAAATTAGAGGTTGAAAAACTGAAATTAGAGGCTAAAGATAGAAAAATTCAACAGCAAATGAAAGAGAAAAAAATGCAACAGCAAATGGAAATGGAAAAACAGAAAATGGAGGCTGAAAAACAGAAAATGGAGGCTGAAGATAGAAGATTGCAAATGCAGGCAGAAGATAAAAAAATGCAAATGCAAATGCAAATGGAAGAAAGAAAGCTTCAGATGCAAGCTGAAGAAAACCAAAGATTACACGAAGAAAGGATCTTATTTATGGAACTGGAGAAAATAAAGGTAGTGAATATTGGTAATACACAAAATGAGACAAACAATCAAACAACTTCTAATAAGGCAAATACTAATTCTTATAAAATCAGATTGCCTGTTTGCAATTCTGCCTATGACGATATTTCATTCTCTCTGAATAGATGTGAGTTTTCATGCGAATCTCATAAGATAGACAAGTCGGAATATTGTGCACGACTTATGGACATACTTAAGGGTGAAGCTATGAACACTATAAGTATGTATGAGGGCCCTGACAAGAATAACTATGATGTTGTCAGAGCGGTCTTGTTAAAAAAATACCAACTTGATGAAGATGGTTATCGCCTACGCTTTAAGTCTCTATTGCCAGAGACAGGGAAATATTTTTCAGACTTTATAGCAAATATTCGCCTTACGTTTTCACGTTGGGTGGAACTTTAAAAAACTGAACATACATACGAAGCCCCCATGGACTTATTGCTTCGTGACAAAGTCATGTCGTCTGTAAACGCTTATTTTCTTTCTTTTTTTACATGAGCGAAAACTTACAAACTTGAAAGATATGGAACAATACTGTCGCCAATACGTCACTGCACACCCAAATGTGACTGTTAGCCACTCTGAAGTCAAAGAAGGTTTACCCGTGGCTTCAGCAATGCCATATGGTCCTAATTTGTGCCGTAGATCTCTAAGTGCTGATCGCAATTTTGGTAGGAGAGATAATCGTGATTTTGGACGGTATCAAGGGGGTCCATCACGTAGTAATTCTCCTTCTTCAAGGAACTGGAGACAATTTAATAATCCTCAACATTTTGGTTCCAACAATTATGGAAATTTTTGAAGAGGTAACTACAATAGAGATTATCAACACGACAATAATTTTTCTCGGAGACAACAAAATCCATCAAATAGATATTTTGATCAAAGGGGAAATAGTAATCACGACAATGCTAACTGGGGTTCAAATCAGAACAATAGTTTCAATAGAGGAAATAGCAATGCTCCTATTAGAGATAATAGTCGCGATAGATCGCGATATGACGGTAGATCTCCAAATAATAATAGATCGCATCGCCATGCTAGCTCTGCTCAAGAAGAGTCCCAGTTTATTAATGATCAAGGTAACAATGATAATAGTGTCTCTAATGCTACTTTTGCTCTGCTTTCGATTTCGTGAGAGCATCTCAGTGCCCGGAGTGATAAACTTTGTTCCAACCTACAGCTATAACTACCTTGAGTTGCGGTCATCCTCTTCCGACTACTCTTCCTGCCTTGTCTGCACAAGACGGACGAGGGTCTCTTACCCTACATAAAGGATTTGTAAATAATAATCCAGTCTCAGTTCTCTTTGATTCTGGATGCACGACTGTTGGGATTAGACAGTCTCTAGTCCATCCATCTTGCGCAACAGGTAAAATGGTGAAATGTGTGACATTCGGTGGGACAGTTGAGATATTTCCGACTGTCATAGTCCACATTGCCACACCGTTTTTCACTGGTTATATACACGCATGTATGATCAGAGCGCCTATCGCTGACCTTACTGTCGGACAGATAAATGGTATAAAGGTGTGTACGCCGGTACAAGTTGCTGCTTGGGAATGTCAACATAATCTTACTGTCGCCACTATGCCAAAATCTTATCACCAAGTACATTCTGCTAATTTTGTGCAATCTTGCAGTATTGATGGCACGATTGTTCATCATACTAATTTTAGTGCTTCTTGTAACCCAGTTCGATATACCTCAGTACGTCGTGGCTCTAACCCTGATTCTTCTTTAACTACTATTATAGAAGAGGATCCTTCTGTTTTGTCTGACACTCACATTAACTTTAGCGCTACGACTAAATCTATATCCAGTCACGTTGATTGCAACTTCTTTGCTGCAATGACTAGCGTTTTCTTTGCCACATGTACGGACTTAGTTGTTAGTACATATATGTACCTTATGAGTTTCTTTAGCTTTCTTGCTGGACCGGTTAGCTCGTTATCTTCGTCTTTTACGACTTTTTGTCGCACTCACTGAGCTCCTTTTAAACTTCGACATAGGTCCAAGTTTACTATTGGATGCTTTTACATCTTTATTATATCTTTCTTACTTTTTTCTTTGCCTAGTACACAGGCTATGACTTCAGATGAACCTTTAAGATGTACGTCTGTGTCTACTGCATTTCCTTTGTCTTGCGCAAAACCTCAGATTGTCAGCCATCATTACACTCTTGGTCATTATTACCATCTTATGCATTTGCCTATTGATGTCGGTATCTTGTATATTCATAACTTTACCATACATTATTGCACACTGCTATTTGTCTCGGACACTTTTATCACTCTATATGATTATTATTCCAAGTTAGACTGTGCTACTTTCTCTGCTATCCTTTCTCATGTAGCAGAGGAAGGTTTGATTAACATTGTACAGGGGTCGGAAGTTTACACGGCCACATTTGATAGGTTAAAATTAAAATTGACTGTTGTATTTCATAAAATCCTACCTTTACCAAACAGAGATTTTCATTTGTGTTTTTTCACAGCAACGGCGTTTCCATGAGAGTCAGAGCTGCTATATTGATTGTGGTATTGATCGCTAGATTTGCTGTTTCAGTGAAGCCATTCGGCAGTTTAACGCCACACTAGATGTTTTGGTATCTTTATATTCATAAATTCTTTCAAGACCTCTGGAGATAGTAGATAGTATTGTATATTAGTATAGTATAGTACATTATATAGTATTGTATTAGGACAACATTAGACAATCTTTGAAGGACCGAGGACTAGAATGGAACCAGGCCAGGAAGAAGACAGCTGATAGAATGGTCTGGCGCTCTCTCTTCCAAACCTCTACACCTCACGGTAGAAGGAGAACGACTAAGTAAGCAAGTAAGTAAGTATTGTATTAGGATATGGCATGACTTCTTTAAGATAGTATGTAGGTTCATGTTTATGCACCATTTCATTACCATATTTTTTTTATATATGACTGTGTTCTGATAATGCACCAATTCATTACTATGTTGTTTTTATGATACTGTGTTTTGATAAACGTTGAGCTTATGACAATTGTAATGATGATACTAGTTTTATTTAACTTATCATTACATTTCTGTATTGTACATTTTTTTGTGTGGAAAAAAAAATGAAAACAAGAGAGAAAGTATTTGTTTCTGACAGTGTGATGTATTTTTTCTTTACCCAGCCCTTGATTGTGCGCTAGAAAAGGTGTTTTTTCTGACATTGTATGGTTTTTTCTTTCCCCAGCGCTTGATTGTTCGCTAGGGGTAAATACGCATAGCGATATTATTAATTGAGGTCTATAATTAGTTCATCATTGGTACTTTATAAGTTTATTAACTTGGTTTTCATACACATTATGTTATTTTTAAATGGTAACTAGTTATTTGTCTTTTGGTATAAATATGCATTGTGTAACTTATTGTTTGCCATGATATATCATTGTCTGCTCATTCTTCTTGTACTTCATCTGCTCTTTTCACTTTTCATTTATGATGGCATAGCTAGTCTATACTTGATATACTTCATATTTCTTTGAATTTGTTGATCTTCGTATGCTTATCTCATTATCTTTCTATACTTCATTTTTTTTTTACTTTACGCTTACTTCTATCCCTCTTTTGTTCTTTTTTGTTAACATGAATTAACATAGGATAATCCTTATGTGTAGATATTATGATTGCATCGACCTCAATTTTTTTGGTTCGATGTAATTTTTTTCCAAAAAAAAAAATTGATCATATCATTTCTTTTTCCTCAGGGGTCGGTGTAGTCTGTTAAGTCATATTTTTATTAAGGGGAGTTTAGTGTTAAAGACTGGAATGTACGTGTCGATTTTTTGTAAACGCTAAAAAACACGCTCTGCGTGATGAGAGAATTTTTTTAGTCGGGGGTTGTTGCGGAGTAATGTTTAAACTGTTGCCCGACTAGTTGTTTCTTTATTTAAAGATAGGATATAGAAATTGGTCGAATGTTCTATGAATGAGCTTTGGGGGGAAAGGCGGATGAATTCTGCTCACATCTCAAGCTGCGAGTTTGCGCTTGAATGAATTTTGTACTGAGCTGTTTTAAGCAGCGGATTTTTCGTGACAGTACGTTTGCTGGCAGAGCTGGGGAATGGACGTGTTCCATACCGCTAGTGTGTTCCAGGATATATATTTTTGTGAAAGGAATATTTGATAATTGCAGAATGTACTTTATTGAAGATATTATGAGGCCACGGATTGTACAGGCCATTATTCCATATTCATATTCCTGTGATGGATTGTTTTGCAGATAGATAGAGTATTGAAGAGAATGTTGTTTTCTCCCAGGGAACTTGTTATTCAAAGCCACGGATCTCGTTGGCTTGTTAATGCATTGTATTCATATTGATTCAAAGTCATGGACTATTGAGAACTGGAATGATATTTTTGCTGTACTATTATGAAATGTCGGCGTCTGTGGCCTAGTGGACAAGAACGCAGTTTCATAATCCAGATCACCAGGTTCGATTACCTGCTGCAACAGCAAATCGATTGAAATTTGCCATTGCCCTATAAGCGCCGTAGGCGTGATGGAAACAATGGCAAAGAAAACTACTGAATGAAAAAAAAATTGCCTAGAAAAATCACAAACAGCCAATAAAAGCTGGGGTTGATTGCCACGTCCTGTAAAGGATAAGCAACTAACTTTATTATGAAATGAAATATGTGCTGCTATGTCCTGCAGCCTATTCACCTATTTGCTGATTCATGTTTCCTGATGGATATTTTGTACTTAATGCCCATGATTTGCTGTGGTGGTTTATGCAACCGTTGTTATGGATTTACTTACATGTTGCTTCATGAGTATGCTGTGAATTGTCTTGCTATGATGTCTACGTGACCGTCTCGTCAATAAACTGTATAACGTTACCAGGAGTTACAACATTTCCTGACTTCTACGTTGCTGTGGTGTGAGTGACTGTATCATAGACACACTTAAGAACTTATACACATTCGCGTATGCTATATTTCCATAGTCACACACCTGTCGGCCAACTGTAAGCCCGACTTATGCTGATCGCCATTTATCAGCGAAACTATATATTAACTTTGTCCAGCCATCCCGCCTGCGGAAGGTGTTACAGTAAAACCACATTGTAAGAGTTATACGTTCAGGGAGAATAAAAAATCTGAGAAAACAAACAGCTGACGGCCAACAGGAAACAGATATTTAGCAGCGGAATTTAATCTTTTATTCCCTATACAGTATGTGGTACCCCTACGAGGCGACCCGACTATTTGCGGTACGAGCCGGAGAGACCATTTGTTGTACTACTGTTTTGTGGTTCGAAGCTTGCGATCGACACCTGAAGATTCTTACCTTGACCAGGAGAGGTTCCTTCCTGAACTGATCTGGAAACGTGTCCCTCACCACAGAGACAAATCTACGGAAAAGCATGATCGGCACTTCAGCATTTTGGCAAGTCCGATTTTTAACCGGCAAAACAAAACCGAACTTTATTTTGCTAGATTCATCAAGCCTAAAGACTTTTCGGTGAAGAAAGCAAATTATTTTTCATATTCACCAGCCATATTTATTTACAAGTGGTAAAGTGATCATAACATTTGTATATGTTTATTTTGAATTAATCTTTACAGAAAGAAAGGCATAATTATGACTTAGATATATATATATACAGTTAAAAAAAATAAACGCATAGTTATCCGAGGGCGCGTTTTTATGAGTTTGTAAGTAAAAACCACCCTCAAATGTTCTTTACAGTGTCTAATGCACGTGTTGACCTGAATTGCGTTCGTTTTTGCAATCGTCACAACGCAGTGGTCAATAATGTTTATGACGCAATTTTTGACCACAGCTCATGATGCGCGCACGTGAAAGCAACAAAATTTGGGGTGAACACTATTCACTGACTACGCAACTGAAACCCTATAAAATGATAACGCTACACACACAAAATTCAGTTCGTTTTCAAGCAGACATTTATGGCGTCTCTATCGATAAATGTAAGGAACATTGCTATTGGCCGACTGCATGCAGCGAAAGTCAAAGTCAGGTTGCCAGGCATCTAAACGTGCATCAGAGTACCATCAGTCAACTTTGGCACCGGTTCCAAGCCACTGGCTCAGTTGTAGACCGGCATCGCAGTGGACGACTCAGAGTGACAACAGCAGCGGAGGATCGCTTTATTCGGCTTAGTCACCTCAGAGACAGGTTTATAACAGCTTCCTCAACTGCCCAGTCATTGCCTGCAGGACGTCATGTGTCTGATCAAACTGTCCAGAATAAACTGCATGACGTTGGACTTTGGGCACAACGACCTCACCGAGGACCTGTCCTTACGCGCCGCCATCGCGAAAATCGACTTCTTTGGGCCAACCAGCATCGTCCCTGGGCAGCTGACAATCAATGGAGACGTATCTGGTTTAGTGACGAATCTTTGTTTTTGTTGCAGCGTCATGATAGACGGCGTAGGGTCTACCGCAGGCGAAATGTAAGTTTCGCCCAAAATTGCGTTGATGAACCTCCGCCGCACGGTGGTGGAGGTGCAATGGTGTGGGTTATGATCAGTTACAACGGAAGGAGTCAATTGGTGCACATTGAAGGAGGCTTGAATGCGCAACGATAAGTCAATGAAATTCTTCGACCCCATGTCCTTCCACTTTTGGCTGCCCAAAGGTCTAAGTTTCAACAGGACAACGCTAGACCCGATTGTGCACGGTCGACCACGCAGTTCCTGACTGCCAACAACATTATCACCCTTCCCTGGCCATCCCTGTCTCCAGACATGAGTCCGATTGAGCACCTGTGGGATGAGCTGCATAGACGTGTTTGTCGCCGAGACGTTGCTCCAGCCAATCGTCGTGATCTGTTCCAGACACTCCAGGAAGAGTGGGCAGCCATTACACAGGCCCACATCAGACGTCTGATCGCATCCATGCCCAGGAGATGCCAGTCGCTGATCGATGCAACAGGAGGCCACACACCATACTAACGGGAAAGCCCGTACGCCAAAAATCTCTCGTGACCCAGATGCAAAACAACTGTCAATTGATTGGTTGAACCCTAAGGTATTCTTGTTTGCAATTTGAACAATTAACTCATTAAATTAAAAAAGTTACTGAATGTCAAAATTATGGCTGTGTGGGTGCCTTCAGTAGCTATGCGTTTCTTTTTTTGAACAGTATATATATAAAAGGCAACGTCTGTTACCTCAAATCTGGAGAGCGCCGGAACGAATTTTCATTCGGTTTTCTCCAACGCATTGGACATTTCTCTTGAATGATTTTAAGCTAAATATCATCATGGTACGACACCAGAAGGCTTAAATGCTCTTGTGCACGCTTCTTGCAAGAGATCAGAACAGTGATGGTACCATGTTGTATAAGGAGTGATAAAGGAAATGATGATGGTTGTGTGTGGTATTTGAGTTATAGATAGTGACGCATTGAAAGTAAAAACATTTAAAACAGACTTCATATATTTGGTTTCTAGATAGTGACGCATTGACAGTAGAAACCTAAACACAGAATTCATATATTTGGTTTCTAGATAGTGACGCATTAAAAGTAGAAACATTCAACACAGACTTCATATATTTGGTTTCTAGATAGTGACGCATTGACAGTAGAAACCTTAACACAGAATTCATCTGTTTGGTTTCTAGATAGTGACGCATTGAAAGTAGAAACATTTAACACAGACTTCATATATTTGGTTTCTAGATAGTGACGCATCGACAGCAGAAACCTTAACACAGAATTCATATATTTGGTTTCTAGATAGTGACGCATTGAAAGTAGAAACATTTAACACAGACTTCATATACAGTATTTGGTTTCTAGATGGTGACGCATTGAAAGTAGAAACATTTAACACAGACTTCATATATTAGGTTTCTAGATAGTGACGCATTGAAAATAGAAACATTTAACACAGACTTCATATATTTGGTTTCTAGATAGTGACGCATTGACAGTAGAAACCTTAAAACAGAATTCATATATTTGGTTTCTAGATAGTGACGCATTGAAAGTAGAAACATTTAACACAAACTTCACATATTTGGTTTCTAGATGGTGACGCATTGAAAGTAGAAACCTTAACACATAATTCATATATTTGGGTTCCAGATAGTGACGCATTGAAAGTAGAAACATTTAACACAAACTTCATATATTTGGTTTCTAGATGGTGACGCATTGAAAGTAGAAACCTTAACACATAATTCATATATTTGGGTTCCAGATAGTGACGCATTGAAAGTAGAAACATTTAACACAGACTTCATATATTTGGTTTCTAGATAGTGACGCATTGACAGTAGAAACCTTTACACAGAATTCATATTTTTGGTGTCTAGATAGTGACGCATTGAAAGTAGAAACATTTAACACAGATTTCATATATTTGGGTTCTAGATAGTGACGCATTGAAAGTAGAAACATTTAACACAGACTTCATATATTTGGTTTCTAGATAGTGACGCATTGAAAGTAGAAACCTTAACATAGATTTTATTTATATATTTGGGTTCTAGATAGTGACGCATTGAAAGTAGAAACATTTAACACAGACTTCATATATTTAGTTTCTAGATAGTGACGCATTGAAAGTAGAAACCTTAACACAGAATTCATATATTTGGGTTCTAGATCGTGACGCATTGAAAGTAGAAACCTTAACACAGAATTCACATATTTGGTTTCTAGATAGTGACACATTGAAAGTAGAAACATTTAACACGGTAGCCGCGGTAGCATAGTGGTTAGTGCACTGGCTTCCTAGCGCAGTGGTCTATGGTTCGATCTCCAGATGAGGTGAGATTTTTTAGGCCACAAACGGCTCCTGTGTCGACCCAGCCCCAAATGGGTACCAGAGCAACTCTGGGAAGGTTAAGGCGGCCGGCGTGATGCTGACCACATCACCCCTAGTGTGCCGACGGTCGAGAAAATATGGGCCTAACACCATATTCCCAATATGCCTCAATGAGCGTGTAACGGGATCCTTTTTTTTTTTTTTTAATAGTTGGTTTCTAGATAGTGACGCATTGAAAGTAGAAACCTTAACACAGAATTCATATATTTGGGTTCTAGATAGTGACGCATTGAAAGTAGAAACCATAAAACCGAATTCCTATATATAAACACATATTGGAATTTAGAGGACACTGAAGTAGTACGGAAGATAATTATTAACGTGAAAGATGTTTTTAAAAAATGGGTTGCGAAATAATAAATTATATTAAAATGTGATAAATAATATATCTGAGACACATACCAATTGTATACACTGTTACGAAAATAAGGATAACTATTACTAGAGAACTAGGTCTTTAATATTTTGGACCTGCGCCCTAATATAACCGATACACCTTGTGTTTATGTTGAACGGAACGCAGCTAGCCTGAACGACACAAAACGCATATTTAAATAAAGGAAACAAAAAGTAACTATTGTAAGAACAAGTAGAATCTAAGCAGGAAAGGAGAGTCATTACTTTTTGTGTACAATAAAGATGAATAGGTGGACAGAAAATTGTATATCTACAAAAAAAAGTACTACAAAAATGTCAACAAACTGTTGATGTGGAGATCGTGATTGATCTAATTACATATTTCTGTCAATGAATATTGTATCATGAATTTTCAGACTATTTCTCTAATATTATTCTAAAGACTAGGTTGCTTCGATATACAATCCTAACTAAATATCTGTCAGGCAGAACAAAATCCTCGTGCGTTAGCTTATGTCAAGGGAGACGAGTATACATTCACTAATAATACACGTCTCTATGATCTAATTTTAGTTAAAAGACGTGTGATTATTTTACAAATACACGTTCAATTCAGGGGTTGCAATCTTTTATCTTGTTTAAAATAAAAGTCAGATGTCAGATTTGTGTTTACAATAAAGGTATAAAATTAAACATCATTTTCAATTATGTATGGTTGTTGAATACATTATGACATGGTTATATCATGCTGTATAATACTGTAAATTTGTGGATGTCAGGGAATGTATGAATACAACAAACTTAGTATATGCTAGAAATAAAACTGTAATCACGCTGAAATCACCGCAGCTACACTAAGTTACAATTATAGTGAACTGGAGCACCACAAAATTTAAATGTCATACTTTAATGTAATGGTAAACAGCGGTTGACTGAACTACTGTAGTAAATCATTTCTAATCCATATTCCGTTAAGCAGAAATTTAACTGCATTGTTTCTGTGTAATAGGTCCGAAGGGCGTTGGCGTATCTATGTGTCGTTTTCCGTTCATCATGCTAGCAGATATATGTATTAGTCCTTATCAATGCTGCATGAACTAGCAGTCTTCTTCACCACTACCCTTTTCAGAGTTATAAGCTAACAGACAGATTCTATTAGTCATTTTTCAGAACTTAGTATTTATCAAGGATGCACGAACTAATCATCAGACATAAAGGTCTTTTATTTTTCGATATGCATCATAATTTATCCGATTAAATTAAACGGACGCGCCTCGCCTAAACGAAAGCAATACATGAACTAGCTGTCCTTGTCAGCACTACCTACGAGTAGTTTTTCGGGGCCTCATCATACTTGTCCACCGAAGCTTGCATTTTATTTCAGGGCTCACTTTTTTTTATCACTACTATACTTCAGCCGACAGAGTTAACGTATATTTGAATAGTTTTTACGTTATTACATAACCATCGGACTTAAACTGGGTTGAAAGAAATGTGCTTTGCTAAAGAATGCAAAATCCAGAAAGAAACAAATACCAATCGATAATGTCTACATATGCTTACTAATATGGTGGGTTAACTTCCTTGTCGGGATCTACTGGTACAGGAAAAATGAGCAGCTTTCAATACCCTGCAATTAAAGATATAACAACATGGATCCTGCAAGTTTAATAACATTCTTGACATTAACATCTGAAACAGTAACAGCTGAGGACTTTCATGTATCACCACAATAAGAGGTTCATCAAGTAAAGGAACTTGATGTACTTTGCTCTTACGTTTCTGTCAAAAATATTTATAGAAAGTATGATTCATGTATATAAATATTGGGATTCTCGCCGGTGCTACTGAGTTCGTGCACTGTGCTGAGATCCTCCTTGTGTGATCTAAGGGAGGAGATCGGGTCACTGATGGATTTATCCGTGTGCAATGAAGATAATCCTTAAAACCAAACCAAACCTTCTGTCACGGGATTTACTCCCCTTGCTCTACAGTGATAGTCCAACAGTGGCCAAAATTCGGACTATCCACTGAGTTGTCTACCTTTGTCTCAAGATTACTCTTGGCTGAGATGTGAGTTGAAGAATGGTGCTTCAATTCTAGGAAGCCTCATAAAAATTTAAAGAAATCAAATACTAGGACTGATAGAATCCAGGCCGTGTAAACTTTGTATCTTTCTTGACCTTCTATGAGTAATGATTTGCTCGTTTTGATGAGCCCCCAACTAATTTAAATCAGAAAAATATTACTTCAATAGCTCTTTTATATGTATTTAAAATGATTGAGGCATTCGGGTGCAGTTCACTCAAAAAATGATTACATCAACAATAAATAAGTATTTTTACAGATAACAAATTTAATAATCAATTGTAGTTAACAATATAAAAATGAAGTCACGTTTTGATGAACAAAATTAGCCTTTAAAGATTCATCAGTGGGGATGATCTGGATAGGTTTTTTTTCCCAATTTTCTTAAAGCAAAAAGTTCACTTCGCGGCTTTGAACGTGTACTTAGCTGCCAGTAAGGTGTCGGCTGGTTTATACTTCAGCCGATACTTGATCTTTGCAGGTTGTTGACTGGTTTTCTCGTCACTGGTCAAGTCTGGTGGCCGCAACAAGCCCCTCGTAGTATCAATGGGTAGTTGCGAAGATGGTCCAGCCTATGTTAAGACCCGTCTGTTGTAAGTGTCTAGCTCTGACTGCAGGCCAATTAAACAATTCACTAGTTTCACATATAGCACCACCAATTGGTACCACCGACAAGTATCATGAAATAAGAGAGAAACAAATACCCTTATTGTTAAGAGTTAAAACAGATTTGCCCGAGTTCTGTGTAGGTGTTGCGAGAGAATGCTATGTTATTATTTGTGTGGAGGTGGTGACTGTAGAATTTGCTTGCTACATCTCAATTCTGGCCGTTATGACTAAAGTTTCGTTCGGACACGACGTGACACAAGTTCTGGGGCATTAATAGTTCCTGACTATATCATAGCGAAATACTTCCTTAAACTGGTTACTACACTTCTCTGATAAGACAGTAAACCATAATGGCCAATTTTACTTAGGTGACGGCCTCTCGAACATGGCCACATGAAATCGCGTGAATAAAAAGTCACCACGAATTGGGAGCATAAAATGTACGTCCTCACTAGTCAGTGTACAAAAAAAAAAAAAAAAAAAAGAAAGAAGTGTACAAAAATGAAATTCCCAGAAAATTAGCCGTTGGGCTACAACAGCAGACGACGAATACGTCATATAGTTACGAATTACGTAATAATGTCGCGGCGTTCAATACAAGTGCTTTGGCGCACAAAAAAAACTAGCTAATGCAGACAGCCTTATCTCCAACAAAGAATGGGCATACGCCTGTGTGCAAAAGCATACACAACACCACCCTTTCGTCCCCCGGAACACAAAACAGAATGTTTTTTTTTTTTTCATTTCCCGGAATAAAACGACAAAATAAATTGCTACATCAGTACAGAAGTGTGTCATAGTCCAGTTTGTGTCCATTCATACTGGAATTATCAATGAAATTACAATGATAAGATTGTCACCATTCATAGCTTTTTTATAACAATAAAATGAATGCAGAAAAAATTGTATCTCGTAAATATCAATTTGAGATACTAATGGCATACACCAGCGGTTTTCAACCTGTGCGCCGCGGCGCCTTAGGGCGCTATGACTGACGCCGTGGGTGGGCGTAGATTTTTTTCGTATTTAGCTGTAAAGGAAACACAGAGCTGTGGGAAATTTCATTTTTGGTGTTTGTCAACCTGCGTGGCCCCTGAAAAATTTCACCTTTGATGTTGGCCAGCCTGTGAAGTCCCGCTACCCCGACCCGCCTATCAACTTTCCGCGCATTCTCCTCGCGCGACCATAGTAGGTAACACGGTGATTTTCTGTTTTCAAACGGGTTTGATTGTGTTGTGAGTTTGATATAAACTATGGAAAGATTTTTTAATTTGGCAAGTGTTAGTAAAAAGCGAGAACTTTGTTGAGGATGACAACGAAAGTGGTAATGAGGAAAGGAAACGTAAGTATAGAAAATGCGACGAAGGTTACTTAGATTTTGGTTTCACGCGCACTCTTGTGGTGAGTTGGGATTATATAAATATTTATAGGGGACTTAGTGTACTGACTGAGATCAGCTGTGAAGGCCTCTATGTCTAAAATGTTGATGTATTATACAGGAACTTGCTTGCTACCACATATAGACCTCAATCAGACTTATTCTTGAATTGATGATGACTTCGTTTAATGTCTAGGGTTATGATATGGATGAAGTGTAAGTTCACAACAACTGACAACCAGATAAACATTTAAGTTAATATCCTCAACAATTGACAACACTATGACAGTTACAAACACATAACACTCTAAAATTTATCTTATAACTCAGGGGTTAAAAGTTAACAAATGTATTGATTTTCTTTCAATATATGGATATCCTAATTCTACTACAATGTGAATCAGGAATCACAATAAAATGTAATCAAGCTGTTTATATACAAAATTTTATACAAAGGATCTTTGTCCAAACATCCAATATTATTACAATATGAGTGTAGTGTTGTGAAGTAATGTTATGAGGTAATACTGGTTTTTATAGCTAGGTTGTTGTTTGTCACCATGACTTCATATGTTTGCACGGTGGAATTATTATTAAGGGATTCACAGGGTTTGGTTTTAAAGTCTATATCCCCTTTATTATGCAAAAGTCAATTTATGGGGTTTTTAGTCAAAGATGAGCTCTGGTCGTGCTACACTTTCTTATCTCCAATATCTGCTGCAGTAGAACTGAATCCTCTGCTCGCTTGCTTCTTATTTTGCTTTTAAGATCCACAGCACTAGTACGTTGACTGCGTGAATTCTGGCATATAGTTTATTTGCAAAACTGGCCCTGAACTGACGCTTCTTTTTGACTATATCGAACGCTCTAACTAATGAGACCATGTTTACATGAGCCTTTGAAAAAAACTATCCATCCTACCGTAGCCGTTAACAACCAAATAGTATTTGCAGTCCGACTAATCATGTTTCGCCTTACATATTACTACAGCCAATCAAATCGTATCTAACTTGTTGGCCTCATTCTGGTAAAGCAGTGTTTTTCAAACACGCCATAAAAAAAATTTATGAGCAGAAATGATCTTGTGCTGTCAGACAACCCCACTATAGTATTTTGGCTATAATTATTTTATTAATAGACTATTTGCGTAACACATAACATATTCTTTGTCAGCAAGTCCTAATGTACAAGAATATATAAGTTTAATGGGTCAAAATGGCTTCGTTCAAAATATGTATTTTTCGAAGATAGTCGTGTATTGGTTTTTTTTTTTTTCGAACCGCCACCTGTCCTGCCTTTTCGACTGTGCTGTCAGTATAAAGTCAGGATTTTAGACATAAAACAGTATTGGGTCATGTTTCCTAATATGCATTTAACATGTTTTCAAAACGTAACCTCGAATCGTTAGTGTTTTTTATCACTGTTTATTTGAAAAAAATCAGGTCTTCATGCCTTTCGCGTTTTATTTGGCGTTTACATTTTTTAATCGCGAGACGACGTGGGACTACGGTATTGCGTCGCTCCATCTATCCCCTCTCGTCTCCGCTTATCCCGTCTGTCTTTCTAAGGCATGCTGTGTATATTGACCTTAATGGTAGCATTCGTTATTTGGGTCATTATGCCGATTGCCTATCAAGGTCGTCTAAGCAGTATTAGTTTTTTTTTTAGAAACGCGGGTAATATTTTCTATCGTACGTTACAGTTCATGCAGACACAGTAGAAAAGGGGGTTTCTTGTTCAGCCAATGGCGTTCTACAACGCAGGCGTACGTTATTGGGAAAGCACTGGTCTTTCACCATTCTTCTTTCTTTCTTATATTGCTTTATGATTTATATTCTAATTTATCTATGGGTGTTAGAATTTTCACTACAATTCTCCCCACTTTAAAACAGACATCATATGTCAGTCTCTAATTCTATATACACATAGATAAATTTCTATCTATGCTTGATGATTACTTTGATTCTCATCGCACGGATGGCGGCTTAGAAAATCAGCATCAACGTTTCGCTGATTTTATTTTTATCATGGATTAATGCAGGCTGGTCAATTCAAAGTAAGCACTACTGACGAAGGTTGCCTCAGACCTCTGCAATCCAGGAATCCATTTCAGTTA
Organism: Oreohelix idahoensis; assembly: GCA_024509875.1. Classification (NCBI taxonomy): domain Eukaryota; kingdom Metazoa; phylum Mollusca; class Gastropoda; order Stylommatophora; family Oreohelicidae; genus Oreohelix; species Oreohelix idahoensis. Next base: position 123,492 of record JAMPIV010007312.1, on the reverse strand, counting down.
TGTTACTGAACCGCTGCAAGTGTTACTGCTTGTCTTACTGCTGCTTAGCAATCAATATTCACCATTTCTCTTCTCTGAGTCTGCTCAACGACATGTCCCGAGAATATTAGATGTTCCTCAAATTGTACGTTATGAGGAGTTGATCTATAAGGTGACATCTGAGTTGTGTAGGGGATCCAATAATTTCCTGATCAGCCTTAATAAACACTCGGACTATCCTCAATTCAAAAAGGCAACAATGGAGACACTCTGCTCCTCCGAAATGTTCACAGCCAATAATTGGTCTGATCTCAGGCGTGATTGAATGTGGAAACACCCTTCTAATAATATTCTATACTGTGCCACTCAAATGGAGGCCATATTCACCAACTTTATTCCACCTACCGACAATTTGGTGAATTAAGATAATATTTGGGGAAATGAGTTTCTGCATCAGAAATCAATTGGCCCTTAGCTTTGCTATAATATGTGGGGGTGATCTCCATCCAGGGTCCGATCAATACTTCCCCTTGGACGGTGTAGGGTCGGGTGACTACCAATGTCACCAGTGCCCTTTTCATGCTAAATTAATAGCCATATTGTGAAGCGCTGTGAGCATTTTCCTCAGTGCTCAACCGCCCACTCCCCAATTTTCTTCTAACATTTTGTTTCGGGTTCAAATCTGGCGGATTATCTTCAATATTAATTTCAGCCAGTTCCCTAACTGCGGCTTCAAACTGTGCCTGGGTTGACTGGTCTGAGTTTCTATTTTCTCTGGATGCCCTTCTTAGAGTTGCGAATCTAAATATTTTTGGTGAAATCTGTTGATGGGAAGGTGGATACCTATCCTCTATGTCAACCTTATTATTTTTATTTTCCTTGTTATTGTTAGGCCCATATGTTTCAGAATGCTTTGCTGGCATCTGATTATGATTTTCCCAACTTGGGGACTATACCTTGCAACATATTTCACAGGTCCCCACAAATTGTGCAATATCAGCAGCTACGTGGGGCCAGTAATATGTTTCAGATGTCCTTTGACGTGTTGTTCTACTCCTCTGGTGTCTACCGTCAAGTACAACATGAGCTTGTACCATCACTTTTTCCCTGTAGGGAGTTGGAAGTACCAACTGTCCAAATCCTTTGGGTCCTGCTCCCGCCTTCCTGTGGAGCAGTCCATCCCTCAAGTAAAATTGTCCTTTCTTAGGGTGTGCATGGCTGTTTAGCAGTTTGCCAAAGCAAGGTTTTAATGATTTGTCGTTTGCCTGGGTCTTTCTCATCTGTTTATCAGAAAAGGTTAATGGTGGTTTCTCCTCCTTTCTACTAGGGGTCGAACTGACCTGGAGGGTGGCCATTACCACAGGTTTTATCGTGCTCCCTAGGAACACATATTTACTTCCTAACACCAGCGGGTAATTAGGGTCGTCACACACGGCTGCTCTAATCACTCCTTCCACGTACCTAGTCTTGACATTTATCTCGGCTACGGGAAGTGTCATGGTGGGTATTCCCTTTACGGCCCCTTGTATCTCCACTTTCCCTGTGGTATACTGTTCAGGGTGCACTAGGGTTGCACTCACAACTGAGTCATATTCTAAACCTGAATCGTAAAGGCACCTAACTTTGGCACCATTACATGTCACTTCTTCACAGATGGGGGGATGTTGAAGATTTATATGATTCTCTGTCAGTTTCGTCTTCCCCTTGTCCACTGTTATCATGCATGCCGCGTGATATGGAGGAACTTTCCTACCACATTCACTAGTATTATGATTATGCATCCTGCATATTTGACAATATTTTCCTTCCTGTCTGAAGGGTTTCCTGTCATATTTCCTTTCATTGAATTGTGGGGTTTTATTTTTATAGTCATTTGGTGGCCTATCAAACTGATGCTTACCTTTGTTCTGATCTCTATGATCAAACTCATTAAAGTTTTGTGGTGCCTTAAAATTGTCTACCTGTTTCCTTTTATTACCAGTTACCTCTGCTTGAGCTGCCTGATATCTTTCAGCAACATTTAATAACTCACCCAGCCTCTCTGCACCTTGTTCCATGAGAAACTTTCTCAGGTCTGGAGCCATGGACTCTCTTAATTGCTCAATAAGGATCATCTCCTTAAGATCTTGGGTTTTCCCCAGAGCAGTCCATTTCTCCAAGTAGGTCTCTAACCGTGCAGAGAACTGGTGATATGTCTCACCTGACAGTAGTTTAGCATTCCTGAACTTTTTTCTATAAAATTCTCAATTCTTTTCATATCTCAACAAAAGAGCCTGCTTTAACATGTCATAATTGTCTTGGTCATCTCTGCTCATCTTGGCAAAAACTTCATAAGCTGTGCCACGAAGCCCTTGAGATAACTTTCAACTCCACCTTTCTCTCTCTAACCCATACGTGGTAGCTAACAGTTCATATCTATTTAGATAGCTCTCGATATCATCGTCTTTGTCAACAAAATGATCTAAATGAAAACTCATAGCTGAGGTTGAGGCTCCCTGACTAGCAGTGGCATCAGAGGTATAGGGACTGGCACCATTTTCAGGAGCATGGCCTTGAAATTCCAACTCCCTTAGTCGTAACTCGTGCTCCCTCTGTAATCTTTTATCTTCTGCTTCTCTCTCTGCAGCCAATGGCGTTCTACAACGCAGGCGTACGTTATTGGGAAAGCACTGGTCTTTCACCATTCTTCTTTCTTTCTTATATTGCTTTATGATTTATATTCTAATTTATCTATGGGTGTTAGAATTTTCACTACAACTCTTATGAACAATGAAGAGCGTCCACATTGTGTTTTGTGTTTCAAAGTACTCTCTGTCAAATGTATGCTGCCTAGCCAATTGAAGCGCCATTTAGAAAGTGTTCATAAGAATGACGTGCGCAGACCAAGAGAATATTTCTCTAGAAAGCTGAGTCAAATGAAAGAACAAAAATCAGCATTTTCTAAGCGACAATCTCGAGCAAAGCTATTCAAGCGTCCTACAAGGTAGCATACCGGTAGCAAAATGTAAGAAACCCCATGCGATTGCAGAAGAACTCGTTTTACCGTGTGCTATTGATATGGTGTCCATTATGGTTGGAGAGTCCGTGGGAAAACAGCTTTTGCCCATTCCTTTGTCAGACAGTACAATCAGCCGTCGAATTCAAGATTTAGGAGAGGATCTTAATGAACAGATTATAGAAAAAATGAGGGGAAAGACTTTGCTTTGCAGCTTGATGAGGCCACTAATAGCAATAGAGATGCTCATTTAATCTGTTATGTGCGGTTTGTTGATGAAAAAAGAACGAAATGGTGGATGATCTTATTTCTTGTAAGGACATAAATGCAGGTCCGACAGGAAAAGATTTATTTGAAATTAAGGACAACTTCATGGCGGAAAATAAAATAGACTGGGCTCATTGTGTTGGTGTGTGTACCGATGGTGCTCGTTCAATGTCGGGCTGTTACAGTGGCCTACAAACCCTCATCCGCGGCAAAGCTACTGATGCTGTTTGGACCCATTGTATTATCCATAGGGAAGTACTTGCTTCACAGCATTTGAGTGTTGATTTGAATGAAGTCCTGCAAACTGTCATAAATGTGGTGAACTTTATTAAAACTCGACCTCATAGAGCTAGATTTTTCAGTAAAAAGTTTCACGATATGGGGGCTGAGCATACGTCTCTCTTATATTATAACAGCACTCGATGGCGTTCCAAAGGAAATGTATTATCCCGCATTTTTGAACTTAGGCGGGAACTCTTGAAGAAGAAAACCACGTCAGTGCTAAGTGCTTTCTGGACACTGACTTCCTGTTAAAAGAGTCATACCTCAGTGATCTTTTTGAAATGTTGAACTCGTTGAATAAGTCTCTGCAAGGAAGTAAAACTCATTTGATTCAATCTATTGACAAAGTTTCGGCCTTCAAAAAGAAGCTTCTTCTTTGGAAGAGAAAAATCAATGAAGGAGGAGAAATGGACTACTTCCCAGGTTTGTAGCAGTTCATTACAGACAATGAAATAGATTTTAGTGCAGATATTGTTTCTATAATTCAAGAACACTTATCTCAACTCAGTGTTCATTTTGAAAAGTACTGTCTTGAAAACTGTGACAGGTTTCAGTAAGTTCAAAATCCCTTCATTAGTGATGCTCCTTCGGACTGATAGAACTTTCATCAGACTCTTCACTACAAGCGAAGTTTCCGTCAATGGCATTGCCAAAATTTTGGTATTCAGTAAAACAGTTCTCACGCTTGAGCACGAGAGCACTGAAGATATCAATTCCTTTTGCAACCTCCTATCTCTGCGAGGCTGGGTTTTCAGCAGTGGCTGTAATAAAAACCAAGTTCAGATCAAGACTTGATGTGGACGAACGAACGAACGAACAAACTTTATTTTCGAAGGGTTAAGAATTGGGCGCGCAGGCCCGTCTAACATTCTGCCCTTCCACTCTCATTTATCTTGCATATTATATCCTTTCATTCCCACATGTTAGAAGGAAATTAGGGTAGCTGTATCTCAATTGGTGCCAAGATTTGACAAGCTGTGTAACAACAAGCAAGCTCAAGTTTCACACTGAGGTGACTGGTACATTATTCATCATATTTTTTAAAAAGTTTTAATGTACTCGTTTTTTGTTATGGAGATTGAATCATAAGTGCAGTATATCAGTGAATGATTTTCAGACAAAAATAAACAAAAATGTTAGAAAGACACTACTTTATCTGTACTGTTTTCTTTTTTGTAGTAAGGGTTTTCAAAGTGCACTTTGTGTATATTTATTCTTGTACGTGTAATTTTTCACAGATTGTCTAGTTGCATTTTTTGGAAAATTACATTTAAAAATTACATTGTTTAAAAGCCTTTCCAAAGCTGTCCTGCTCAAAAACAGTTAGGCTAAATGTCGAAACATCGCTAGATTTTTACCAGTTATCCCAGGGAGGGGGGGGGGGGGGGCCGCAGAAAGAATGTAGTTGATCAGGGGCACCATGGGCTCAAAAAGGCTGAAAACCGCTGGCATACACAATTGTGACACAAAGGGAATTAACCTACTAAGGCATAAGTAAGTAAGCAGATTTTATGTCCCTTAGGAGACATTAGAAAAATGACTAAGTACAACTATAAATACAAAAAAAATGTGCAAATACAAAAAAAAACAATAAAGAAATTACCAATGTATTTAGAACACACACACACACACACATATATATATATGATAAAAGAATCTATATAATCTAATGCATAGGAAATGAAGTCATGAAATGTTTCTAAAGTGATAATCACATATCAATTGGACGTTTACCTTGTAAATCTTCACAGCCCAGTATCAGAAACGTTAGTAATTAGTTCAATGGCATCACAAGAGTTAACAGAACTCGTAATTGCTGTAGTAATTTAAATGCCAAAGTGTACTTCAGTGCAGGGCCAGATTCACTACTTGCAATGCAGCGCAGAAAAAAATACATGTTCTATATGCGCTGGAAACATGTCTTTACAACAATGTTATCGTGAACTGTTAGTATCTGGCAGTGGGGAGCGTGATAGAACATCTGCCAATACATTTTCAGTATCTCGAATAGCCTGAATTTCATACGTAAAAGGCCGCATCAGAATTGCGTAACGAGCCACTTTTGCATTCCTGTAGTTAGTCCTTTTGAAGAAGGAGAGGGCTTGCTGGTCAGATTGGATTATAAAACGAGATCCAAGGCGATATCTCTCCAACTTCAAAACAGTCCAGATGATTGCCAGCAACTGTTTCTCTATGACAGCGTATTTCCACTCGGTGTCAGAAAGTTTTCTAGATATATACAGAATGGGATGCATTGTTCCATCGACGTTCTGCATCAATGCTGCCCCGACAGCTTTGGAAGAAGCATGTGTGCGAAGATAACAAGTTACATTTTTATCTGTAAACGCAACATTGGAGTTGTGGAGAACAATTTCTTAATGTAAGCTAAAGCGGCAAGGCACTCTTGTGTCCAGTGCACATGATTTGGTGAGCCCTTTCTCAAACGAGCAGATAAGGCAGCAGTGACAGCAGACAAATTTGGAACAAATCGACCATAAAATTGAACAAGGCTGTTACCTCTCACTTTGCACACAGGCTTGTTAACTAATCGCTGTGCGCAACTGAGTAGAACACGAAAACGCTTCGAGTGTGAAAGCGTGCCATTGGTGAAAGTTGTGTCGCACATGTAATTAGCATATGACGTAGGCATGGTCTGCTGTGGTGGACGAGGGTTATCTTTCGGGGGGAGGGTTGGCTTGTGTTTTTCCTAGGGGACGGATATATATGTGAGAGCGACAGACCAGTGTTTAATGTTATAAGATATTTCATGGTCAGGATCATCAACTGACTACATTACGATGTGTGCTTGATTTTATGTGGCTTAAGGAGAAGGACAGTAAGTTATTTGAATGAATACGGTTCTAATTTTTTAAGAATGAAGGCGTCGTAGATGATACACACATTTTGAATTTAAACAGGCGCAACGACATTATTGCTCATGTCTGCTACTGAATACATTTGTGTTCGTAATGTACCGTCATATCATCACATGCTCTCAAAAGTGAAGTACAAAGTTAGGATTTTGGATACATTATGCTGTTCAGTTTGAAGCAAACCGTGACAAACTTTTTGACCCAGAAAGAATATTTCTCCAAAACCAACATGAATATTACAAAGTCTAACAGTTAAATCATGTGAACGAAGAGTGTCAAGCAATGAATCGAGACCTGAGAAATGATCTTCCCACAAAGTGCTAAAGAGACAGATGTTATCTGTATATGCGATGACATCAGACCTGTGAAACACATCTTGCGCATCATTCTGAGAAATTTTGCTGGAGCGTTCATGAGACCAACACACAAAATGTTCCACTGATAAAGACCCTTTGGAGTTGAGAAAGCCGTGAGAGTCTTGGCTCTATCAGTAAAAGGAACCTGCCAGTATCCTTTGGAAAGATCGAATTTAGGGAAAAAAGAGCCTTGGAAAGTTTAGCTAATAGGACTCATAGGTTAATATTCTTTCAACATATGTATATGGAAAGTTTTGTGTGTAACCTGAATAACATGTACAAAGTCAACATTAAGGTGTAATAGTGACGGCAAAAGAATAGGCCTCCCAAAGGTACAACAATGAAATTCCAGGACAAGAATTTGTCCATCAGCATCTGAAATTGAAACTCAAATGGGTTGTTAATGTCCCTGGGAAGCAATGCTGGGAACAAAATGACACATATTAAAGCAAATATAAAAGCAAGACTGAACCAGGGTAACACCCTCTCGTTTGCCCTAAGTACATAGGAAAACACTGTCCGAAGAATATAAAGATATTGCAAGTAATCACAATAATCATTGCTAATAAAAGTGTTACATAGTTCATGGTGAATATCACCCCCTTCATCCTTCTGGTCCTTATTAAGTGTTTTGGCCTGCCGACCGACAAACTCTATCTAAAGAATGGTCAGTCTTATGCATGTCTGCAAATGACGCATTGTTAATAGTAGTGTGAACGTTACCCTTATCATGATCATGTGTCTGTGCCAGTTGTTGTGGCCTTGTTGTGACTGCCTAAGCAAAATTAAGCTGAAACAAAATTTGGCAATCAGGACAATATCAAGCAACATCAACATCAAAAGAACAACAGGCAGCAGCCTGATTGACTGCATTATTATCTTGAGCAGTACCCGATGTATCACATTAACTTTGTTCATTTTGAAAAGACTTTCGACAGCATACACAGGGACAGCCTATGGAAAATTCTGAGGGCTTATGGAATTCCCAGCATCATTGTTTCCATTATAAAAAGCCTCTATTCTAACTTTACGTGCAGTGTTGGATCGAGTAACGTAACTTTCGAAGTGAAAACAGGAGTACGACAGGGATGCCCCTTATCAACAACATTATTTTTGACAGTCATAGATTCGATGATGCGGCAGACAACAGAGAGCAGTCCAAGAGGAATTAGATGGACAACATTTTCTACACTGGAAGATTTGGAATATGCAGATGACATTGCAATACTCGCGCATTTACATCAACATATTCAAGACAAAACCGATAGACTGAATAAGTATGGCCAGCAGGTTGGCCTGAACATCATTTTGAAGAAGACAGAGGTCATGACACTAAATGTGGGCAATCCTGAGCCAATAACAGTAAGGAACCAGAAGTTAAAACAGACAGACACATTTACTTACCTAGGAAGCATAGTAACACCTGACGGCGGAACAAGCAAGGACATTAACAACAGAATGAATAAAGCGAGAACAGCCTTTGCTGTTCTCAACAATATTTGGAAGTCTTCCCAGTACAGCACAAACACCAAATTAAGACTGTATGAGAGCTGTGTACGTTCTGTGCTTCTCTATGGTGCGGAATGTTGGAGAGTAACAGAGAAGGAAATGTCGAAACTGTCCTCCTTCCACACAATCTGCCTAAGGAAAATTCTCCAAATCTTTTGGCCAAACACCATCAGCAACCAAGAACTACTTATTCGGAGTAACCAGGAGGACATGCACACCATTATAGCTGGCAGACGCTGGAGTTGGGTTTGCCACGTCCTCAGAAGGGACCCTGATACCATCACAAGAACAGCTATGCTATGGACCCCCAAGGGAAAGCGAAAGAGAGGCCGACCAAAAACAACTTGGCGGAGAACTGTGGAAGCTGAGATGCAAAGAATGAACCACCGTTGGGGCACTGTACGAAGGATGGCCGCCGACCGAGCGAAGTGGAATCAATTTGTTGCTTCCCTACAAGACGCAACTAGGCGTGATGGCCACTGACTGCTTTGACGGTCGGCGGTTAAGGATCACAGAAGAAGAAGACCCGATGTATCAGCAGTTTGTGCTGAATTAGCATGGTAATTTTACCGTTCAACGCTACGAGAGCGGAATGCACGATTATTTCCCTGGTTATTACTAGAACCACCTTGGTTTCTGTTGTTTTGGGAAAAATTCGAACCTCTAGGAGGAGCATATTTGCAAATGAATCTATCATTATTCCAATGTCCTCTGTATTTGACACAATTATCATTCCTTCTCCATCCATCATTTGGGTGATATTTGTTCTCCTATGGTCTCTGAAATTGTAGAAAATTGTCTCTGTTTGGAGGTGACTGGTTTCCATAAGGTTGACCACCTCTGTAAAATACAGAGTTAGTGACCTTACCTCGACCACAATTTATGTCAAGACTCTGAGACATCTATCTAGTATTTTTATTGTTCCCTGAGGAAGCTGAAGGTAGGTATGCGCATCTTTAATATTAGAGTTAGTCACACGGGGGCTTGGATGGACAGTAATGTATTGGCGACCTAATTCCTCAATCATTGTCAAGTTTGCATGCTTACGTTGATGTAAGTATTCGTTGAATTGTTCGCTCACAGATGACAATACATTGTCTCTTAGTTTCAAGTCCATAAGTGCATCATATGAGTTATCAATTTTTGCTAGTTCCATCCATCTGTTGAAAGTTGATCGGATGGCGGCTATAAATTCCGAGAAATCCTTCCCAGTCTCAGGAATGATGGTCTTAAAGCGCATACGGTAGCCATTTTCATCCAGCTGATACCGTTTGAGTAACAAGGCACTAGCACCATCATAATTATTTTTTACTGGGTCCATCCATGGTACAAATTGATGTCAAAGCATCCCCTGTGAGAAGATTCATTAATTTGCAACACCATTCAGATTTGTCAAGCCTATATGTTTCAGACACCGTCTCAAAACGATTCAGAAAATAAGCAATGTCGTCAACATTTGGTTTAAAAGTGGGTAAACGAAATTTTACATACCCCGAATTACGTTTGTTTGAGGAAACGTGAACCTCAGGATTATTTTGTTTACCAATTTTGTTTTGCAATCTTAATTCGTCAAGTCGCAAAGTTAACATCTTTTCTTCATGTGCCAACTGAGCTAATTTCAATTCATCTTGTCTTTTTAATTCTTCTACTTCAAGAAGTTTGAGTTTTCCTTGGCTGGCAAACTCCTCAGACCACTTTTTCTCAGCTATTTTCTCAGCTCTTCTTTCCTCAGTTATTTCCTCAGCTCTTCTTTTCTCAGCCAATTCCTCAGCTCTTCTTTTCTCAGCCTCTGCTTTGCATATTCAGCGCGAGCACAATCTTTTAATGTCTCACCATTTATACCCATGGCCTTACCTTGCTTAATAAAATAATCCAAGGTTGACATTTTGAATGACTGTCTATGACTCAATTAGTCAATTTATCATCAAGTAATGTGCAGATTTTTTTGTCAATAATATCAATTTAATGTTATCAGTAATGTCACTGAAACTTAATCATGCAATATATCCTTGAGAAAAATATAAAAACATTATTAAAGAGAATAATAAATATAAAAAGCAATAACAAATAAGAATATAGAGCTGGACAAAACACTACAAACAAAAAGACAAAGCAGTAAGCAACGAAGGAGAATACTAATATCAAACTCGAAAGGGAAATACAGCAATTGTAACAAACTCTCTGCTAAAATAGGACAAGGCAGGACCAGAAAGACATTCAATAAACACAAAATGTAGATAAAGACAAGCGATAGTTAGAGGAGATCAACAAAGACAAAGAAAACTACTATGAAAACAAGGAAAAAACCACCTTACAACTACAAAATACAAGTATAAGCAACAGAACATCACAGCTAAAACAGATAAAGGTTACAGAAAGCACTCTGTGTTCCAGACTCTAAGGCGAGAAGTCAAACCGATTTACCACTTAGGGAAATCTATAAGCACACTAAAGATACGATCCGTGTGGGCCCGTCTTTCAATTAGATCTTCCCCTCGTACAGATTTGCCCCACAACCTTCCCGCAAAAACAAAGATGCACACACAAAACACAGAAATGGTAAAAGAACATTCAATGTAGGAAAAGATTCAGATCAGTCATGTACAGCCCACAAGAGATGCACAACATATAGGCATTTAGCTTAATCAAGGATGAGGGCCTCTTCATACAACACTCCTTGAACAGGCATCAAGGCTGTAAAGTAGTAGCTGAATAAAAATTCGTGATCCGAGATTCATCAAACAGCGCAGCAAGAATGAAACGCCATTGTTCCACTTTCTGCAGGTAATCTTCAAACGAGTACATGTTCACGAAAATCACTGGAACAAGCTTTGTAGAGCTCTTCGGTAAGTAATAGGTGCATCACGATCGTCGTATTCTATTAGGAGGAACACTCTGGACAGTAATATGTGATTTATTTCACCAACAAAATGGTCCACAAGTCAAAAATATCACGTTACAGAAGAGAAATATTTCGCTACAAATTGGTCTTCATTGAAAGGCTTCTTGTCGTGTGCAGAAAGGCATGCGTGGAAAATCAAAAGTTCGGTATTCAAAAAGGCATTCGCTACTAACAGTTGACATCAATTTAAACAGTCATAATTTGACACTGATTGATGTATTTTGATATAGAACAATCGATCTCCGTATTGGAACACCACAATACGTGTTGCGAGAGAATTCTATGTTATTATTTGTGTGGAGGTGGTGACTGTAGAATTAAGTAGATCGTGCTGGAATAACGCGAATATCGTAGGCTTAAAAAATAGAGTCATTCGCTGCAACTGGCACGCCATGCAAAGTCCAGTGCCTGTCAGTTGTAGACGTATATAACATGGCATACAACAGCAGAATACATCTCAGCTCTGCCCGTTATGACTAAAGGTTCGTTCGGACACGACGTGACCAACGTTCTGTGGCATTAATAATTGCTGGCGATATCGTTGCGAAATACTTTATTAAACTGGTTACTATTCTTCTTTGTTAAGACAGTAAAACATAATGGCCAATAATACTTTGTTGGCGGCCTCTCGAACATGGCCGCATGAAATCGCTTGCATAAAAAGTCTCATCGTATTGGGAGCAAAAAATGTACGTCCTCACTAGTCAGCGTACAAAAATTAAAGGCCCAGAAAATTAGCCGCTGGGCTACAATAGCAGATGACGAATACGTCATATAGTTACCAATTACGTAATAATGTCGCGGCGTTCAATACAAGCGCTTTGACGCAAAAAACTAGTTAATGCAGACAGCCGTATCTCTAAAAAGAATGGGTATACGCCTATGTGCAAAAGCATAAACAACACTACGGTTCTTTAGATTTTGTTTAATTTTGCTTGTTCGTCAGCTATAGGTTCTGCATCTATCTCATAATATTTAATTTTATAGTTGATCTTCACTTGTTGTTAGAATTGGCCATTCATTCCGCTTTGGTAATCGTCTACTTAAAGTTCTTTGTTTGTCAAATCACTAAACGATACAACGTGAAACATTTATAATATTAAACTTGAAAATGTCAAAGTTTGAACGACATAATCAACTGAGACGACTTCTTAATTTAAAACGACTTTCCTTTTTATTCACAAAAAACGTCATGAAAAAAATTCCTCTCCAAACAATTAACAACTGATATCCACTGGTAATGGATTTGATCAAATTGTCCGTATAATGTTCTACTTATACTGCTGATCTACACAATACCATAGTCCTGTGCTCTCTGGCACACTTATTTCTCTGTCAGCTAAATATTTACTTTTAAATAATCTTTATAGATACTTTTCAATACTCCATGAATACATATTTGTAAATAGGGTTACCAACCTCCTCATGCTTCGCACATCTTGATACATTTTTCTTTAATACACATTTCTGGCCATCTTGGCAGTTTAACGCTGTGGATTTATATATTCTGAATCCATGGCTATACCACACTGAAATACTTATTTATCTACATATACCTTTACTTTGGTTCATAGTTGAACGCAGATTCCTTAAGAGCACTTGTTGATGTGTATTATACCACACATTAAGAAGTGGACTAGCCACATATGCGGACACGTCTAGATGCTCCCAAGCGTAGACACCGACTCCCTTCTACGTCATCCCCGATATGTTACTTCGTCATAGATAACGACTCTAATTTTCGCATTTTGGTGAGGCTCAGCATGGTGCTTGGCAATCCCGCTAAATATAACTTTATCAAGATTGCTTCGCCCCATGATGTGCTCTCAACACTCCTGTGCATTGGGTTTCCTGACACAAAATCAAATGTCTCCCCCAGCCTTTTTTTCATTCCATCACACCATCTGCCTCAGAACTTTACCCTATCTGAGCATTAATATTAATCTCAGTGATCGAACAACATCCATTGCATATATACTGAACATGTTTACATTTACATTTGCACTGGTTGAAAATGTTAATATGATAAGTATGTACATCATTTCTGTTGTCAAATACTGCTTGCATTTGGAACTTGGGGCAACCTCTGCTTTTGGTTTTCTATGAGGAAACCGCTTAAAGCAGTCACCAGTACTCGCAGTAGTGGTACATGAAACCATCATTCTAAATGCTGAGGTTGCCAGCCTTGAATGAACTTGGACATCCACTAGCAATTTTAATATGTTAATAATGCAAAACATAATTTTTAAATGTACAACTTACCTCAAAGTACCTTTGGGAATACCGACTTCTTGCTCAGAGAATAGTTTGCAACTGGATTACGATGCCTCTTACAAGTAGTCTGGGGTATTACTTTACAATAGTTTCCCACAATGACTTTGTGTTCCGGTTCCTAGGATTTTAGGCTTTATGTATTATTAAAGGCAGAATTGTCGTGTTGTGTAAATTCACAAGATGCTCAAACATGTTGTCCAGTCCTTTAAAGTGGGATCGTCATCTTATTTCTTATTCTGGCTTGCCTGGCTGTCTTCTTGACGAGTTGAATTACGCAGTGCCGAAAACTCAAAAGTTGCTAGATTATAAAGCAACATCCTGCCCACGCGTCCACATTGTTACCATATGACAGACTCCAATCAGAGACGTTGTATTTTAACATTTCAAATGCCAAGCCAATAGCTTGCATTTTGTGTATATCCCACTACTCTCTCACGAAAAATTCCTCATGACACACAAAAGTAATGTTTACAAGCCACTTTCAGTATAAGGGATTTCAGCTTCCGTTTATTATCGATCATATTTACACTCACGACTTCATAATATATCACAGGTAATCTATATCAAGATGGATACTTATCATTACCATTGCCCGCGACGAGTCTACCGGAAAATGGTTACGTCTATTTTCCGGTCCAGACAACACTATTAACAACCTGGTCCGACAGAAACTATTTTCAATGATAAGAAAATCGACTGTGGCCGTCCTATTATGTTTACTTATTAATCGGGCGCTCCCATGCACTGTCCGGTCGAAAATGTTTAATGCCTTATGTCTGAATCAATGTCTCGGCGACCATTGAATATTTTACACCGCCATAAACCCGAGTAAGTAACCAACCAATGAAACGCCAGCTTGGTACACGTAGAGTCAGAGATATGTTAGGCCATTCAACATGGAGACAACAAAAGTGTAGATGTTGGAAATATTTCGGAAGGCGTGGTGAGAACATAGATGGTGTACCTCGTTAAAGAAGGACCAAGCTTGATAATAAGGATCATTAGCTTTAGGCAGATATCTATATGTTCACTGGATGTGGTGTAGAGCAGAAGTTATTGTGAAAAGAAGACAGTTGTGAACCATAGTGTGTTTTTCCCTGTCAAGCTGCTCCAGTAAAAAGTTGGATAAACTAGGGAATATTTCAATTGACAGAGCTCATTCATACGAGTAATATAAGCTTAGGATGGAGGAAATCCGTTAAGAAATAAGGAAGATATAATTATTTTGGATTTTTTAGTAAAGCACGCCTTTTTCAAATCTACACATTTTGCGTGAATGCAATATACTTTGGCCTAGATGCTTTCCGATACGATATCATGTGACCTATGTATAGCGGGAAGGAACAAAAGGCAGACACACTTGCCGCGAAATTATAAAACTGCAGACACGGAGAGCAGCATCTGTCACACGCTTCATTGCCATCTGCATATGTGTGAGCAGAATGTTATAATTCTTGGCAGGCTGTCTGTCTGAGATTGAGGGTAAGCGAGATTTTAATTTTTTAAAATATATATTTATAAATATATTATTAATTTGTGCGTTATTGAAATAGTTGCTGTTGTGTAAAATCTCGGCGTACAATTCCTGGAAGGAATCCCAGCCTGTGTTATTTAAAGTAGTTTGTGTAATCTAATCAGAAGAAAGAATGGAATGAGATATTAGTTTTCGGAAAGCCTTTAAAGATGTTATGCTTGCTGGATCGTACTATACAAACTGGAAGAAGGAATGAGTGAAAAGAATTGATTTTCTGTATTGTTTGAGATATCACACAACATTTACCATAAGAACTATGTGTTTGTAATGAAGACAATCATGGACAT
This sequence comes from Oreohelix idahoensis, assembly GCA_024509875.1. NCBI lineage: Eukaryota > Metazoa > Mollusca > Gastropoda > Stylommatophora > Oreohelicidae > Oreohelix > Oreohelix idahoensis. The sequence goes on along the minus strand of JAMPIV010007312.1, from coordinate 108,234 downwards.
AAATGTAAAAGTGGTTTTACTGGAATATTGTGCTAGTATTTGGACGAATTGTGTTTTTATGACTTACTCTGTCTCTTATGGTTAACCCCAGCTTGTCTGAACTGTTTCACTATACCTCCTGTCTGGATAGGAAGATAGTAGGACGATACTCCCTAGGAAATGTTATATTTCAGTTTATATCCCGCCTTGTATGTCATAACAAATCCTGTAGAGACATAGTCAGCAATTGGATGGTCGTGTTGTACAAAATCCTTACTTTGAAAAACTGAGGCCACAAACATTGTCATCTCAACTGATTGGAAAACCTACAGCTGTGGAGTTTTCTCAAGTCATCTTATGCGGCAAGAGTCCTAAGTGGGAGCTTTAAAAGTTAAATTGCTCAAATGATGGCTACTTCATATTACATATAGTACCACACCTGGTAGAACCTTATAAGATGAAATTTAGTCTGGCGGTGTAAACCAATAGAATAAAGACATTCATTATCATTCTATGTGACATTCTAATTAAATAACATTGAGGAAATAATTCAATAATAGTACAAGTGAGAGACAGATTGTAATAACAGTTATTTGTGGAACAGAGTTACTTCTAGGATCAAGATCACAGAAGACCGATTGACATTGATAATTAAATTCAGTTAACTGTAAAATAATTATTGTAATTAAACCAAATTTTTATTTTATTTTAGTTTTCAAAGAATATCAAAAAAGAAATAAGTTCATGTAAATAAATAAAATTACTATTTGTATCCACAGTTTTGAGTAAATCATTGACGTTGGTTCGAGTTACTTATTTGATAATTAATTACCCCTAGATAAGCTATAGTCTTAGGTTGATCTGGGAGAGTAGGCATAATAGGTGACTGGGATTGCACATTACCATCTCACCCAGTGATCTATACAGCCTGACTTTAACCTTTGATCTCGATACACCATTACTCTTTTCGGAGAATGGAGTATTTCTTTTAAGACCAGTCTCTTATCTGACACTATCCTGGTATCATCTGATACACCTAATTGTCCATTATCTTATACACTAAATAACCTCTCGTCACACCTTAGTAAACCACATGTCTCTTTACAGATCCAAGGTGTCAATATGAGTTCAAACGAAAGTGATTGAATACCCTAATCAGCAAAGATGGTCGCTGAAGTCCTGACACGACAAGAACTGAAGGAAGGGAGTGTAAGCAATGAATAAAAAATACCAAATACTGTCAGAGGTGGGGAAAAAGTGAAGAGCACAGAATGAATTACAAGGTGGCACAGGTAAATGACACGTTAGAGGTTATTTTGTCACACCTTCGAACAGCTAATGAATCGTACAAGTCACGATGTCCTAATAACAGAAGAATGCTCAGATCGAAAATTAGCTTTCTTCAAAGATGCGCCGTCTGTAATTGCAACTCTGAAGAGTCAAAATAATTCCTACCTGGATAGTAAATATCCACACACCTTGTTAACAATTCAAAAGAGTTGTGATACAGTAGATCCGATCTCACTGCACCATCCCCGGAAATGAAGAGGCTGACAAATTGCAAAGAAAGTTGGAACGCTACCTCAACTTGACACAAGCATAACTTATGAAGAGACCAAGAGTTTTAACAAGACCAGATACAGGAGCAAATAAGAAGCATAGCCCCAGCGCAAAAAACCAAAACAAAAGAATATTATCAGCTCAGCAGTAGTGAACACATGGTAATTTTCAGTCTTCGCACAGGCTACAACAGACTGGGATACCATCTATTCAACAAGCTAAAGATAGGAACTACCGACTAATTCAACTGTGGCAAAGATAAACTGACTACTAAACATTTTTTTCAAAGATGCCTAACATATGAGAAACAGATAAATCAGATATGGCCATCGCCATTAGGATTCCTAAAATAAACTTTACGGAATTACCAACAACCTGAAGCTGACCATGCTGCTTTCGTAGAACATATCCAAGTTGACATCTGACAGTGAGCGAAGAAGACGTTATTACTTACTTGATTCTTTCGGTAAACTCTTGCGGCGAAACATATACCTCCTAGGCTGTAGAAATCACTAACTAACTATACTCCAGTCAGCCTAATTACTTCACCGAATTAATGAAAATGTATATCCCGTCACTGTAGTGACTATCTGTAGGCTTTGGAAAGAAAACATATCCTAAAGGCAGCTAGTGGTATTACTGTAGATTAAGGCTCTCAGTGTAAATAACTATGTTCATCCTTGATATACCTGTACTAATAGTGCCCGTGGCGTGTGGTTAAAATATCAGTTGAGGGCATGACGAGGTTAAGTCCCGATTGAAAGACTCCAGTTGATCGATTTTGCAATACCGTCTCAATGGAAACGAGTAACCATGGGTAGAGTCAAGGACGTACTTCATGAAAGGGTTGGAGATGAATTGTGGATCAACCAGATGGGTATAGCGTAAGGCCAACAAACAAGGATCTATGGTGTCATGTCAGTATATGCAGTAGTAGTTAAGTGTCAGTAGGTCTAGCAATATGTGTCGTAGTATGTAGATGGTGAAGGAACTCTCAGTGTGTGTCGTAACACGTAGGTACTGAAGGAAGTTGGTACTGAAGGAACCAGGTACAGAAAGGGTCTGATTGCCCCTGTGAAACAACAAGGAATCTATATATATATATATATAAGATGAAGCAAAGTAACACGGGATCTCCATTCATTACATACGTTAAAGCCCTGGCGGTCTATGCTAATGCATTCAGTGACTGTGTGTGCTTACCAAATAAGCAGAAATTCCTAACTGACGGATATGCATTATAACTACTGTGGCCGTGTATGTTTATACGGCACTAGTAGTTATATTGATTTTATGTAGTCAGAGTTAATCCTTCATATGTTGTGGTGGTTCAAGTGCTAACTGGCGTTCCGCCAGAGATCGTAATATTTGACCTTTTGTTATTTTTTCAACCCAGGAATGTTCTTCCCTTTGAGTTTGGTGATAAGCAAAACAGTTTACGCACAACAACGTATATCCACAAGAAATTATTGTAAAGTTCCACAAACAGCAATGTAAAAAAATGCAATTAGTGTTTATTGATGTAATTAGACAATCACTGTAAATTTCACAATGATGATTGGTTATCCGATATGAAAAAAATATGTAATCCAACTAAATAATATAGGTACATCCAGATAGAATAATATATGTATATCCACAAGAAATATATACTGATTTGTCTACTCAAAAACTTGTCTTGGTATCCTCAAAGACGAAGTTCTCCTAACGCCAACAGTAAAAATCCTCTAGCCTAAAATCATGGTATCCTTGGAATCATAAATCCTGAAATAGCTACCTATCGCCCACAAATCTTCTATTTATACTATTTCTTCTTTTTCCCGCCTTTTTTCACACGACCCGTCCTTTTTTCACACGACACAATAATTAACATTTGCACTCCTTTCCTCAGCTTTTCGACCTTTTTGCACACGACATTCTGTTATTTCGACTTTATTCTCAAATGTGTGATCTTTTCCAACTTAACAATAGGATTAAAAAAACCCAGATCACACAAACATTCATTTCCCACTTTCGCGCTTATAAAACCCATTCATTATTATCTGGGACTGACCTACGTTTGCCATGTCAGAGCAGTTACTGGCAACTGAACTTTGAATGAATACTGCGTTTTGTGTAAAAACGTCTTATTTGCTTTTAAGGTCTGTCATTCTTACATGTAGCATCTTATAGCACGCATAAATGCTTAGCGTGAAGTAGGAGGGACAAAGCTAGCGTGAAAGGGCAAGCGGTCACATACGTGCCTGGCCACACAAATGTATCCCAGACGGAGACATTTGCGTACTATCAACTAAGTACCTCATGCTAGTGACTGTTGTAAACGACTAACCAATTGGTAGAGTCTCTTAGAGAGAGAAAAAAATAATTGTTCGTAAAACGGGGGATCACAGTATATCTATAATGCGTAAAACGAGGGATACATAAAATATGTTAATACACTTCGCCATTGAACAGTATTGATGTACACTACTTCTTAACAATATCAATATGAACAACACTGTGCATTAGTCATCACCATAATGATAACATAGTTAATGATAACATTTAAAAAAAAATATATATATATATATATAATCGCATACGATTTTTATTAGTTGTGCAAACAACAGAAATAAAAACAAAACAAAAAAATACTTTGGCAATATTTAACAGAAGTGATTAATATTCATTAAGTATTTAACAATCTTAAATGTAATAGCTGCAACGAACATCAGCCTAACAGCAGACAACTAATGGTCAAACATCTGACCGTGGGACGCAAAAAAAAATGTAATATACGAGCTCGTATATATATGGGAAAAAACATACATGGCAATGTTAATCTATAAATTTATTATAAAAAATATGAACTGGAGCTGTACGCTCTCGTAACTGTCAATATAGAACGTGGTAAATATAATACGATCATATGATACAGGCGACCCCAATCCTGCCACTGTGGTCAGTGATTTACCAGGATGTATATGGGTCTTAAACACCAAAAATCTGGACAAGTTTGGTGAACTGTCTATGTGTTCGTCGTAAAATATAAATATAGCATTATTAATCTGGTTACATGGAGTTACAAAGTATTTATTTAAAAATGTCTCTAATCTCCAACTTATGTAATAGTCGTTACTATGAGGGAGGACAACTATACCGATACAAAAAACTATCGGGTGTTGGAGTATGAACTATCTCAGTTACCATGAACCAAGTACCAAACTGTTTATAGGTTCGTCATCAAATATAAAATCTGCATACAAATGCAAATTCATAATAATGGACAACAATTTGTCAAGAAAATATACTGTAGCGTTCCGCTTACAACGTGACAATTGGTCAGAAAAATACAGGTACATCAATATGTGATGTTTATTTCTCAATACAAGGTGTAATGGACAACAATTTGTCAAGAAAATATACTGTAGCGTTCCTCTTACAACGTGACAATGGTCAGAAAAATACAGGTACATCAATATGTGATGTTTATTTCTCAATACAAGGTATAATGGACAACAATTTGTCAAGAAAATATACTGTAGCGTTCCGCTTACAACGTGACAAATGGTCAGAAAAATACAGGTACATCAATATGTGATGTTTATTTCTCAATACAACGTGTAATGGACAACAATTTGTCAAGAAAATATACTGTAGCGTTCCGCTTACAACGTGACAAATGGTCAGAAAAATACAGGTATATCTAAATGTGATGTTTATTTCTCAGTTCGAGGTTTATCAACATGTGAACATATCCGTTATCATGTTAGCGATTTTGCATGAAATCGTCATGGTTTGTATGTAACAATGTAGTATTTCGCCAATCCGCGAACTGTGTTGATTAGCATATAAGGATACTAAAACTTGCAAAATGCACCAAGTCAAATTTTAGGTGAAAATATATATGTCTCAGTTACAAGTATTTAGTAGAGTGGGGTGTATATTGGGATAAATGACGGAGTAGGGTTTATCACCGTGGGAGGAGAACGAATGTCAGTCATGGGAATGTACTCGGAGGTCTTAGGGGCGTTAGCTGTGTCAGTGTATGTAACACTGTCCTCATTATCTTTTACCGATGTCCGCTGTGGACATCTCATCTTCTTGTATACAAGGTATTTATACACTAAACCGCTTAAAATTCATAACACCAATTATGCTAGGCAAAATCAATAGTCCTGACACTCTAGTGTGTCGGGTCATGACCTCTGGTGTGTCTCATTGGACTCAGGAATGCGAGAAGGGGTGTGTGGCCGTGTACATAGTTGTTCCTTTGGAAACAGACTATATTCTTACAAGACAGAGGAAGCACAGACCACCCCATAATTTTATATTTTATGAGAAACAGAAAATAATAAATAGTGTCACATATATAGAGTAGAGTCGCTTCTACACGCCATTTCTAATAATTGGGTGATTTCCCCTGACCAATCGGATAGCTCAGATTTACCCCGGGGAAAGTGGAACAACGACGCCATTTGGCAGTAAAATGAAAGAGCGCAACTCAAGAGGTCGTATCTGGTCCAGCTCTAAATATTTCTTAGTTTGAGAAAATCAAACTTCAACATTTCTTATAAAATGTGTATTTCAGGACATTGAGTGGTTATAATTTTCTTACTGGCGTAAGTAGTGACCATCGTTAAATATGTATTTTGAATAGAGCTCCCAACCCTAGTCGCAGCAGAACTAGGTTCGAGGATTTGAGTCAATTTGCAAAAAAATGTCTTACACCTCAAACCATGTAGAGTAGAAAATATTCTTGTGTTGGAAAGCATTTAACTCAAGGAATGCTTATGACGATAAAGAAATCAAGGACAAATCTGAGGAGATGGGTAAATGTCGTCGAACCTAAAATAAGACTGTAACTTAAAGGAAGAAACACGGTGGAATGAGAAGGTTCGCCATATTTGACAATTGAGTAGGCCTACGAGACAAGGATGCAAAAAGGGATTTTTGCATCGATGAAAGCATCTGATGAGATGATAGAATTTTATTATACTTATTATTGTAAAAATGTTCTGAATTCCAGACTTTGTTGAAATTTTAAGTTTCATGCTGAAAGATATTAAAAGTTTTGCATGAAATCGAACGCGGTTGAAAAGGTGAATTACTACAGTTTTGAGATCTAGATAAGAAATCTATCCATTTCAATTAAATTCGCTACATCAACACCTAAGAGAAGAAAATCGAACCTGGTAACACAAATTTAAGAGAGAAATCTAAATCTCTGGTGATTAGGCCAGTTAAACATCTGCTCTCTGTAAAGTAAACTGAAAATACTGCATATACCGGCACTGCCACATGATGTAATATGGTGCCGTTCCAGTCCTAAGGAACACCTGCCCCGGTTACAGGTGTTTCCCAGACTACGAAGAAGTATTTATAGAATTTGATAGACACGTTAACATAGGTATATTCCTGTTGAATATTAAGGAATGCTCGAAACGGTGCATGTTGGAGAAGGTGACAGGAGATGAAAAGGCGTGAGGATGTGTAAGGAAGACTAAATTTGACGTCTGATTCGTCATATATCTGTGAGAAAGGGTCGTAGTTCTAATACACATGGTATTTGTCGTAACAGCATCATTAAAAAAAAATCGCCAAAATACATTCTCGATGCGATTGAACATTATAAAACGGTCTTTCCATAACACAAAAGGAAAGCGGTGAGTTAACACATTCAAAAAAGAACCTCTCATGTGTCACAAAGGAAAAATATGTATGTGCGTATATTGTGTTTGCTTTTGTCACTAAATTCATCAAGAAGGAAAAAAAAATTAAAACTGTTGTAAAGAGTAAGTCCTATTATAAAGATTTTCAAAGGCAAAAGTGGTGTAATTTGTACAAATGAGATAATTTAAAGTTCTGTTTAACCTGGATAATATGTGTTATAGAATGTTTGCAAAAGTTCTTCAATTTCTTGACATAGCGGTGTAAAAGATGTAGTCCTAATGACAGTCCATAACGACGAAGAATCTGAAATGATTGTATAAAATTAAAACACAGTGGTGTGACGCCATAATAACTTGTTAGTATATGTGGGTGTTGCAGACGTCGTAACTGTCAATATCGTCAGTATCATCAGCAGGATCTTGACTGAGGCTGACATCTTTCTGAAAAAATAGAATTTCCTACCCCAAAAAAATGGACACTAGTGACTTTAGATGAAGGGGGTAACGAGGGAGAGTGCTATTTGTAGAGAGAGCACTCGTTGGGTACTATTGCTGGGGTGAGTACCTTTTTGTTATTAGAGAAGATTGATACTCCAATAAACCAATAATCGTTGAACTGGACGTTTACGAATTTGACATGAGGAAGTTGGCGATGTCCATCAAGGTAACTTGTTTCCTCGTCAATCGTTGATCACAAGAGGATGGCGTATTTCGCATTGTTGAGTGGGTGGTGCCTGCAGTTGTCGAGGGTAAGGATGAAATAGTTTTGCAATGGTGCACCTCATGCTGCGCGTTGTTGGGCTGTCTGCGTTTTCCTCGCAATCTCATACGTATGTGCTCCTGAGGCAACTGGACAAATCCCGTTAACAGTGGGGAGTCATCTGCTGCACCAGAATGTGGGCGCCCCGTTGCCGTGTGAAATTCAGTGTTGTCTGGAATGATCACACTTTCGTGGTCACTCTCGTGATCTGCTGTTCTGTAGTATACTTGTCCTCTGGGTTCCATGATATGTCTTCTGTCATCAAATGTTCGCTTCCCATACTCACTGGGGTTGCGACGGGGGTGGCGTAGGGAGTATGTTGGGGCTGATGAGGGGGTAGGGAATTATGGTTGTGATCATGTGAATAACGTTGCGAACACCGATGTGTTGTTTCTGTGTAGTGCGGCTAGACTCTCATGTCATTCTTGTGATAAGTTCTTCTGTAGGGCTTCTGGGTTTCTTCTTAGCTGTGTTTACCACATACTCATCTTGCATCATATCGTTCACAAGCTGTCTTACCTCTTTTTTTTCTTCATTTTCTGACTTCGATCACGATTTGCTTGCTCTATTCTTCTCTGTCGTCTCTTCATGTTCTCGTCATCTAACATTTTCGTTAGAACCATATCTATTTCAACTCTTGTTTCTGGAAAGTGTGTATGATACCTTTCCTGTAGCAGTCTCCATACTATGCTCCTTGATAAGTTAAAATCAGGCCGTCCTATGATGGCTTCTATCACCGTCTTTAACTCCTTTATGTTTGGTTCGGCCATCTTATTCTTTACCTCGGCGATATCTCTGCACTGTGGTACAACTACTTCTTGAGCCGTTTGTCGGTTCTTCCCGTTTTCACTGAGTGGTATGTTAGATTTTATGTTATTGTCTAATATATGTGACGATGTTTCCTTTCCTCTCATTACGTCTTTATCATTTTGTGGTGGCCCCAAGTGTGACGCTTCAGTATACATCTCTGTTTGTGTTGCTGAAACTGTAGCTCTATTCTCTGTTTGTGTTGCTACACTGATCATAGTTGTTTTCTTCACCTGTGGTTCTGGGTCATTGACCTGACTTGACCTGTCAACGTTTGTTTGTGTCGCAACACAACTGATCTTTGTTTTCTTCACTTTTAAGTCTGGCCTTGGTTGACTAGTAATCATGGGGGCCCAACGTGTGTCACTTGATGTTACAACACCGACCTGGTGATGTACGTTAGGTGCTGTTCTCCATTGCTGTATTGGTCTGATATGTACCCCCATTCCATCTTCTGTCGTAATCATACATGTTTGTTGATCAGTCGTTGTGACATTATTTACTTCCCATATCTTTTGTTGTTTGATTCCGTTGATAAAATTTCTAACAGCTATGCGACAATATCTTTTATTGAGACTGTTCCAGTGGCTGTCGACAGTGGCTATGCGACCCGTTTTGTTGCTATTGTCTCGATACGTGATCTGGGATCTTCTATTGTAGTTATGTGGTGTGCTCTCTGATTCACTCCGGCAATATGTATTGTGGCTCTCTGGTTTTCTCCGGTAATATGTATTGTTGATCTCTGGTTCTCTACGGCAATATGTATTGTTGATGTCTGCTTCTCTCTGGCAATATGTATTGTTGCTCGTATATCTGTGTCTGTTCATTAGCCATCTCCGAAATGTGTTAGAATCGCCCGTGAAGGGGGTTATAACCGAGCGAATTTGGTTATATTTATTATAGTGATCTACATTGAATAGCGTGTCTGTTATCCGTTGCAACGCGGTCATTGTGGGTTCGGCCTCTACAGGTAAGGGTATGTTAGCAGGATGGACGTGTGCCTGTTGCATTTCCTGTAGCTGTTGTAGCTGCTGTGCATATAACGCCTGTTGATGTTGTTGCTGTAGCGTATACAACGCTTGTTGTTGCTGCTGTTGTTCTAGGCTTGGATACATTTTATTGATTATGCCTGTCTGTCTTCACCAAAAAAAAAAGGGCAGGTCACGGCGAAAATTAGTGTTATATGTGGCCGTGTATGTTTATACGGCACTAGTAGTTATATTGATTTTATGTAGTCAGAGTTAATCCTTCATATGTTGTGGTGGTTCAAGTGCTAACTGGCGTTCCGCCAGAGATCGTAATACTTGACCTTTTGTTATTTTTTCAACCCAGGAATGTTCTTCCCTTTGAGTTTGGTGATAAGCAAAACAGTTTCAGCACAACAACGTATTTCCACAAGAAATTAATGTAAAGTTCCACAAACAGCAATGTAGAAAAATTCAATTAGTGTTTATTGATGTAATTAGACAATCACTGTAAATTTCACAATGATGATTGGTTATCCGATATGAAAAAAATATGTAATCCAACTGAATAATATAGGTACATCCAGATAGAATAATATATGAATATCCACAAGAAATATATACTGATTTGTCTACTCAAAAACTTGTCTTGGTATCTGTTACGGACTTCTGATTTGACAACCTTTGACACCAGTTTATAGTGAGGCTCTAAGTGCTTAGGATGACCAAGATGTTGTGTGTGTATTCTGATCTTAGAATGTCAAAGTCCGTCGGGTTCATTTATATATATTTTACAGGACTCCGTTGGGCACTACGTTAGTATCGATATGGTCTCTAGTAACCCGTGTGATTCGTTGATACTGGAACATGCTTCATATTAAACCTATAATTATTGACTGACCTGTCTATTCTTGCCTTCTTAAGGGGGCACACCGAGCCAAAAATGGGTTATCTTTTTAAAACATTAACAGAAAAATAACTAACAAACTTGTTGACATAAAATTTGGCCACATGTTACAAGAGATATTATATTTTATGATGAACAAAGTTTACTTTATAAATTTTAATGTTTTATGTGAAAAAAATTAATTAACATGAATTGATGAAAAAAAAATGAAAGGAAAACCCCCAGTGCACTTGGGAATAAATTTCACTCACATAAAAAGTGCAAAGAATGCCAAACCAGCAGATAATGTGCATAACATCCCTACCTATGGCGTGAACAACCCAAAAATGTCTACCCCAATGAGCTTCGTAGATATGGCTCTTGCAATATGACCCTTTTAAATAGCACAAATTTAGAAATTTGTATAGCAATATCTCTGTTTCTATACCATGTAAGAAAAAAGTGGAGGTTCAAGCCATAATGGATAACAAGGGCTATAAGTGTACAAAATTTGAAGGTTATAGCTTTAAAATTGTAGAAAATATCACCGGAACTGTGAATCGCAGGCCCTGTTTTCGTTAAAGTTTAGTTTTAAAAGTGTTAAAACACTTTTCTGATAAGAGCTCAGTATCCCCCAGGAAGATACGGCTGATCCTCTCTTTGTGTCTGCTCTTCATCCAGGACAAGCCTCCTACGTCTCTTGGCTCTTCTTGCTTCAAGAGAAGCAGCTTTAACTTTCCTTTGTGAATGTTTTATGCGAAGACTGTCTTTTTCTACACAGAATGTATGCATACATTTTCCCGGCTGAATGTCCCATTCCTGAAGGATTGTTTTCAGGCTGTTAGCTCCATCATTAAAGATGCACACAGCAATTGCAACAGCTGTATTTACAGTTGAAAGTCCTTGATTTTTTATTTTAGGGCAATATTTCCATATTAAACTGTTCAATGATTCATTAGAATTTTGAGTGTAACGTTGCAGGCACTTTCTCAGTAATTCTGTCTTGGAGAGCTCTTTGAATATGGGCTTAATAGCCTCCATGACAGCAATTGGAAGGTTTCCCTTGTGCTTAAAGTCATTCACTATGCCATCTCTGACAGCCTGTTTGTAGGGACACCAGTCAATGTTGTAAAAGTTATGAACAGGATTATCATCTGTTGATGTCTTATGGAAATACACCGCCCAAACCTCTTCTCGCATTTTGCAAAGGTTGTTTTTGTTAGCTCGTATGGCATTTCTAAAGTATACCTGTAGCTTATCAATGACATTATCTGTTAGTCTACCCTTACCACCTATGGATTTACCATCAGGCAAAGACTTCCCTTTAGAAAGTTTCTTAAGATTTCTCAGCCGAGAACCCATTCTTTTCTGAACATGACCCACACATTCAATTTTTTTCTATCAGACAATCCTCTCCATAAGGCTTGGATTCAAACACCTTTTTGAAACTGTTAGTTTCTCCATCCCCAATGAACTTTGCATACCTGAGATTATACTTGTCTGCTGAGCAAGAAAAAATGTTACAAGCTGCTGCTGCTTCCATTGACCCTGAGGATCCGTGATGGGTCATCGTACAAACCTCAGCATGACTGTGTTTCCATTGTTGAAATTTGTCTGTGTTATGGTCTTGTTTCTCCCAGTACTGACAAGATTTGCACTTTTTACTCTTTGTCTGAGTATCTATTACCTTTCCAGTTTGCAAGCCAATCACAGTTGTGGCACCAACAATAGATGAATGGCCTCTGGTCATCCAGGTACCATCACAAGATACATCAATGTCTCGGAACTTGTTGTCACCTTCTTCTGCACTCCCATACTCTTGAACACCAGCATTTTTCATGCTAATAATTTGCACCCTAGTAGCAGCATCCTCCATTCTTTTCTGTATAATAGCATTGCTGCTGTGTCTAACGGGGTGGTAAATCCATTATACCACTGAATGTGTTTAAGTCGGTGTGACTGCAGCCAATACAGCGCATGGCAAAAGCTGCACGCCGATTGATAAGATGTATCTTTGCATTCCCTACTGAGAGCTGACTACTTGAAGGGAAATGTTTTTGTTCATGACAGTTTGCACTGTTACAATGAAATACAAATTCACTCCCAAGTCCTTGCCTTTTGACTTCAACTAATTGTACAGAACTTTGGCAAAAGGTACACAACAATTTTTCAGCAATGTTCTGACCAAGAAGACCCATGTCAACAATTCTGTGCCCCTCAAGCAAATCAGTATCATTAACATAATAATTACCTTCCTCGTCAGTTTCTGCAGAATCTGTGTCACAGCTTTGCTCAAACATATCCTCATCAGAGTCATGTGTTAGGTTTTGCTAATGCCCAGAATTTTCTGCTCTGATCGTTAAAGGGGCGTGGCATTTCGTTTCATTCCAATATCAAAACATGCAGTCTGCATCGATGGTGTTGAACTATGAACGCATGGCTCAGTACCGAATGTCGATGCATTCTGTAGGATTGTTTTCCTTTCATTTCGTTCAGCCGTACGTTGATTGCCATGAAATTTACGCTTCTTTGATATACCTTTACCAAACTTTTTTGTCTGAAGGCATAATTATCACAAATATATTCACGTATTTCCACAAATTAACTCAAAGTTTCAATCACATTTATGTTTTTATTTTTTTACCGCCATGATGGATGAAAAAGGAGTATTCATTGTATTCGTTGTATTGAGTACATTTATTCTAGGGAGTGTTTATTATTTGGTATACCTTCCAATATGAAGGTTAGCAAAAAAGCATATTTTGGGACTAAAAGTCAGCGATTTTTGGAACACACTCATTCTCTTTGAACATTGATAACTCATAAACTATTACAGATAAACACACAATTCAAAAAGAATATCGAAGTAAAAAGGCTTATAAATATTTAAAACACAATTATTATATGCAAATCAAAAATAACCTTTTTTGTCTATTTCTGGGTGTATATGCCCCCTTAATATCAGCAGTGTGTGATGCAGCGTGTTTAGGCAATTAAGTGTCACTGGTCATTATGATTGAATCAAACAGTATGGAATTCAACTCAGAATACGGCATTTAATAAGACCAGTATTTGACGACTTAAAACATGTTTAATTAACACTCTCATTTCATGGGCAGACACAACTATTTAAAGACATAGTTCATAAACAGTTCATGTACGTGTTGCCTGAGTTCTTATTCTTCATTAAAGCACATGTTCACTAATATATAGTTCTGTATAATAGTCAGTTCCTTTTGGCCAACATCCCGTGGCATAAATGCATAGGCTAACTACACTTATTCCTGTTGCTAGTTTAATGATAGCCCTTTTTCCACTAGACTTATTTCTACGGCTAGTTTTGAAATATCCTCCTTACGCTAGGCTTACATCTGCTGCTAGTCGTCTAATATCCTTGTTACACTAGGCTTACGTCTGCCGCTAGCTATATAATATTCGGTTTACACTAGTCTTACTCCTACTGTTAGTTATGAATGTTCATTTGGCATCCACTGCCAGGCTAATCCGCCTTAAATTACAAACTGCGTTAATACGGTACGACTTACGTTTTGATCCAAGAACACATTGCTAAATTGGCTTCCAAGCCACACATATAAATTCAGTGGACAATGCCACACAATCCTCAGTGGTTATACCACACATATCATAGTGGCTAGGCCACACTTGTAAAAACACACTGCCATTGGGGTCAACACCGACGATTCGAATGACGTTACTAAGTCCTACGCGCAATGCATAGAGATATGCATTCTATGTCGTTAATATTCATTTGCGGTGTTCCATGGTGCACCCATTCGAGTCGGCCAAACCCAAATGCCTGCACACATGCAACAATCCCCGACATCATCGATCATTAATATATTCACTCATTTGAGGTGTTCTATGATACAGCCATTCGGATCGACGTCAAATCCAAATGCCTGTAAACATGAACTAATCCTCAACATCATCCCCCTCACTCCCAAACGTGACACTTGTGGCACGTGTGATACGCCTCTACCATATACGTATTAATATTATATGAGTATTATTACTATCCACTTATGATTACAATAATCATTAAATACGAACAATAAAATTTATACCAATAATAAGTACTAGCATTTCTCAAAATGGTAACTAAAGAGTTAATTCATCTTTTTCTCAGAGAAATTGCGCGATAGTAAATCCGCTAAATTATTGTCTGATCCAGCAATAGGCAGAATCGTAAACGAAAATTCCTGGAGTAGTAAGTACCATCTGTGAATTCTCGAATTCCGCATCGTCCTGGATGTAATGTACGTAGGAGGGCTGTGGTCTGTCATGATGTAAAAGTGCGTGCCGATGAGGTATTTTGACAACTTCTCGAGGCACCACACAACGGACAGGAGCTCACGTTCACCTGTCGCATACTTCTGTTCAGCTGAAGTCAGTTTTCTTGACACAAAGAAACATGGATGGAGTGTTCCCTTGTAGCTTTGCAACAAACAGACACCAATTCCATTACTGGATGCATCTGATTGAAGTGTGAATGGAATGTGTATATTTGGTAACAACAAATTAGGTTTATTAGAAAATAATTTCTTAATAGTTATCAAGGCGCTTTCGCAAACTGGTTCCCAATTTATTTTATTAGGACTACCTTTGGCCAGCACTGAGGACAAAGGTGCAGATAGTTGTGCGAAGTGCGGGATGAATTTATGATAATAGTTAATTAAGCCTAAAATGCTTCTAACCTGCTTCTTAGTAGACGGGGTAGCAATATCAAGAATTCTTTTGACTGTATTGTCATCAGGATATAGTTTGTGGTTACCTATGCGGTGACCAAGAAAAGAGATTTCCTGACAACCTATTTGGACCTTTGAAGGTCGCACTGTCAAACCGTGTTCTCGTAAGGTATGTAGAAGAGAAGTTAAACCATCAATGTGGTCTTCCCAAGAGTCATGAAATAAGCAGATGTCATCGATGTACGTGATGACATCTTTCCGATCGCCAAGAAGACGGCGCATCATGTGCACAAACGTCGCAGGCGCATTTACTAAACCAAAACACATTTAATTCCATTGGAATAGACCAAATGGAGTTGTGAAGGCTGTGTATGGCTTAGCATGTTCGGCAAGAGAAATTTGCCAATAGCCTTCAGAAAGATCAAATTTACTATAAAAAAAAAGTATCATTAGATACTTGTGACAGAAGATCATCTAATAAATGCATAGGTTCGGCGTCTGTAACTGTAATTCTGTTCAGTCGCCTAAAATCAATGCATATACGTAAGGAATCATCCTTTTTCTTAACAATCACCATTGGGAATGCATATGGTGATTCCGAAGGAGATATAACACCTAAACGTATCATCTCCTTTAACTCTTTCTCTACCCTATCTTTGTGGTGTAAAGAAATATGATGGGGTCTTAGTTTAATAGGCTGATAGTCAGTGAGGGTAATGTCATGGGAAATAAGTGATGTCTGACCTGGAAGATCAGTCAGAACATCATCGAAAGTGATAAGAATTTCCCGAACTTGACATTGTTGTGAAGAAGATAGCGAAGATGCAATAGTTACATCCTCCCAAGACTCTGATGATTGTAAGGAAGGTAATTGAAAGTGTAAAGGGATAGACGACGTAGTATCTTCTTCATGAACAACTGCAAAAAAAGCAGCATGATGTGATGAATCACTAATAGAGTTAATGACAGGAATTAATTCCTGTGGTCTTTCTACTGCTAATTTTAGCATGTTGACATGAAAGGTTTTGATTTTCCCTCTAATGTTCACAGAATAATCAACATCTGTGACTTGTCTGATAATATCAAATGGACCTTGCCATGATATTAATAATTTGTTGTCATTATGTGGTAATAATAACCACATCTTTTCACCTGGTTTAAAGAATCTTAAAGTTCTTTTTTGATTATGTAATAATCTTGATCTTTGAGTAGCAGTTTTGATACTTTCAGATGCATAAGTGCACGCATCAATGATTCGCTGTCGGAGATCAATAACTAACTCATAGCTGTTTCGAGTGGATGTATCCACTGATACTCCAACTAACAAATCTTTCAGTATCATCATTGGTCCGCGAGGATTCGACCCATAGACCAATTCGAATGGAGAAAAGCCAGTGCTTTATTGGGGTACTTCTCGAAAAGCGAACAATGCCGCCGGAAGTAGCCGATCCCATTCACGCGGGCACTCTTCAGTGATCTTAGCCAATATCTGTTTAAGCGTACTATTATAGCGCTCACAAACACCGTTCGACTGTGGCCTATAAGCACTACAAAACGAGTGGTGAACAGATAACATGGACTCTAGATCTCTCATAATATTGGACGTAAATTGTGATCCTCGATCTGACAATATGTCCTCTGGAAAACCGATACGACAGAATATAGAAAATAATGCATCAGACACAGATGCAGTCGTAATGGTTTTTAAAGGTATGGCTTCTGGCCAACGCGTGCAAAGATCTACGCAAGTTAGAATATAACGAAATCCATTATTTGAAGTAATTGACAAAAGACCCACTATATCTACTGCGATCTTTTTGAATGGTCTTTCAGGCACGTCCGTAATTTGTAAGGGTGCCGTATGGAACCTGCCCTTACGTGCTATACCTTGGCATGTTGTACAAGATCTGCAGTACAACTTGCTATCCTTATTAACCCCAGGCCAATAAAATTGTGACGTAACACGAAACAATGTTCTTTTGATCCCCATATGAACTGCCATAGGGGAGTCATGGCCTGTTTGTAGGACCAATGGTCTGTATTCCTTAGGAACTACTACTTGATGTATGATCGTTTTGCCATTGTCAAAATATCTAGTAAGTATAGATTTACTTATTTCAAACCAATGTTTAGCCGAATCTGTGTGTTTAGTAGTTTTTATTTATTTGCAAGGCTAAATAAACATTGTAATGTTGGATCACTTTTCTGTTTTTCTGCAAAAACAGAAGGTGTTACAGTACTAATAGGTGTCATAATTGTATCTATGACTTGGAGTGGGTGGTGTAGCCATGTCCGTAGTTAACTGTTGTGCCCTGGTTACAACAGCATTCGCCACCTGTGGGTGAGATTCAACCCACATTGCAATCTCCTCAGGAGTGCAATCTTTAACTCCAGGTATGTTTCCCACAATTATCTCAGCAATTGGCGCTTTCAACCCGCAGGCATAAACAGTGCCTGTGTAGAAAGGCGTATCAATGTATACTCGTGCCACAGAGAAACTTTCTACATTCCCCCCAAAAGTGATACACTTGACAGATTTGCCTGTGAAAGCAGAGGGCTCGATAAGCGAGTGCTTAATCCCGATGGTTGAACATCCGGAGTCCCTCAAAACTTGCACTATTTTTCCATTTAATATTCCTGGATGGAATGTGAGATAACCCATATTCACACATGCGGACATTGTAGGCATAATATGACCACAACTAAGTTTCTTTGTAGCCTTAGCTATGTGTTGCGATTGACATTCAAAACATGAATCATTTATCACCATACATGCATTAGCATGATTATTATCATCATTACATTTGTCCTTGTTGACCGTGCTATTATTTGCATGTCTATGTTTACTTTTGTCTCTCGAGGGAGATCTGACTTGACCTTTATTCTTACTGATAGACTTTTTCTTATAATAATCAAAATCAGAGGAATTATCATTCCTTTAATCTCTACCATATGATGATCTTTGTTTATAGTACCCTTTCTGATGTGAATCATCATAATCCCTGCCTTTGTGATACCCACGATCATGAGATGAGTACCCTCTATAGCCTCTTCGATACGAATTTGAAGGAGAGCGATGACGCCGAAAGTTATAAAACCCTCTCTCAGACTGATGACAATCTGAACGATAACGTCCATCAACGCTCTTCGATCGAGGTCTATGATCATACGATCTGTGATCGTGGTGTGCTGCGCACGCAGGCAAAGGATCTCGAATAGAAGATCTATGAATATCTTTATTCGGATGTGCGATCACATATTGTCTCCCGAGTTTTTCATATTCATCAATATTATTAGGATGTCTTTCCTGCAAAAATGATTCCAATTCGCTACTACATGCAGTTAAAACCTTATCTCGTAGCATGAGATCAATGATACCTTCATAAGTTTTATTAACACCAGAGAGATCAATCCACCTGCTAAAAAAGTGTTTAATTGATGCAATGAATTCGCCAAAATCTGCATCTTTACTTGGCTTAGCCGTATGAAAGCGATCCCGAAATCCAGACTCAGTCAACTGGAAACGTCTTAGTAGTACCTCATTTACGACGTCGAAATCGTTTCTACTCTTTTCATCCTGACTCATGAAACATTTAAGTGAGTCACCAGTCAAAAAATCAAGTAAAAGACTGCTCCATCCTTCTTTAGGTACATTCAAGGCTGTGACTTTTATGATGAACCTAGATAAAAAAGAATCAATGCAATCACGAGACTGATCAAAATTAGGCATTTTCAGCTTAGGGTAGAAAACAGTTGTACCAGCCGAAGTTTTGGCCTGCTCAGATTGCACTTTAGCCAATTCCAACACTTTTTCTCTCTCTGCATTAAGTCTTAATGCCTCAAGCTCCATGGCATTTTTATGAATTTGATCTAGCTGAAGAAGTTCCATTCTTCTTAGCTCCATTTTCTCTCTTTCCAGTTCTCTTTCCTTGTCTTTTTGAGCTAATTCCTTTTCTTTAAATTCTCTTTCTTTATCTTGTTGCTCTCTGTCTTTCTCTTGTTGTGCCAATTCCAACTTCCTAAGTTCTTCAGCTCGTTTAGTAGCCTCGCGTTGTTCAATACTTTCAAGACGCGATAAATGTTCTTCAAATTTGGTCTCTGCATAAATTTGAAGTTCAGAACCTGATTTCCCCAAACTTTTTGCACTATTGATAAAATCTTCCAGTGTCGACATTTTTATAGGTTTGTGAATACCTGCGAATAATCTGTACTATATACTAAGATATAGAACTCAATATGTTATGTACATGTGTTAATCAATAACAAACAATATACAAGTACAAGTGACAAAGGACAATGAAAACAATTAAATGAATTACAATGGAATGATATTTCAGTTATTCGACAGAAATTTACAATTATAAAGTAACTAAGGTAGACTTATACGTGTTAATTAGCAAAGGAAATTAAAGAATTAACATTACAAAGAAGATAACGAGACAAGTCGTCTCCAACTAACATGTAGACAGAGGAGTTGTAGATAACACACGATAACAATAGTAAACAATACCGAAATTAGGCTATGCAAATAAGGATGACATGTTTACGTGACGTAACAGCTAAGTACACACAAGTATGGTTATATTGCGAACTGAGGCTTCAGTGAATTTATATCCTGACTCTAAAAGTCAGATCTTCAGTCAGCTAATATAAGCATGAGAACCTAATAGATGTTAACATTCACTGAATTTTTCCAAAGAAAATTCCAGTCAATATTAAACCCTTTCCAGTCTTCCCGACGAATAAACGAATAAACAGATAGATATGGATGGGGCACAGAAAATGATAAGTAGGAAAGTAAGCAAAGTAACGACAAACTGCAGACCAAAGTTAGTTCAGGGACAGTATAAAAGTGCTCAAGCGCTTTGATAATATTAAGAACTTATCTTTTTATCTGTCCTGCCTATCCTGAGAAATACATTAGTGCATGTGAATCCAAGCTCCAGTTCCACTCAAGTCTAGACAACAGCTGACGATCATTGATAGGAGACCTTGACCTTGGTAGTACGATCATTTGAGAGATTCAACCGTTTTCGAAAGTTGGTCACGGATCTGCGTCGCCGCTATTGATGCTGTAGATAAAGGCACATTTCTTCCCACGATTCAGATACTTGAAGTTGATGAATATCGTTCCTTTGAAATGGTTCAGCTTCTTGTAGTGGGTGAAGATAGGATTCCCTCATAATGTGTTGTCTGCTACTGATGACGGCATCGATACTGTGACGTCATCTACTGACATGCGTGCTAGAGTTGCCGGCTTGTTTTGATTGAGTATTCACGTTATAAAAGTTTATCGTTAGTTCGACTCCCTTTCAATACTTTATGGGGACTGTAGTCCTACGAAATCCAAACGCTTCTTGACACCAGATTATGTTACGGACTGATTTGACAACCTTTGACACCAGTTTATAGTAAGGCTCTAAGTGCTTAGGATGACCAAGATGTTGTGTGCGTATTTTGATCTTAGAATATTAAAGTCCGTCGGGTTCATTTATATATATTTTACAGGATTCCGTTGGGCACTACGTTAGTATCGATATGGTCTCTAGTAACCCGTGTGATGCGTTGATACTGGAACATGCTTCATATTAAACTTATAATTATTGACTGACCTGTCTATTCTTGCCTTCTTAATATCAGCAGTGTGTGATGCAGCGTGTTTAGGCAATTAAGTGTCACTGGTCACTATGATTGAATCAAACAGTATGGAATTCAACTCAGAATACGGCATTTGATAAGACCAGTATTTGACGACTTAAAACATGTTTAATTAACACTCTCATGTCATGGGCAGACACAACTATTCAAAGACATAGTTCATAATCACAGTTCATGTACGTGTTGCCTGAGTTCTTATTCTTCATTAAAGCACATGTTCACTAATATATAGTTCTGTATAACGGTCAGTTCCTTTTGGCCAACATCCCGTGGCATAAATGCATAGGCTAACTACACTTATTCCTGTTGCTGGTATTAATAATAGCCCATTTTCCACTAGACTTATTTCTACGGCTAGTTTTGAAATATCCTCCTTACGCTAGGCTTACATCTGCTGCTAGTCGTCTAATATCCTTGTTACACTAGGCTTACGTCTGCCGCTAGCTATATAATATTCGGTTTACACTAGTCTTACTCCTACTGCTAGTTACGAATGTTCATTTGGCATCCACTGCCAGGCTAATCCGCCTTAAATTACAAACTGCGTTAATACGGTACGACTTACGTTTTGATCCAAGAACACATTGCTAAATTGGCTTCCAAGCCACACATATAAATTCAGTGGACAATGCCACACAATCCTCAGTGGTTATACTACACATATCATAGTGGCTAGGCCACACTTGTAAAAACAAACTGCCGTTGGGGTCAACACCCACGATTCGAATGACGTTACTAAGTCCTACGCGCAATGCATAGAGATATGCATTCTATGTCGTTAATATTCATTTGCGGTGTTCCATGGTGCACCCATTCGAGTCGGCCAAACTCAAATGCCTGCACACATGCAACAATCCCCGACATCATCGATCATTAATATATTCACTCATTTGAGGTGTTCTATGATACAGCCATTCGGATCGACGTCAAATCCAAATGCCTGTAAACATGAACTAATCCTCAACAGTATCCTCTAAGACGAAGTTCTCCTAACGCCATCAGTAAAAATCCTCAAGTCTAAAATCATGGCATCCTTGGAATCATAAATCCTGAAATAGCTACATATCGCCTACAACTCTTCTATTTATACTATTTCTTCTTTTTTCCCGCCGTTTTTCACACGACCCGTCCTTTTTTCACACGACACAATAATTAACATTTGCACTCCTCTCCCTAGCTTTTCGACCTTTTTGCACACGACATTCTGTTATTTCGACTTTATTTTCACATGTGTGATCTTTTCCAACTTAACAATAGGATTTAAAAAAACCAGATCACACAAACATTCATTTCCCACTTTCGCGCTTATAAAACCCATTCATTATTATCTGGGACTGTCCTACGTTTGCCCTGTCAGAACAGTTACTGGCAACTGAACTTTGAATGAATACTGCGTTTTGTGTAAAAACGTCTTATTTGCTTTTAAGGTCTGTCATTCTTACATGTAGCATCTTATAGCACGCATAAATGCTTAGCGTGAAGTAGGAGGGACAAAGCTAGCGTGAAAGGGCAAGCGGTCACACTATAATATTCACGGACTGGTTGTACGGCCACCCACTAACAGTGCACAGAAAACGTTTCTATGTGCTGCTTACAATCCTCGCACCAATACATTCACCATCCAAGTGTGCATCTTTTATCACAAGTGATTGGTGGCATGAAACATCGCCATATAGATAATCTAAGAATCGCTCTCATGCGGGAACCATACAACACATGTATTTATTCCAACATTACTTTACTATAGCCAGAAGGCGGGCAATACACAACGCCTTACTCCAGTAGCTCCAAGGCGGGACCAACTCATCGCCTTAACATGTTCTCCACGAACACTATCAAAGTTCCTCCAGGAACAGACCTAGGCGGAAGGACATCGCCTAAACAACAATATGTATGACTATCAAACAATAGTTAAGACCTATTGTTACGCACAGAATTTTTTCCAAAGACATTGTATAATTATTTTCTAAAGACATTGTATAATTAACTTGTCTGAATTGTACACTTTAATTTTTTTCGGTCAAAGCTAGATAACCCTTGTTTGTCTGTGATTACTTTTTTCAATGATGGTTACCTTCTCTTGTGACAGGACGCGTCGGTCCATTTTTTTGAACGATGTTTCGTCATTCTCCTTATATGGTAGTATCGGTCAACTGTTTCTTGGAATGATTGAAACCAGTGTTGAGGTTTTTATTCCTGTCCATATAAGGCGCGATTTATTACAAATCTTTATCTGGAATGTCTCCTACATCGTCTCGTTTTGATTCTTACTCAGGTGTATGCGTTCTGCGCATGTCCGGACTTTGGGTGTGCTTGAGAAGCCTTCCTGTCGAGGAGTCTATGAAAGTTCTGAAGCAGAGAGGACGCTTGTTGTGTCTGTGATTTTTTGATAGGGAATTGGGAGTCCTATTGTGAGTTAGTTTAGCTTACAAGGTCCTTCCCTTGATGATTCAAAACGCCTGGAGGCGTGTGTTTTTGTGGTGTTGATTTCGAAGCAAGGTAATACCTCATTTATGTTTCAAATCTGTAATCTAACTTCATGTTGACAATGGTCGATCTCTGCTCACTTATGAATTATAGAAAGAGAGGTTCTTCTACTAGAAGTCACGCCCCAGGTATCTTCATACCTGAGATTAATATGTTCACGGGTCATACTTAGCCCAAAGGACAGTTCTATGTTCTAAGAACGTCGCTATGTCAGCGATTGCACCTACGTCGAGGTTAGACTTAGGTCAGCTTGACCTATACTCCTGGAACACCATCCTCGTGCGACTTATGATTAGACTTATTTAGCACATCTGATCAGTGAGAGGAGTATTGATGCACTTTTGTAATATTGGAGCCAACAGTATAATCCCCTTGGCGCCATATCATTGTATGAATATATGCCAGATGCATTGATGAACATAACTTATGCTGAATTTCGTGAACTGTCATGACTATGGTTTATTGTGAAATGGATGTACAGTTACCTGTCTTGTGGCGTCAGAAAATAAACGATGGAAAACGTCAATAGCAGTTTACCCCTTTATATGACTTTCCATGTCATACCACATATGTTGTGAACTTGTGAAACCACATCACCCACACTCACAGCAAGCAACAACAAACCAGACAAGACACCTCACACTTCAACCTATTATATCCCTGGTGTCTATAGGGGTGGTACTCTACTGGGCTGCTGATTATCAACGACTTCGGACTGATACCTGTATCATCTTTAGTGGCCAGTAGTCAGCCTAAATCCACCCTTATCACCTATATCACAATCACTATATCCATCAGAACTGTGGTTTCCCACTGTCACAAAATACGAGCACACAGTTCGACCACAAAACACAGACTGTCCGTAATCACATTCGGGTACTCTCTCAGTCACTCAGACCTGTGTTCACCAAACACACTTTCTCTTTTCGCACGACAAGTCACAAAACGCTGACATTAAGTCAGATATGAACTCAATCCCTGAGTTAAACTTAAACAAGTGTTCACAACCTCAGTGACCCTTACTTAAACTCACTCCATCATTCAACTACATGAAATCGTTTTGTGACATTACCCTGCTCTCCATATGGAAAATTAAGTTTTCCACAGAAGAATTGGTCACATATCACTGAACGCCTCATGTACCAGTTCGTGATTGGATACACACATATCGCTTCGATGAATAAGTTGTCACATTTCTCTGAATGGATCATTTGCACTACAAAACGTCAATGGGTGAGTCACACTCTAACCCATACCACAGTTCTCTACAATACCTCCTATTACATGGAGAAAATGCTTAGAACATACTATCCTACAATTCCAACAAATTGGAACAAATTATATAGGTGAATGCAATTGCATAATAGTCTTGGCAAATTCTTGCATTACCAATCAGCTAGTATTGTTCTTATCAGAAATAATCACTGATGGAAAATTATCAACATTTCTTATGACATATGTTACCAAAATGTACTACACCTCATTGTGAAAAATGTTAAGTCTTATACAAAGCAGTACCTCAGTTAGGTACACTATAAAACATAAAAATTAAACAACAAACCATGCTGTTTGATTCACAAAGATAAATTTAACTATTCCTCTCAAATTCCTTAAGTTCTCCTATCCAAAACTTTGGTCTGTCAAAATTGTACCTGTGAAGTTCTAGCAGATACTGATAGCTCTTGCCCCACTGCTTCCTAAATTTCTAAGACTATTCTCATATCCAGAATGAGTTTTCCAGCTACTAGATTCTCTCAGGGCAACAAATTCCTCTAACTCATTGTAATCGTTACTGTGGCGAAATAGCTGTTACTCCCTATTTTCCAACCCGCCCCCTTCGTTATTTTTTTCTAATTTTTTTTCTAGAGTCACTGGCGAGTCACGTATTTCGTTCTTTTCATGTGGTTCTACGGGCGCAGCAACACTCATCATTGCTCGGTCAGACACCCACCCTGCAGAGTGTCTTGTTCGTTGATTCGTGTTCATTGGGCTAACAACAATTGACGTAAGGAATGCGCAAGAATACCTGGCATCGGACAAGCGGGAGAGAATCTTCGCCGATCGTAAACATGTTTGAGCACGAGTGGCAATCCTTTTCTGCTTTCGTTTTAAACACCGATTTTCTGTACCCCTCTCGCATTTCTGTAGAGGCGGCTTGGTCTTTTAAGTACAGTTCGTCCAGGAGAGCTGTATTAGTAGTCCTGTTGAATGACGTCACGTTACGTAGAAACTTCAGCGGTCATTCGTGTCTGGGTCTTTGACAATCGGAGACGGTCAGCGTTTTCATGTTCCCTTGAGCTCCTATTTCGGTAGTCTTACGATGGTTCTAGAGGCATAGAGTGCGCAGGTATCATTGTTTTTCAGCGGAGACGGCCATCAACCCGTTACGCAAAATCTTTTGGTAGTTGCGTCTTTTAGAAAAAGTTCTGGTCCAGTGTTACGGGTCTATGTCTGTTGCTCTGTGCACGTGTTCAGGACTGGGGGAACACGTGCGACCGAAGTTGGTAATATATAAGAGGTCCTTGTCTGTCTGTTAATTAGGAAAGATACCAAAAGCATGGAAAGTAGCTATGATAGTACCCATCCTAAAACCCAATAAGGAAGCCTATGATGTAAGTTCATATAGGCCTATCTCCTTAATATCACAACTAGGTAAAATACTGGAAACTGTTGTTAATAAAAGAGTTAAATTCTACCTAGAAAAAAATCAGTTATATAGCCCAAACAAGTCAGAGTTTAGAGCAGACAGAAGTACAGTAGACCAGCTTGTAAGATTAGAACATGATGTAAAGCTATGGTTCAAGAGGAAAGAGAAAACAGTGGCAGTCTTTCTAGATGCAGCCAGAGCATATGATGAATGCTGGAGGGATGGAGCTCTTTACAAAATGAAAAAGATTGGCATTACTGGTAAAAGCTATAAGTATCTAGAAAACGTTTTACAGGACAGGTATTTTGCTGTACAGGTGAATAATGATAAGTCAGAAATATATGAACAACAGAATGGGATTCCACAGGGATCAGTGATTTCACCTTTAATTTTCACTATAGCTGTAAACGATTTAGCAGATGAATTTAACGACAGTAAGAATGTAGTTTCACAATTTGCAGATGACTGTGCCATTTGGCGATCTGGAAAAAACTTGGACCATGTTTACCAAAAACTTCAAAAACAAATAGACAATGTTTCAGAGTGGATGGGAAGTTGGGGCTTCCAAATTAATGTAAACAAAACAGTAGGTATGATATTCAGCAAAGGAAATTTAAAAAAAAAATAACAAAATCAATATAACCATTAAAGGTCAGAAAATATGTACATCCTTAACAACAAGATTTCTGGGCATAACTTTAGATAAACAACTAAATTATAATAAACATATAGACAATTTAGTAGACAGCTGTAGAAGACCACTAAATATACTAAGGATTTTAAAAGGTAATGGATGGGGAGCCAGCAATCACATAATACTTATGTTCTACAAGTCTTTCATCAGGGGGAAACTGGATTATGCCAGCATAGTCTATGACTCAGCCTCAGCTTCTAACAAAGCAAAACTAGACAAAATTCAAAATGCACCCATGAGAACCATTACAGGTGCATTTATATCGACACCAGTAGAAGCGCTAGAAGTAGCTCTTGGCATAATGCCCCTTGGTCTAAGACGGAAAGAAGTAAGACTAAATTATTGGAGTAAATTAGCACAAGAAGTGACCCACCCAGATCGTAAAGCATTTGTCAAAAACCAACCAAGTGTATGGGACGTCCCCTTAAATAAAGATAGATATCCAACAGGGTGGAGAACTATAGAAGACCTAACGCAGTTCAAAGAACTATCAAACACAATTGAAAATAGTAATAAATACAGAAGCAAAATACCACCCTGGGAACTAAAAAGACCAATCATAGACTACACACTTACTGAAAAGATCAAACAAAACATAGAAGATAAGGAAGCCAAAATGATAAGTAGAAAGTTCATAGATCAGCTAACTAAACAAAGTCTGGCCGTCTACACTGATGGATCCAAGGGTGATAGTGGATAACTAGGTGCCTGAGTTGTAATACCACAATGGGGAATAAAAAAGAGCTACAGTGTAACTGAAGGGGCTTCGATTTCTACCGCAGAGATGGTAGCAATTCTTAAAAGTTTAGAAATAATCGAAGATAACCCACTAGCAGCTGTTACGATATTTACAGACTCACTGTCATCACAACAAGCACTAGAACACCCAGGTAAATGTAGCCAGCCAGACATAAAAGAAGAAATTCTAGTAATTAATACATCACAAGGGAACAGAGGATGTAGTGTGAGGCTAGTGTGGGTTCCAGCACACATAGGTATTGCTGGTAACGAGTGGGCAGATCAGAATGCCAAGAATGGAAGAACAAGTAAAAACAATATAAGAGCAGGACTGGGAAGGTCGAAGATCAAGAGCCAAGTGAAGGTAACTATAAACGAGGAATGGAAGACAACATGGAAGAAAAGTAGAAAAGGCAGACACGCGTTCAAACTGCTGAAAGAACCAACGAGGACGTGCCAGGTCAGAGAAGAATTAAAGATACCACCAAACAAAAAACTGTGGCGTCTCCGTCTCGGTGCAGCATACTTTATGATAGAAGAACCACACTGCCAAGAATGTCAGGAAGAGAAAGACATAGACCACTACCTAATCCACTGTAAAAAAGTATGAACAACAAAGGCTTGAATAAAAACTTACTATATAAATCACAATATAGACTTGAGATGTGATAAGGTTTTAAGTATAGATGCCCCAAGAGATGCCCAATCAATACTTAAAAGATATATACATAAAACAAAGGAAAACATATAAGGTTAGTAAAACAAAAAAAGAAAAAAACAGACAAAATTAAAAAATTAAAAAAACTTACTAACTACTCATAGGACAAGGAAAGACAACAAGGTATTAAATGAAAACAAAGCAACTCAAAAAGAACAAATACTAATACAAAGTAGAACCAAGTGTAAAGGACAATAGTTATCAAGAAACAATACAAAAGAGAAAATAAAATGGACAAATACTAATATAAATTAAAATCAGCAACTACTAAAGACAATAGCTATTTAAATGGAATACAAAATTAGAAAATAAAATAACACTAAATACCCCAATTATAACCAAATTTCAGGTTGAACAGGGTAGACCAAGATAGAACGAGAAGAGGCAATAACAGTCAGCTGTTAAGTGCCCGCTCTCCACCCATCACCCCATCAAAACAACAACAACAACTGTTAATTGCTTCAGTCTTGGAATTCCTGACGGGGAAATAGCAACATTAGACAGTCTGCCCGCTTGTGAGTTTAGTGGATATTCTGATCTTTGTTCGGTAAGCGAATTTGTGAATGCTAATATTATAAGTAATTTTTCTAGGGCTTTATAATGGACAGAGTATTTCTTTGTAAAGGATGTTACTAGTGTGGTAATTAATGCAATCATTTAACGCGCCATCTAAGATATAGCTAGTTGGTTTGGGTAGGGTGCTACTATTTATATGATAAGAGCCTCTTGGTTATGTTACATTATGCCTGATGTAGTGCATAAACAGAGTCCCCTGATCCATGGATAACTCAGGAAATTTTAACCCACAATCAGGTTAACATGAATAAATGTAATTATTTTTACTGCAGGGGCGACCTCGTGTAATATAATTCTTTTCCACACCATGTAATTTGATATTTTTGTAAGAATCGGTACATTAATTGAATGGATAAAATTCATGTATAATATTGTTATGGTTGTTATATGTGGTATGTAATTATTAAATTGTCGAACGCCTATGCGACAAGGTAGATGGCCTTGGGAATTATGTGGCTAACTGACCTGTTTGATTTTAAGTCACATCTCGCAGGTGGAGCAAGGGGAGGGGCGAACAGTTTTATGAACAAGCCAAACTATCCCAAGCGTTAAGTCGCGGGATTGCGTGTTATTAAGCAAAGGCTTTAGTGAGCCAGCCAGCACCGAGTGGTGTGTGGGCTGACAGTAGGGAGGGGAGAGTAAGATGAACTGCAGTCAAGGTTTGCCTTGAACAACAGCTGGGAGGGGAAGGGCAGTATGATTTCCTGAATTCAGTTATTGTCTGTGTTTATTTTTCTGCTGTGTTGTGATGTTAGACGATTTTATTTAGCAAAATGTTTTGAGGTTTTGTTTATATTTTCATTACAGCATACGTCGGCCTTCTCCGGCAATCACAGAGCCGTAGGCCGGACTACGCCTTCTGTAGTTAACGCCCTCTGTGGAGACTTTGCCTTCTGTGGAAGGTCGCTCCAGGCAACGACCCATTTACAGTTGGGTCGCAAGTAGATAGAGGCGTGCCCCGTTCATCACCCGATTACGGGTCATCGGTGTTTTTTCCCGGAAAATCAATTAGCAAGAGGAGCGCCCTGCTCCTGTGGCTTCAGTGTTTACAAAGCCACCTCGTTCATTCTTGTTTAAGGGCTGCACCAAAGTAGTGGGTCCAATCCAAAGGTGGATTAGTTTTAAGCATATAAATTATTTAAGTGTTCACCCCACAACTTCCCGGATTTACAGCTCAGTGCATTTCTTCCAAGGATTTGTTAGCCATTACACTGGAGAAGAGAGGGTATCATAGCGTCAGTAGCTAGCAATGATCCCTGTGGAGCAAAGCACGCGTGCCAACGAAGAGGGAGTTGGGGAAAAAGAGAGCACTCTTAATTAGGGTAGATTTTTCTGAAACGGTGTACTAGACTGCTTAGTGTATTTTGTGTGCAAAGGCGCTGACAAGGATAAGTCAGCAGGCTTAGTGTGTAGGCATAACTGAGACTGGTGTGTATTCAAGGTTCTTTTCCAACCACGGATTATTAGATTTAAAGTACAACCCCATACTTGTGGGAGCGGGTAACCTTTGTTTGGGTTTTTCTGTGGTAGTCAATATTTTTTTGTATACTACCTGTCTCTGGAGTGTTTATAATTTTGGTGTCTCGTTCTTAGAGACCTGCATTGTAAGGTTATTCCATCTGTATTTTATGCCGGGATTTATATTTATGTTATTAATTTTCCCAGCAGCTGTTTAGATGTTGTTTCAATAAAGGTATATGTTTATTTAACCGGATCAGATTTCTTTTACTTTCCTCACTGGATCTGTACTATTCACTTGTACTATATTCTTGTGTGTGGATACACCTTAGTGTTAAAAAAAACAACCACAAAACCCTTACCTCTTAATTGAGGAGGAGGCGGTGTGACAGTTGTTGTACAAAAGGTCACCAAGTTGCGAGGGGAGAGTCATGTTATGTTCTCACCCTCGATAACTATAACTCACATCATCCGCCTCCAACAGAATCTCTTGTATATCACCTCAGATCTCTCTCAGACTCTTTTGTCTGGTCTCTGACATCACCATGACAAAGTTACTGGGTTAACTTCTTAAGAACAGAGACTGTAGAACATTTCAGCAAGATGATGGCCGATAACCATGTCAAGAAATTCTCTCAGTGGTGCCAAAATGAGCTTCAAGTAGTGCCAATCCAAGGCTTATCTACAGTACTGGATACATAAATTCTAGAAATAAAATGATGATTCAGATTAGCAAAAGCAAATTTGACTACTTCCCAGAATGCATTCTTTCCTTTCATGCCACACTATACTCTACTGTCCAAACCACTCAAGCATTCTCTTCCGTGGTAACCATATATAAATGATGGACAGGGGTATGACCTCATGGTTAAATCTAAAGTGACATATTCTTAACCCCACATACTGTGTCTTGACTACGGGAATAATAATATTCCACTTCCTATCATGATTCGTCAATTGTATTACCTTCCGTACAGCTATCATTTATCTTACAGTATAATATTTGCCACAGCATCTAACACGTCTCACACAATCTCTGCCAGCACCCAAGTCATTTCACCAACCATCACCACAAAGATCACAAAAGTATCTGCAGATTAACACAATATCTTCCATAATGTTAAGAGGTCATCTATGTTCCACTTATTTGGTGGTAACCTCTTGGTGGCATTAAACATCAACAACTTCAGTGGATCTTTACCTTTTGCTGTACCTTTGCCTTTGAAATTGTAAGCAAGTATTAGCTCTAATTGGGCTGTAATTCCAGCACATTCTCCTTTGAGACCATCCATTACTGTCTTCCAAACCTCTTTCTTAGCAGATTCAGTAGCTTCCGTTACTGCTAATTTAGCGACAGATGCAGTACTTCAGGGAGCCTCGTAAGATTTTATAGAAAACCAAACATAACAACTAGGATCATCTAAGCGGTCATGAACTTATTTTTCTACCGCCCCTTCTCTGAGGAAATATTTAGATGCTGATATAACAGAGAAAGAAGTAACTTGTGCAATGAAAGAAAAATCTAACACTGCCTCAGGGCATGATATACTTATTTATGAAATCCTTAAGAAAGTACCTACAATAACTATAAACATAATAGCTTCCTTTTATAACAAAATCTGGAGCTTAGGAAAGACACCAACAGCATGGAAAGTAGCTATGATAGCACCCATCCTTAAACCCAACAAGGAAGCCCATGATGTAAGATAATATAGGTCTATCTCCTTAACATCCCAACTAGGCACAATACTGGAAACTGTTGTTAACAAAAGAATTCAATTTTAACTGGAAAAAAATCAGTTATATAACCCAACACAGTCAGGGTTTAGAGCAGACATCAGTACAGTAGACCAGCTTGTAAGATTAGATCACGATGTAAAGCTAGGGTTCAAGAGGAAAGAGAAAACAGTGGCAGTCTTTTTGGATGTTGCTAGAGCATATGATGAATGCTGGAGAGATGGAGCTCTTTACAAGATGAAAACGATTGGCATTACTGGTAAAACCTATAAGTATCTAGAAAACTTTTTTACAGGACAGGTATTTTGCTGTAAAGGTAAACAATGATAAGTCAGAAATATATGAACAACAGAATGGGATTCCTCAAAGATCAGTGATTTCACCTTCAATTTGCACTATGGCTGTAAATGATTTAGCAGATGAATTTAGCGATATTAAAAATGCACTATCACAATTTGCAGATGACTGTGCCATTTGGCGATCTGGAAAAAACTTGGACCATGTTTACCACAATCTTCAAAAACAAATAGACAAAGTTTCAGAGTGGATGAAAAGTTGGGGATCCAAATTAATGTAAACAAAACAGTAGGGATGATATTCAGCAAAGGAAATTTTTAAAATAATAACAAAATCAATATAACCATTAAAGGACAGAAAATATGTACCTCTTTAACAATTAGATTTCTGAGCGTAACTTTAGATAAACAACTAAATTGGAATAAACATATAGACAATTTAGTAGAAAGCTGTAGGAAACCCCTAAGTATACTAAGGATTTTAAAAGGTAATGGGTGGGGGGAAGCAATAAAATAATGCTTATGTTCTACAAATCTTTCATCAGGGGGAAACTAGATAATGCCAGCATAGTCTATGACTCAGCTTCTAACAAAGCAAAACTGGACATAATTCAAAATGCAGCCATGAGAACCATTACAGGTGAATTTATATCAACACCAGTAGAAACACTAGAAGTAGCTCTTGGCATACTTCCCCTTGATCTAAGACGGAAAGAACTGATATTAAATTATTGGAGTAAAAGCACAAGAAGTGACCCACCCAGCACATAAAGCATTTGTAAAACACCAACCAAGTGTATGGGACGTCCTCTTAAATAAAGAAAGATATCCAACAGAGTGCAGAACTTTAGAAGTTCTAACACAGTTCAAAGAACTGTCAAACACAATTAATAATAGTAACACATATAGAAGCACAATACCACACTGGGAACTAAAAGCACCAATCATAGACTACACACTTACTGAAAAGATTAAACAAAACATAGAAGATAGGGAAGCCAAAATGATAAGTAGACAGTTCATAAATTAACTAACCAAACAAAGTCTGGCTCTAAGGTGCTGCCACTTAATTATAGTTAGCGTAAGAATACTTAGCAAGATTAAACACTAAGTATTTGAACGTGTCTAGTTAGTGTAATAACACTAGTCACATATCCTGTGAGTGATTTAATTAAAGTGTTCAGAAATGACGTCATCGAACTTGGGGTAGAATTGCTCAGTAGTTAGTACGGAAGTGATGGTTTGAGAGAAGGGGGTTAAGTGAGTTGGTTTTAGGCACGAGACGAGCGAGGCAGTGATTTTGGGGTTTGGACCATCTTGTAAGTTCGATGGCTGTGTGTTATTTCATGAGATGACTGGTTTGTATACCACAGAAGCACATGTATTTATGAACTATTATGAAGTTTTCAGAGTGTGCAGACACTTAATAAAGGTGTTCATTTATATTTAATCAAGCTTGAACTTATTTCCTGAACGTCAGTAGGAAGTGTCGTTTGTTTACATCAGGTAATAGAGAAAAGAATGTTACCATATTTTCGACGATCATGCAGTCTAAAACATAAACACAGTTACGAGTCTCCAAAAGAATCACCTGGGTTATGTTCCTATTCTGTAATCACCATCTCTGGCAGTCGCCAGTAAAACAACAGATCAACATTGATAAAAGATTCCACCCCATTCTCACCCTGTCACACTAGACTTGATTTGTCACCGTGACCAAGCCCGGTCACACTTCATTTACAATTAATCGTATTTGTGTAAGTCTTTATGGAGGAAAGCTTTTCCAAAAAGTAGGCTGCATACTCATATTTGCAAAGAAAAACATATAAACTAATTCGCATACTAGTTAGTGAGACCGATTGATGCAACAGTTACCATTAATATTTGAAAACCAGCTATCAGAGTTCGATTCCCGTAACAATATTTTATTTTATTCCCAGTCAGCTGTCTTTAATTTGACAGAAGCAGAATGAAATATTAATATACTGGAATTAGATGAGCTACTCCAGATTATTGAAGCACAGCTTTACACATTCTACCCATAGTTACGTTTATGTTTTTCATATTTTCAATTCTCGGATCCTATTTCTTTGTTTTTTGCCATCAATTTTCAACATTTCCGTTATTTAATGGTTGTTTAATTTAGGAGTCTCCAATGTTTTTTGCCATCAATTTTCGACATTTCCGTTATTTAATGGTTGTTTAATTTAGGAGTCTCCAATGTTTTTTGAGTGTCAACCCCTGCATGGAATTCTTCATTTTTAATCGGCCATAGGTAAAAAATACATAAATAAAATAAAGAAGTGATTTTTGAGACGCAAGAAATTAACATTACTTTTTAATTCCACATTTCCAATTCATTAGTGAAAGAATGTGGCTGATAAACATTAACAAGAATATTGATATTTGGTTGGACACAGGTGAGCTTTAGTCGTTAGTCATCACCCTCTTTCAGGTTCAGTCTGTTCCTTTGCTGTGATAAAACTGCATTTGCGTGGCTAAAACAGCTTCAACCACGTACCAACTTGGAAATGTAAGTAGACATGGTTCAACTGATACACTTGGGGTATTTTATAGCAATAATTATACTGCTCCAATAGTCACTGAGAATTAAATTTTGACCAATAATTTTGCCTCAAGATACACACACATATCAAGGACTTCACCTTGTATGTGAAATTCAATGATTGCCCTTTCTATGTCTTCATTAAACGTAGCAATCAGGTTTATGTATTTTCTGCATGTCCTAGAAAATCGTCGCTTTATTTGAGCATATTTATGGCAATGCAATATATGAAACAAACAATAAACAGCGAACAAGAACATTTCCAGAAATAAAATGTATTCACTGCAGACATTTTCATTTCTTATATCATTGTAAATTTTCGAACCCGTAAGTTTAATCCACCCTCTATCGACCGTTTGTGGCTTTTACCTTGGATGTCGCTATTCACCCTTCTTGGACGATATCGACCACTATGGGAATTACTGGTCACATTAAACATTTTAGACAACACTAGCTGACATTTGTTTTAATTGTTAAAAGAAAGTTAAAAAAAAACCATGACAAGACAAATTGCATTGTAGTCAGTGTTAAATACGAATGTGGGGTCAGTGTTACTACTGAATTAAGACAAACATAGAAAACACTAGAAATTAAAAAAGAAAAGAATTGAACGTCTATTTTGCAGTAACAGTTTTCATTTCGATCGCCTATCACTTCTCATTTATGCCGAGAATATCATGAGAAACGTAGGAGATGACCAAGAATACGCAGAGTTTGACCCATTTAACATCGGCGGGTGCCAGATCCAGGAAATCAGATATGCTGACGACACAGTCCTCCTATCGACCAACCAAGAAGGACTTCAACAATTAATTCTGTCAAAAAAACAACACAGCGAGGCCCAGAATATATAACTAAACACCCAGAAGACCAAAGTATTGACAACAGACAAAGTAAAGACCAAACCAGAAATTGAAATTGATAACGAAGAACTGGAAGGTGTTAATGAATTCGGATACTTAGGATTAATCATCAACAGCTCTGGTAACTGTTCAGAAGAAATTAAAAGAAGGCGTGCAATTGCTTCATAAAAACTAATACAGATGAAAAACCTATGGCAAGACACAAGCAAAGAAACAACGTTACAACTGATCAGAGCATGTATATTCCCAATAGCAACATACGGCTGCGAGACTTGGACACTCAACAAAACACTTGCAAAAAAGGTTACATCATTCGAAATGAAATGCTGCAGAAGATGTTGAGAATACCCTGGACAGAAAAAAAGAAAAACAGAGAAGTATCGCACTCACTAAGTGTAGAGGAAAATTGGCTCCTGAATACTATCGCAATAAGGAAGCTGAAATGTTTCGGTCATATAAAAAGACATGAAAGTCTGGAAAATTAGTGATGGAAGGCATGATCCCTGGAAAAAGGGGAAGGGGTCGACCTAGACGACGGTGGACCCAGGACATCACAGAGAGTCTGAACTTGTCTTTGGCTGATTGATACAGAGTAAATATTAGCAAGGGGGAGTGATCTTGAAAATGTTAAGCGAATAGATTCGATTGCGGGTTACGTTGCTTGGTTAAGCTGATGTTAAGTTAAAATAGTATTAGGGGAAGTCCCTCGTATGTTCGAGAAGTAAAGTTAGAAAAGCGTGTGAACGCTAGGCAGTTCAATTGTGAAGGTGTATTTACTCCGAACTGTTGTGAGCTACGGGGTTTTAGCTATTTGTGGCTAGCCCGTGCAAGTAGTGAGACTGAGCGGTGTTTTTTAACAGCCGGGTCTCGTATCTGTTTTAGGCGGGAGAAGGGTATTCCCGTGAGGAGTCTGTTTTTGGGCACCGACTGGAGAGGTCGGCCCTACAGTGTGTGTTTTGAGTATGCCTGCGCAGTGCAAAAGTTATAGAGGCCATTATTTGTGTAGGCCAGTAATTCCTGAGTTAATTGAAGAATTATGTTTGTATTTTGAAGAGGTAAGGATCCATGAGGGCGAGATTACTGCAAACTGCCAGGGAGTGCAGTCTTGCGAGAAATTGCCACGAGTATTCACCATTATTATTTAAGTTGTTAGCACGGCGAGGATGATGTCCGTTTGCTAACCGGATCCATTGTTATTATTGAGGGATCCATATTTGCATTAGAGCGCCAATGTTGAGAGCGTCTTTGATGAGGCATATTTGAGGAGGCCATTATTGATTATATTAGCACGGTGATGCCGACCGTTGCTAAAAGGATCCAGGAGAATATTATAGCACATATTTGAGGAGGCCATTTAAGTAGTTAGCACGGCGAGGATGATGTCCGTTTGCTAACCGGATCCATTGTTATTATTGAGAGGATCCATCTTTGCATTAGAGCGCCAATGTTGAGAGCGTCTTTGATGAGGCATATTTGAGGAGGCCATTATTGATTATATTAGCACGGTGATGCCGACCGTTGCTGAGAGGATCCAGTATTGAGATTGTATAGCGCTAATGATTCTGATAAGTGGAGATGTGACTGGAGTACTGTATTATTGTATTGATATGGCTTGTACTTTAATTATGACTGTGTATTCTATATTAACGTAACGTGTTGTGGTGTAATAAACGTCATTAACTTTAACCTGCCGTTACACCATTCCATGCCTCTGATGCGTGTACCTGTAGTGTGTGAATGTACCTACGCACACTCACTGCAACATTTAACACGGTAGGAAAACAGTAGTAGTGACAGTGATAACGCATAACCATAAATAGCCTGGGTGGCGAAATCTATGTCAACAAACAGATTGAATTCAGTAACGGTATCTCGTGTGTAGCAGTGGTATGTTAGTCTTATAGAATTTGATATTTCGACATTCGCGTGATATAAAAATTATGTTCTGCTCTGTGTGGGCGTATGAACAGTATGACCATTAAAGTAACACCCATCACCATTTATTCAATCTCCAAGACCAGTCATCAGATATAATATTTAATAATTCATTGGTAACATTCAAAGTAATCTTTAACAGCCTAAAATCAAGCGTTTTTACAGATTGGTGGGCCAGTTTATTTAACGGAATGAAACCCACGGAGTTAGCGTGATAGGAAAGCCCTGAGTGGGCGTGGCTTATGTATCCTCGCATTGCTTCATAGTCCTCGACATAGTTTGTTAACTGTGTCCAACACGGTAGAATATAACAGTGGGAAGTTGACAGGTTGTTGGTAGACAGTCAAGTTTAACTAAATGTGAAGTGTTTTTGAGGAGTCGTTTGCAGATTATCTCAAGTCAAAAGTCATGGAGGTTGCTGTGCTGCGTTTCCTGTGTGCTGATGCTGTGTTGAGCGCATTCTACACTTTGGCAAGAACCTGAAGGGAAGAAAGTCTATTTCGTGTACCTTTCTGCGCTGGAACGGTTTTATCTGCTGAACTTTGTGATATCTGGTGTGTTGGCGGAAGGGACGAAAGTATATTAAGATACGTGATTTTGTTCTGTGTGGATTGTGCCCCTTTTCTGCATTTCAGCAAGTCTGCCTATACTATCCATCGCTATTTCCTGTTGATAATTGTCGTTGTGTTGTCGATAATTATATCGATTGATTGTACAATATGTTGATGCATAGATAATATATGCTATATATAATTACTATAACAGAAGTTGGTGTACAGTAGTTGGTTAAGTCAGTTGAAACTCTTATAAAATGAGTGAGTATGACAGAAACTATTATAAAATGAGTGAGGATGACAAATACCGTGAACTATTAGGATTTGGAGACCGTGAGCTGACTGAGTCTGAAATAACAAGACTGATATATGAAAAGCTAATTCATGAAAGTGATGAGAGGATTCAGAAAAGGGGGCTAGAAGAGAAGAAGCAACTGGACATAAAACAGAGTACCCTAGAGCAAAGGGAAAGTTTCATAGAATGTACTGCTGAAGAGAGTAAACTTCAGGAGAAAGTATCTAAACTAACAACTGATTTAGGTAAATCAAATTCCGAGCTTGTTTGTGTTCGAGCAGCATTAGAATCTGCATTGTGCAGAGTTAAAAAGGTGGAGGCTCGAATGGAAGATGAAGATAGCGAAGTTAGAAATCTAACTCAGGAACTTCAAAAAAGGAGAGAGATATATGACAAATTGAAAATTGAGAGTAATGAACATGAGAAGACTTATATAGAAATGCTTCATGAGGTGATGAATGATAATGAGATTCTCAGTGATCAAATTAAGGAGATGAATATTGTACCCCTTAAGAAGAATGATGAGATTATGTATGATAACAATGATGATATTAAGATTGAGTCACTACAATTAGAGTTGACTCAGTTGAGTGCAAATAAAGAACAGTATGAGAAAGAGACATTGTTAGAATTGACGGCCGAGAGAGAGAAGGTCACTAAGATTAAAAATTTACTAGCAGAGGAAAGCTGTAAAGTTTTAAGAGCTGAGAGCTTAAACAAGTAATTAAGTGCAGAGATTTCACTTAGAGATAAGGAAATTGCAGATGCAAGGAGAAGAATGGACGGTCTACTCGACATTCTCTTGCAGAAAAAAATGTGGTCTTCTGTCAGTGTTGACAGTAATGGACAAACAGCAAAAAGTCAGTCCTATACACTTTTTGCTGATTCTAAAGTCAAGAATAGTGGAAGCAGGTCTTTTTGTGGGAAATATAACTTTCAACGCAATGCCCATGATTTCAGCGATATTGGTTCCTGGCGACAAACTAGCAAAGGCAAATCTACAGTGTTAGACAGTCCTGTGGATAGCAAAAGAATTAATAATAAATTTCAATTCAAGATGTTAAAAGCCAACAAGGGATTAATTGAGAACCCTGATGGCTTGATAACAGGGGAAAAAGATAGAACTACTTGTTCCAGGAAGGAAACATATTTTGTGAAAAACAATAAAGATATTGTTAAATTTTTCGGTCATACCCAGTCAAGTCAGTGTGACCCATTTCTTAAACACACTGCCACAGGCAAAGAGAAAAACACTTTTGTTAGGAGATATAACCATGAGGTTAAAATGTACCAAGGGAGTTCTTCATATAGTAACGTTTCTTCTCCTAAAAACAAGAAACAATTTGACAGATCACAGTATCGTGATCCTAAGTGTGTTAGAAATTATAGTGGAAATAATTATGAGAAAGAGTGTCAATCTGGTAATAAATTTCTTGATAAAAAGCCATTTCTATCCAGTAGATATTTTTATCCAAGAGGAAATGCTAATTGTAATTATGCTAACTGGGATGTAAAACAGTACAACTGTGTTAATGGAACAAATAACAATGTTCTTAACAGCAATTATAGAAATTTTAACCAGGTTAGCTGTGCTCCACATAAGAGCAAAGTTATTAACAAGCAAAGTAATAATACTATTGATTGTCACACTAGTGGTGTCGAAAGGTCATCTCGTTCTTGTGAACGTAGTAATTTTTTTCAGCCTACAACAGGGATGAACTTTCGTTACGGTCAAGTGGTCGCTAAGCCTTCTGTGATGTCTACACGTTTAAGGAGGACTTGTTGAGGTGTGTGAAAAGGGGCCAAGACTCTACTCCACCACAAGGGATAGGTAAACGTGAAAGTTGATTTTCCGTTTTTCCTTATTAAATCTAACAGATGATGAATAGAAATTTTCATTTGTATTGTCTCGTAGCGTGCGACGTTGTGATGAGTTGGCGCACTTGGTGACATTATTCGTGAAGAATGTGGATTATCTATCAAGCGGAACCTATGAGCGTCTCGCTATACATCTGACGAGTCACTTTTTGGAGGATCAAGAATTATTGACAGATTGTCGGGATATATTTTTTTTTTTGTACAGCTGATTTTTTTTTTTCGTAGAATAGTACATGTTATTGTATTCTGTGTATATTATATCATATGATGTTGTTGCTGCTAAAAACTTGTCGCAACTTATTCTGACCATGCATTCTGACTTTAGTTAATTTTTAATGCATGGGAAGGAACTCATGGAATTGTAGTCACTTTTATTTCTACAGTCGTCTACTCTTGATAGCTATCGTCAAGAAGTTG
Organism: Oreohelix idahoensis; assembly: GCA_024509875.1. NCBI lineage: Eukaryota > Metazoa > Mollusca > Gastropoda > Stylommatophora > Oreohelicidae > Oreohelix > Oreohelix idahoensis. Next base: position 67,403 of record JAMPIV010007312.1, on the reverse strand, counting down.
TCTTATCTTGATAGCTAGGGTTGCCGATAGTTGTGTGAACGATTTTGAGTCATGTCCATTTATGGAGCGCTCAGATCGCCAGTTCTTTGAAAACAGTTGGCAATCGCAATGTTTCATGATTCATTTCCTTTTAAGGTAAAAGGTCTTTAGTCGAACATCGTAGAACATTCTTCGTTTCGTAAAGTTGGCTGAGTGGTATTCGATTCGCGTGTTCTGCGCATGTCCCTTTTTGTGGCGTTGTTTCAACGATTTCCGCCCAGGTCAGTCTGAGCAGAGAAGCGGATAAGGCGAGACGTAGCTATGTGCTAGTCTTCGCTTAGATTATTCAGGAAGGAGTCCTCATGATTGTTGTTCTTTTTTTGAGATGATATATCTCTATGTTATTCCTAATGCCTGGAGGCATATGTGAATTTGTGTATTTATTCCTGATGAACAGGTAAATGAATCCTTTTTTGCTAAGTGACTTTATCGTCATCTTGTGATGTTGACTTTCGCTTAGCCTGCCTTATTATCAAGTCTGTATTATGACGAGTTTGCTCAGCTCACGATCCACTTGTATTGCCACGCATCGATTGATGCCTGTCCTACGGACTACTTGCTTCCTGTAGGTTTGATACCTTTGCTGTATAAGGAACATAGAGAACGATAATGTGGCGCTCAAAAGACATGCCTGTCTTGTTGAGGTCAAATCGAGGAGACCATATTTAATCTCCAAGCTGATGTTTTTCTACATAACGATGTCCATGCATTTTGTCATTGTGGCGTACAATATATATTGCCAAAAACCCATCACTGCTGTTTAAAGCTTGATTGACTTCATACGTCGTGATTTGGTGTGACGTTCCTGTTGGAACTGTACCTGTATGACTGTGCAACTATTTTTCACATGAACACCAGTCCTAAGTCTACACCATACTTTAAGTGTCAGCACTACCTGCCCTTGGCAACAGAAGTTATATACTTACATCACACTTAAACCAGACTACAGACACCAAGTTACTACGCCTCATCATCCCTGGTGTCTGAGGGTGGCACACTACTCTGCAAAGGCCGGTATCATAGTACCTCTGGGAAGCAGGTGAATTACAACACCCTCAACGTTGTGTGGCACATGTGACTTCATCCACAGAACATTTATACACATAATATAATATTACACAGCATTTGCCACGCAACATTTGGTGGCCATAAGCTGGTTTGTTCTGGTACCAGCATACTCGGGGTCCCTTACCCTCTTCATTCTACAAGAATTCAACAAACTACATTGTTCCAGAAATCAACATACAGCGATTTTTCAAGACATCTACATACAGAATTATGGCAGTACCCGGCGTTGAATCATACATTGCCAGTTGAAACGTGTTGCTGTCGTTTGTGAAGGTCAAGTGCCGATTGAATAAGAAGGCCAAGTACCGATTCAAGCAATTTACGATTGAATAAGAAGGTCAAGTGCCGTTACTTACTTATCAGTTTAGAAGCTCAAGTACCATCGTCATGGCAGTTGAAGCAGTCCAGATGTACCATCATCGTTGGATCTTCATTCCTTAGGACGCTGATTGTCATCTGTTTTTTCTGCTGTGGCTGACGTTTGGATACCAATACGTTAAGTGGCCTGTTTGTTTGTGAACTGTGCCCTTATACTTCTACTGAGTTTTCTGTGTTTCATCTCATTCTTTTGTTTACATGTTATATGTTTATATGTTATTTGTATATTTATATTTATATGTTTATGTTTCTGCGGTTTTTTCGGTTGGGCGGAGTCTCCCTTTAGATCATACCACGTGATAGAGGTCGTCTATCGTGAGCGTTTTCTGTAGGGTGTGCAAATTTCCGATACTGGAATTTGCAAAGCGACTTCTGTTGCTATTTCTTGTTAGTTGTGACGATATGGTCAGTGTTGTTTTCGGGATTTTCTTCACATTCTTTAGTTTAGTTTTGATTTGTTTGTATTTGTTAGCCTCCTCTTTACTATAGTTTAGTTTCATACAACATTTTTGTTTATACACTGTGGAGTCTTGTATTTGTATTATCTTCTCGTAGATATCATCACATTTTTTGTGATATTTCTTTAATTTTCGCTTTATTTTTTGTTGATTTCTACGAATGTTTTCGTATTGTTGCTAAATCTTTGTTATTGTTTACATTGTATTGTTTACATTGTATTGTTTACAGTGTAATGTTTACATTGTTATTGTTTACATTGTGATTGTGTTTACATAGTCATTGGTTACACTTATAGTAGTTAATTCACATTTAATAGTGGGTTATGCTTATGCATTACTACTACACTGATGATTATTAAATGATGAATAGTGTTGTGCACTATTGAATGGGAAGCGCACCTATGATCAAGAGTTGATTGATTATATTTCAAAAAGGTCTATACACAAGTTCTTTGATATAAGACTTGTTTCCCACAGAGATTGGGATAATAATATAGTGTTGTGAGTAAACAAGTGCTTCATTTAAGACTTGTTATAATTAAATTTGAAATAAGATAATTAATTATTTCAGGTTGTGGACTCATATTATTACTCATCATGGCTACATTTGAGCACTTTATTGAGCAGGGTAAATTGCTTGGGAAGACTGGAGATAAGTTAGAAGAATTTGCAACTGCTCAATATGATAAAGCAATGGAAGCTGAACAAAAGAAACTGCAGATGCAGGTGGATGAAAAAAGATTCCAAATGGAAATGGAAAAACAAAAAAGAGAAGCAGAAGCAAAAGCTGAAGAGAAAAGACTACAGATTGAGTCTGAAAATAAAAGACTTGAGGCTGAAAATAAAAGATTTGAAATAGAGGCTGAAAATAAAAGACTTGAAAAAGAGGCTGAAAATAAAAGACTTGAAATAGAGGCTGAAAATAAAAGACTTGAAAGAGAGTCTGAAGAGAGAAAAGCAAAAATGGAGCATGAAGAAAAAATCTTAGCTTTGGAAGTTGAGAAATTAAAGGTGATGAACATGGGTAATGCTAATGATGCAAATAAGGTCTCAGATAAGACTAATGCAAGCACTTTCAAGCTTAATCTACCACCATTCAATGCTTCCATCGACGATATAACATTCTATTTGGACAGATTTGAAACTTCATGTAAAGTACATAACATAGATAAATCATTGCAGGTTTATCATTTGTCCAAAATACTTAGAGGTGATGCTTTGAGTATGATAAGTATGGTAGATGAGCCTGACAAGAACAACTATGAGGTTGTCAGGGCTATGTTTTTAAAAAATACCAACTTGACGAAGACGGCTATCGTCTTCAATTTAAAAATATGTTACCAGAAACTGGTGTGCAATTCTCTGAATTCATTTCAAAGACACGTCTTACTTTTTTACGTTGGGTGGAGCTGTCTAAGACAGAAAAAAACTTATGAAGGACTTATGGACTTAATACTTAGAGACAAAGTCATGTCTTCTGTCAATGAGTCTTTCCTTGCTTTCCTTCATGAACGTAAACCTAAAACAATAAAAGAAATGGAAGATTTCTGTAGCCAGTATATAACTGCGCATCCTCACATAACCATTGGTAACTCTAAAGTAAAAGAAGGTCTGGCAGTTGCTTCGGCAGCACCTTATGGTCAAAACTCTAGTAATAGATTCCAACAAAATTTTGATAGGAAAAGTAACCGTAGTTACGGTCACAATTATGGAAATCAATTTCAGGGTGATTCTTCGTCGAAGAATTGGAGACGAGTTGACAGTCCTCGTTACTTCCAACCTAATAATTTTAGGCATTTCAGAAGAGGATATGGTAACAGAGGCTTTTCCTCGCGTAAACCTCAAAACCAAACAAATAGATGTTCACATCAATGTGGACATGATAATAATCATGGAAACTGTAGTTCGAAACATGATAACAGTTATAATAGAGACAATAACAACTACAGAGACAATAACAACAGTGATAACTTCAGAGGTAATGGTAGTCGCGGTAGATCTCAATACAAAAAAAGAGATATCAGCAGGCTAACTCGGTTCAACAAGAATCTCAGGGAGCCTGTAATCAGGTTTCTGATAAAAAAAACTCTGACGCTTTCACTTGTTCTTCTTTTGACTTTGAGAGAGCAAACAAGTGCCCCCAATGCAGTACTTTGTTCGAACCGACTACAATATCGACTTTGAGTTGTGGTCACCCTCTCCCCGCTCTTCCTGCTTCGGTTGCACATGACGGGAGAGGTTCTCTAATCCTACATAAGGGTCTTGTTAATAATACTCCGGTCTCACTACTTTTCGATTCCGGATGCACCACTATTGGTGTTAGACAATCGCTTGTGGATCCATCCTGTGCGACAGGAAGGGTTATCAAATGTGTCACATTTGGCGGCACTCTAGAGAAATATTTTACTGCTGTAATCCACATTGCCACTCCTTTCTTTACAGGAGACGTGCATGCCTGTCTCTTACCTAATCCAATTGCGGACCTTATTATTGGTCGTATCCACGGAGTTAGGGAATGTACCCCACAGCAGATTGCTGCTTGGGAAGATGATAATATGCAAGCTACCAATGCAGTGGTTACAAGAGCACAAGCTCTACAAACACCACAAACTTCGTTGGATAATAATAATGAAGTTCATAGCCAAGATAGTACCTTGGTTATTTCTCGTGACTCGTTCATAAAATTACAAGAAGAAGATCCTACGCTAAAGAAATTCTTCATTCTTGCGAAGAAAGGTGATCCAAATAAGGATACATAAAGAAAATCTTGGATAGAAATGAAAAACGGCGTACTTGTACGTATGGTACAAGACTCGGCTACGTCAGCACATTCGCAAACTCTTGTTCCCAAGAGTATGAGAGTGCAAATATTGCAGCATGCTCATGACTCGCAATGTGCTGGACACATGGGATTTTCCCGTACAAAGTCGAGAGTCCTTGCGGCTTTCTTTTGGCCCTTTGTTAACAAGGACATTCGTATATACTGCCGATCATGTCAGGTATGTCAGGAGATCAAAGCTAGAGGACCACGACATGCTGCGCCTATCCAGGCTGCTGACATCCCTATTCGGCCATTCCAAAAAATGGCCATAGATATTATGGCCCTTTTAAGATAAAGTCGGCCAGAGGACATCAGTTTATCCTTACATGTGTCGATATGTGCACACGTTGGTCAGAGACTATCCCTCTAAAGAGCATATCTACTACAGATATCGCAGATGCTCTTTGGCTGATATTTTCTCGCTTGGGGTTCCTTAGAGAAATACTGTCAGACCATGGCACTCAACTCATATCTGATACTATGTCTCAAGTAATGTCTACCTTACACATTAAAAGATCTCTCAGTAGCTTCTATCATCCTATGTCTAATGGGTTAGTTGAGCGTCTGAATAGAACGCTCAAGACTTTACTTGGTAAGATAACTGAAGACCATCCTCAAGATTGGGACAGGGTTTTACCTGCGGCTCTCTTTGCCTATAGAGAGGTCCCAAACGAGCACACAGGATTTTCTCCCTTTGAACTTGTCTTCGGCGCGCGTCCGCGCGGCCCTATGTCTTTATTACACGATCTCATCACTGCCGATGATATTAGTGATAACACTCAATCTTCATATGAGTATGTCATTGCTCTTAGGCAAAAGATCATTGAGGCATGAAAACTAGCGACTGCTTCGTCAGAAATTGCTAAAGAAAAAGCAAGGCAGTTTGCTAACAAGAACAGATGTCTACGACAACTTTGTCCAGGTGACAAAGCATTCGTCCTACTCCCCAGTAGGGAAAATAGACTTCTGATTGCATGGAAAGATCCATATGCAATAGTCTCACGAATTTCCGATGTTGACTATGTGGTCGATATAGATGGAAAGCATAAGACTTTCCATATCAACATGCTGACGGAATTTCATGAGCATCCAGACTATTTGCTGCCTATTTTCCAGGCAACGGACGAATCTTCTGTACCTCATGGTCATTACTCATCCCTGTCAGTAATACAGGATGAGGAATCTGTTTTTTCTGATGTCGATCTCCCTCTTCCAGTGGTTCCACTACATTCTACGGAATCTTGGAAAGATGTGTCCATTTCTCCTAATCTTTCTGTTGATGAACATCGTCAAGTCTCGTCGATGTTACAGACATTTAAGGATGTTCTAACCGACATCCCTGGTCACACGCAGGTCATAGAACATGACATAATTCTTACCGACAATAATCCTATTAGGGTTAGGCCGTATCCTATCCCTATACACTTTCAGTCACAAGTGGAAAAGGAATTGGATGAAATGATCCAATTAAACATAATTGAACCATCGACTTCTCCGTATTCTTCTTCCATGGTTATTGTTCGGAAGAAAGATAAGAACATACGAATTTGCGTTGATTATCGCAAATTAAATCAAGTCACAAAGTTCGATGCTGAACCTATGCCTTTACTAGAAGATCTACTTATTAGACTTTCTAATTCTAGATTCTTCACTAAACTTGACTTGTCAAAAGGTTATTGGCAAGTGCCTTTAGCAGATCATGCCAAACATCTGACTGCTTTCTCTACACCTAGGGGTTTATTTCAATGGAATGTAATGCCCTTCGGTCTTATGAACGCCCCTGCTTCTTCCTTAAAGATTAAAAATATATACTTTCTTCTCCTCCCATCCTAAGATTACCTCCACTTGATAGGACTTTTGTTTTTCGAAGTGATGCTTCACATTTCATTCTAGAAAACTCTGCATCTGATCATTTCTAGAAAGCTCTCTTACAGCTATTCAGACTAAGAACTTGAAGAGTTCGAGATCCACTCGATATGCTATTGCTCTTCAACCTTTTCACTTCACGGTACGAGCTATCCGTGGGTCGGATAATGTGATGGCTGACATTCTGTCTAGATGCCCACATGATTCCACCTAATACTTCTGTTCTATTTCTAGATATACGACAGAGCCATAACACACCTATATTACTGCAATACATTAGCACATCTGTCCTCACTTTAGGCGAATACATACTATTGTGCTTTGTTATCATCTTCTTCTGTTCCATCTTTAATATAAGAAGAAGACTGAGTAGTTAATATAAGGGACGAAAGTTCACTCGGTCACAATTGTTAATAATAATGTATTGTATAGTATGAAACTTAATGGCTATTAAATAGAATTATATTGGTTGTTTTTTCTCAGCATTTTTTGTTGATCTGAGAAGCTACCTTTCTGTTGTCAAACATGGAGAGTTCCACATTGTACAGTTTCTTTGGAACGACAGGAGAGGTGTCCTGGATCGACATATAGGTTTAATTTCATTGTGTAATGGTAATATTAAACATTTAGATAATGTAATATTTAACATTCAATGTCAGATGTGTACATCCATTCTAAGCGGTATTAGATTATGACACTGCTATTTGATTATAATGATATGAACTTGCATATTTATATTGTATTTTCATGCAAGCGTAGTGTGTGTTGATGGCACCTCCCCGATATATTCTTGAATCAGATTTTTTATCTGTTGAGAAATATTCTCACCAGACACTTTATGTGTCAATTTAGCCTCATATTAGGCAGTGCAATTAGTTATCCTCGCATAATTCGTGCGTTGATAAACCGCTTTTGGTTTTACTCTTGGATATTTAAAAAAAAAAAAAAAGTTGCACATTTTTTTTTATCGGGAGGTGGCGGTAATGTTGCTGCTAAAAACTTGTCGCAACTTATTCTGACCATGCATTCTGACTTTAGTTAATTTTTAATGCATGGGAAGGAACTTATGGAATTGTAGTCAATTTTATTTCTACAGTCGTCTACTCTTGATAGCTATCGTCAAGAAGTTGTCTTATCTTGATAGCTAGGGTTGCCGATAGTTGTGTGAACGATTTTGAGTCATGTCCATTTATGGAGCGCTCAGATCGCCAGTTCTTTGAAAACAGTTGGCAATCGCAATGTTTCATGATTCATTTTTTTTTAAGGTAAAAGGTCTTTAGTCGAACATCGTAGAACATTCTTCGTTTCGTAAAGTTGGCTGAGTGGAATTCGATTCGCGTGTTCTGCGCATGACTCTTTTTGTGGCGTTGTTTCAACGATTTCCGCCCAGGTCAGTCTGAGCAGAGAAGCGGATAAGGCGAGACGTAGCTATGTGCTAGTCTTCGCTTAGATTATTCAGGAAGGAGTCCTCATGATTGTTGTTCTTTTTTTGAGATGATATATCTCCATGTTATTCCTAATGCCTGGAGGCATATGTGAATTTGTGTATTTATTCCTGATGAACAGGTAAATGAATCCTTTTTTGCTAAGTGACTTTATCGTCATCTTGTGATGTTGACTTTCGCTTAGCCTGCCTTATTATCAAGTCTGTATTATGACGAGTTTGCTCAGCTCACGATCCACTTGTATTGCCACGCATCGATTGATGCCTGTCCTACGGACTACTTGCTTCCTGAACTTTGTTGATGGATCTAGGTTTGATACCTTTGCTGTATAAGGAACATAGAGAACGATAATGTGGCGCTCAAAAGACATGCCTGTCTTGTTGAGGTCAAATCGAGGAGACCATATTTAATCTCCAAGCTGATGTTTTTCTACATAACGATGTCCATGCATTTTGTCATTGTGGCGTACAATATATATTGCCAAAAACCCATCACTGCTGTTTAAAGCTTGATTGACTTCATACGTCGTGATTTGGTGTGACGTTCATGTTGGAACTGTACCTGTATGACTGTGCAACTATTTTACACATGAACACCAGTCCTAAGTCTACACCATACTTTAAGTGTCAGCACTACCTGCCCTTGGCAACAGAAGTTATATACTTACATCACACTTAAACCAGACTACAGACACCAAGTTACTACGCCTCATCATCCCTGGTGTCTGAGGGTGGCACACTACTCTGCAAAGGCCGGTATCATAGTACCTCTGGGAAGCAGATGAATTACAACACCCTCAACGTTGTGTGGTACATGTGACTTCATCCACAGAACATTTATACACATAATATAATATTACACAGCATTTGCCACGCAACAGATGTTCTATTAAAATATTTGGAATTTCTTTGAAACATTATGATGTTCATTTTGATGCATCATTTGATTGCTAAATTTATATTTTTTGTTGAACATATATGATTGTTTCGATAATGTACCAGTCCAATTTTTTATGCCATTTGTACACTATTCTGTTTTCATAGTGTGTAACATATGGGTTGGTAATAATTTGTGTGTAATTTGTGATAAATGCAGTGAGCGGTATCAAACCTGTGCTCATTTAGATCATAATTACTGATCTGTATATTTTTCAGGTTGTAGCTGTAATTGTTATGATAATTATGTGGATTTATTATTATGTTGTGTAATATGATTTTGTAGAATTATCTTGCATGTATTAGAAATAATTGTGTATTTGAATTGTTAACATATGTTGAAACACTGACCTTGTCATAGCATAGTACCTAGAATTTAAATAATAAGATTTTTTTCAACATTTTTGCAACAAATTAATGTGATAAACAAAACCTTTGCAGGTATTTTTATGGGACTTCTTTTTCATATCCTATTGTACCAATGGATTTTGGATTTATTTATAGTATATATCATCAGGCTGAGTAACATATAAATTTACAGGTAAATAACTCTATAGCTAAGCTAAACGAAATTTTCAGCCAGAATTAACTTTTAAATTAAATTAAACTTTTTTGTAAAATTGATAGACACATCTGATACTTTTGTTTGTTAAAAGATGGACAGATTGTTGTAACATTATGTTATGTTTGTATGTTGGAAAGTTGATATACAGATGACATCGTATTTTTCTTAGGTTTTTTTTGGTGATGTATTTAAAAAAAAAAAAAACTTACATGTTTTGATTTAAGTGTTTGTCTAGAGATAAGATATTTTATGCTTCTCTCATTTTGTTAAAAGTTAATTTCATTGTTAGTTTATTAGTTATGACTTAGAATTACTTAAATAATAATTTTATTTTTTGATAACTTATCGTTCTGAAATATTTTGTATGGTAATTTTGGGAAAAAGATTGTTTTTTGGCATTGTGATTTATTTTTGTGTGCCCTATGATTGAAAGGGATATTACTTTTTTGGAAACTTGTCTTATTTGATATTATGATGTATTTTTATTATTTAGCTGTTGATTGTGCGTTAGATCAAAACTTAGTTATCGCAAATGCTATTATTTGTTTGTGTAAGGTTTATAATTTATTTTCAGTTAAGTATAATTTTTGTAACTGAGTTAAATTACTTATTCGACTTTGTTTAGTTATGAATTATTCGTTTTGTGGTGTTAGTATAGATATACTTTGACATTTTGTTTTGTGCCTTGTAATCATGTTTGTATTTAATTTTTGAAAAATATTGTCTGATCTAAACATTTATTAGTATGTATTGTTATTGACTTTCTATGCGTTCATACCTTTGCTTTCCATTCGTCTTTGTTGACTATCCTTCATGTCATTCTATCCTTTTGTTGTCTTTTCGATATGTGTTCATATCTTGTTTATATTTCTGTATCACATCTTCGTTTCTCTTCAGTCTACTTGTATACTTCCTCTTCTTTCAATACTTATACTTTCATTCATTGTATTCTTGAGTGAATTATATAACATAGTATAATGAAACTAGTATTTTGGTAAATTTGTGTTTATTTTTCATGAAATCGTTTTACTTATTGATTATTATGTGGTATTGTTGATTGTTTCTCATTTTCCGATTTCTTACTTTCCTTTACTACAGATCATTCTTCTGTTGCTTGATCTTGTTCTTTCACTTTCTATTGGTTGTTGCTTGTACTAAATGTACTTAGCTTAGTGTTCTATTAAGATTAATTTATGTATGCTTGTATTATGATTGATGCTTTTGTTGTAATTTACATCGGCAACATTCATTGGGATATTTGATTGATTGTGTTTGATGTTAGTTGTAATTTTACATTTATTGCTGAAATTGTTTATAGATGTACTATTGTAATAGGTACATTTTTTTGGATAGATACATTTTTTGGTAGCCATATAATATAATTTCATTTATCTCTAAATTTTTGGGACTTAAATTTTCAAAAAAAAAAAAATGATAAATCATTTTTTTCCCGGGCGGTGTGGCAACTGATACAGAGTAAATATTAGCAAGGGGGAGTGATCTTGAAAATGTTAAGCGAATAGATTCGATTGCGGGTTACGTTGCTTGGTTAAGCTGATGTTAAGTTAAAATAGTATTAGGGGAAGCCCCTCGTATGTTCGAGAAGTAAAGTTAGAAAAGCGTGTGAACGCTAGGCAGTTCAGTTGTGAAGGTGTATTAACTCCGAACTGTTGTGAGCTACGGGGTTTTAGCTATTTGTGGCTAGCCCGTGCAAGTAGTGAGACTGAGCGGTGTTTTTTGAACAGCCGGGTCTCGTTTCTGTTTTAGGCGGGAGAAGGGTATTCCCGTGAGGAGTCTGTTTTTGGGCACCGACTGGAGAGGTCGGCCCTACAGTGTGTGTTTTGAGTATGCCTACGCAGTGCAAAAGTTATAGAGGCCATTATTTGTGTAGGCCAGTAATTCCTGAGTTAATTGAAGAATTATGTTTGTGAGTATTTTGAAGAGGTAAGGATCCATGAGGGCGAGATTACTGCAAACTGCCAGGGAGTGCAGTCTTACGAGAAATTGCAACGAGTATTCACCATTATTATTTAAGTTGTTAGCACGGCGAGGATAATGTCCGTTTGCCAACCGGATCCATTATTATTATTGAGGGATCCATATTTGCATTAGAGCGCCAATGTTGAGAGCGTCTTTGATGAGGCATATTTGAGGAGGCCATTATTGATTATATTAGCACGGTGATGCCGACCGTTGCTAAAAGGATCCAAGAGAATATTATAGCGCATATTTGAGGAGGCCATTTAAGTAGTTAGCACGGCGAGGATGATGTCCGTTTGCTAACCGGATCCATTGTTATTATTGAGAGGATCCATCTTTGCATTAGAGCGCCAATGTTGAGAGCGTCTTTGATGAGGCATATTTGAGGAGGCCATTATTGATTATATTAGCACGGTGATGCCGACCGTTGCTGAGAGGATCCAGTATTGAGATTGTATAGCGCTAATGATTCTGAGAAGTGGAGATGTGACTGGAGTACTGTATTATTGTATTGATATGACTTGTACTTTGATTATGACTGTGTATTCTATATTAACGTAACGTGTTGTGGTGTAATAAACGTCATTAACTTTAACCTGCCGTTACACCATTCCATGCCTCTGATGCGTGTACCTGTAGTGTGTGAATGTACCTACGCACACTCACTGCAACATTTAACACGGTAGGAAAACAGTAGTAGTGACAGTGATAACGCATGACCATAAATAGCCTGGGTGGCGAAATCTATGTCAACAAACAGATTGAATTCACTAACAGTATCTCGTGTGTAGCAGTGGTATGTTAGTCTTATAGAATTTGATATTTCGACATTCGCGTGATATAAGAATTATGTTCTGCTCTGTGTGGGCGTATGAACGTTTTAAGCATTAACTAAACACCCACTCTCATTATATCAGGATAGTATTAAAACGAACGTTTACATATATTGGTGGTCTTCATTAACATACCATGGATTTAACATAACTCATGAGAAAATGAATTTTTTTTTCTTACGGTTTACATTGATGCAGGTCGACTTGCCCAGAATCGTGATGCGCTCAGAGCACCTGTAATGGAGACAACGTTATCAGGAAAAATTGTCAAGTACTACGGCTGACAGGATCCGTTATATCTTCCCAGAACTTCTATAAGTAATGATTTTGTGCTCGTTCTGATGAGCCCCCATCTAATCTAACTAAGAGATTGAATAAATGGTGATGGGTGTTACTTTAATGGTCATACTGTTCATACGCCCACACAGAGCAGAACATAATTCTTATATCACGCGAATGTCGAAATATCAAATTCTATAAGACTAACATACCACTGCTACACACGAGATACTGTTACTGAATTCAATCTGTTTGTTGACATAGATTTCGCCACCCAGGCTATTTATGGTTATGCGTTATCACTGTCACTACTACTGTTTTCCTACCGTGTTAAATGTTGCAGTGAGTGTGCGTAGGTACATTCACACACTACAGGTACACGCATCAGAGGCATGGAATGGTGTAACGGCAGGTTAAAGTTAATGACGTTTATTACACCACAACACGTTACGTTAATATAGAATACACAGTCATAATTAAAGTACAAGTCATATCAATACAATAATACAGTACTCCAGTCACATCTCCACTTCTCAGAATCATTAGCGCTATACAGTCTCAATACTGGATCCTCTCAGCAACGGTCGGCATCACCGTGCTAACATAATCAATAATGGCCTCCTCAAATATGCCTCATCAAAGACGCTCTCAACATTGGCGCTCTAATGCAAAGATGGATCCTCTCAATAATAACAATGGATCCGGTTAGCAAACGGACATCATCCTCGCCGTGCTAACTACTTAAATGGCCTCCTCAAATATGTGCTATAATATTCTCCTGGATCCTTTTAGCAACGGTCGGCATCACCGTGCTAATATAATCAATAATGGCCTCCTCAAATATGCCTCATCAAAGACGCTCTCAACATTGGCGCTCTATTGCAAATATGGATCCCTCAATAATAACAATGGATCCGGTTAGCAAACGGACATCATCCTCGCCGTGCTAACAACTTAAATAATAATGGTGAATACTCGTGGCAATTTCTCGCAAGACTGCACTCCCTGGCAGTTTGCAGTAATCTCGCCCTCATGGATCCTTACCTCTTCAAAATACTCACAAACATAATTCTTCAATTAACTCAGGAATTACTGGCCTACACAAATAATGGCCTCTATAACTTTTGCACTGCGCAGGCATACTCAAAACACACACTGTAGGGACGACCTCTCCAGTCGGTGCCCAAAAACAGACTCCTCACGGGAATACCCTTCTCCCGCCTAAAACAGATACGAGACCCGGCTGTTCAAAAAACACCGCTCAGTCTCACTACTTGCACGGGCTAGCCACAAATAGCTAAAACCCCGTAGCTCACAACAGTTTGGAGTGAATACACCTTCACAATTGAACTGCCTAGCGTTCACACGCTTTTCTAACTTTACTTCTCGAACATACGAGGGACTTCCCCTAATACTATTTTAACTTAACATCAGCTTAACCAAGCAACGTAACCCGCAATCGAATCTATTCGCTTAACATTTTCAAGATCACTTCCCCTTGCTAATATTTACTCTGTATCAATCAGCCAAAGACAAGTTCAGACTCTCTGTGATGTCCTGGGTCCACCGTCGTCTAGGTCGACCCCTTCCCCTTTTTCCAGGGATCATGCCTTCCATCACTAATTTTCCAGACTTTCATGTCTTTTTATATGACCGAAACATTTCAGCTTCCTTATTGCGATAGTATTTAGGAGCCAATTTTCCTCTACACTTAGTGAGTGCGATACTTCTCTGTTTTTCTTTTTTTCTGTCCAGGGTATTCTCAACATCTTCTGCAGCATTTCATTTCGAATGATGTAACCTTTTTTGCAAGTATTTTGTTGAGTGTCCAAGTCTCGCAGCCGTATGTTGCTATTGGGAATATACATGCTCTGATCAGTTGTAACGTTGTTTCTTTGCTTGTGTCTTGCCATAGGTTTTTCATCTGTATTAGTTTTTTTTATGAAGCAATTGCACGCCTTCTTTTTAATTTCTTCTGAACAGTTACCAGAGCTGTTGATGATTAATCCTAAGTATCCGAATTCATTAACACCTTCCAGTTCTTCGTTATCAATTTCAATTTCTGGTTTGGTCTTTACTTTGTCTGTTGTCAATACTTTGGTCTTCTGGGTGTTTAGTTATATATTCTGGGCCTCGCTGTGTTGTTTTTTTGACAGAATTAATTGTTGAAGTCCTTCTTGGTTGGTCGATAGGAGGACTGTGTCGTCAGCATATCTGATTTCCTGGATCTGGCACCCCGCCGATGTTAAATGGGTCAAACTCTGCGTAATCTTGGTCATCTCCTACGTTTCTCATGATATTCTCGGCATAAATGGCATAAAGAGAAGTGATAGGCGATCGAAATGAAAACTGTTACTGCAAAATAGACGTTCAATTCTTTTCTTTTTTAATTTCTAGTGTTTTCTATGTTTGTCTTAATTCAGTAGTAACACTGACCCCACATTCGTATTTAACACTGACTACAATGCAATTTGTCTTGTCATGGTTTTTTTTTTAACTTTCTTTTAACAATTAAAACAAATGTCAGCTAGTGTTGTCTAAAATGTTTAATGTGACCAGTAATTCCCATAGTGGTCGATATCGTCCAAGAAGGGTGAATAGCGACATCCAAGGTAAAAGCCACAAACGGTCGATAGAGGGTGGATTAAACTTACGGGTTCGAAAATTTACAATGATATAAGAAATGAAAATGTCTGCAGTGAATACATTTTATTTCTGGAAATGTTCTTGTTCGCTGTTTATTGTTTGTTTCATATATTGCATTGCCATAAATATGCTCAAATAAAGCGACGATTTTCTAGGACATGCAGAAAATACATAAACCTGATTGCTACGTTTAATGAAGACATAGAAAGGGCAATCATTGAATTTCACATACAAGGTGAAGTCCTTGATATGTGTGTGTATCTTGAGGCAAAATTATTGGTCAAAATTTAATTCTCAGTGACTATTGGAGCAGTATAATTATTGCTATAAAATACCCCAAGTGTATCAGTTGAACCATGTCTACTTACATTTCCAAGTTGGTACATGGTTGAAGCTGTTTTAGCCACGCAAATGCAGTTTTATCACAGCAAAGGAACAGACTGAACCTGAAAGAGGGTGATGACTAACGACTAAAGCTCACCTGTGTCCAACCAAATATCAATATTCTTGTTAATGTTTATCAGCCACATTCTTTCACTAATGAATTGGAAATGTGGAATTAAAAAGTAATGTTAATTTCTTGCGTCTCAAAAATCACTTCTTTATTTTATTTATGTATTTTTTACCTATGGCCGATTAAAAATGAAGAATTCCATGCAGGGGTTGACACTCAAAAAACATTGGAGACTCCTAAATTAAACAACCATTAAATAACGGAAATGTCGAAAATTGATGGCAAAAAACATTGGAGACTCCTAAATTAAACAACCATTAAATAACGGAAATGTCGAAAATTGATGGCAAAAAACATTGGAGACTCCTAAATTAAACAACCATTAAATAACGGAAATGTCGAAAATTGATGGCAAAAAACATTGGAGACTCCTAAATTAAACAACCATTAAATAACGGAAATGTTGAAAATTGATGGCAAAAAACATTGGAGACTCCTAAATTAAACAACCATTAACTCTTTCAGTCCCAAGCAAAAAAGTGGGTTTGGCCCAAGCAAAAATGGCCACCCCAGTGCGTTTTTATTGTTGTTGTTTGGAAATAATTTTTTAAAATGTTCATATGCATAAATAACTTTGTTGTTGTATATGAAACTGAAGGTAATTGGATGTACTTTACTCTTGTGCTACAAGTATAAAAGCTTTCATTGAAAAATGATTAGTTATTCAAGGTAAAATGGAGGATATGCGCTTTAAAAAAATGATTAGTTATTCAAGGTAAAATGGAGGATATGCGCTTAAAAAAATCGCTTTAAAAATCTAAAATAAATATCTCAAAACAGAAACACGTTCACTCTTAAACACGTGCGGTATTTAAAAGAATGTACTTGCAGTTGGAAATGACGTTTTGGGTGGTTTGTGTTAGAAACAGTCTCAAACAGAGGCACATATACTAAAGGCTTTTTAAAGTCGATTGGGCCAAGCGCGTCTAACCCCTGAGCCTTTATAAAGTCGATTGGGACTTAAAGAGTTAAATAACTGAAATGTTGAAAATTGATGGCAAAAAACAAAGAAATAGGAATCGAGAATTAAAAATATGAAAAACATAAACGTAACTATGGCTAGAATGTGTAAAGCTGTGTTTCAATAATCTGGAGTAGCTCATCTAATTCCAGTATATTAATATTTCATTCTGCTTCTGTCAAATTAAAGACAGCTGACTGGGAATAAAATAAAATATTGTTACGGGAATCGAACTCTGATAGCTGGTTTTCAAATATTAATGGTAACTGTTGTATCAATCGGTCTCACTAACTAGTATGCGAATTAGTTTATATGTTTTTCTTTGCAAATATGAGTATGCAGCCTACTTTTTGGAAAAGCTTTCCTCCATAAAGACTTACACAAATACGATGAATTGTAAATGAAGTTTGTGCTTCCTCCCACTCAGGTACTGTACATTCATTTATTTGGGAAGCATAGCGTTACACGCACTGGTAATAATTTACGAAATGTGACTGCATATTGTTTTGTTTTTTTTTGCTTCAATTTACTGCTTAAGAAAACGTATTGCAACATGAATCCGGCCAAAAGGTTGTTTAGTCCCGAGTTACACAAGTTCAAAGACAAGTACAATACTGTAGATTTGTATGATTTCGCTGAATTTTTAGTTCTCAATAAGTATCAGGCATTCAGCGATCAGGCTTATAGCATTGACAGAAGGATATATGCAAACTATTTCTAAACAAAGGACATTTTTTTCTTTGTAAAGTTACTTTACAGCATAATTTTCTCATGTATACGTCTTTAAACCCCATTTGCATTCGTCCGGCTGTCTTTTGCCGGGTGTTCTTTTGCCATCTGCCAGTAGCCCGAAGAAAATATCATTTGGGAGGCGACCATTTTGCATGCAGTGGGCATAGTCAAGTCAGCCTATTCTGCGCTGTCGAAGTCGTATATACATAGTTTGAAAGGCAGCCCGTGGCTGTACCCCTCGACATTTGTCACTTTGTGCTTTCACGAAATACCAAGGATGCGGTGTAGACACCGTAGATGGAAAATTCTGAACCCTCCTTCCTCCTTATCATAGGTTGTCTAAGCCTCGCTGCCTTATAGAAGCGTGCTGTAACGCATGCATCCTATACACTGCTTTAGTCCTCATTGTGAGTTAGATTTTCATAAGACATGCGTTGTCAGGTGGGCAAAGATTGTTGCTGTTTTGTCAGTTTATATGTCCAGAGATTGTTTGTCGTTAATGCTGGACCCCAGGTATGTGAAGTGGTGTACCATTGCCAATGCATAGCTATAGATGTAAAATATACATCAAAAGAAGTATATCCATAAGTTAAATTAATACATCCCTAAACACTGTTAGATGTTACAATAACGTATGATGTGATAGACACTCCTAGGCACTGAGAGGAGTCTCAAAAATATTACTTAATAGACGCTCTCAACTTCCTGACGATAATGGTATACCAAGTGGATGACTCTCCCAGGTACTGGTTGACGATGCATATATACAAAGTGAAGGGCGTTCTCACATACTGGCCGACGATACATACATACCAAATGAACGACATCCCCATCTACCAGCTGGCGACGTTTGTATACCAAATGAAAGACAGTATGTGGTATTGGTAGACAGTGTATGTATACCAAGTGAATGCCTCTCCTATTTTATGGTGTCGCAAATTTATTTTGAGAGAAAGAGTGTTAGAAATAGTAGTCCGGTTTAGAGTGTAGAATGATGGTGAAAAGCTCAGTGATAGAAATGTAGAGAGTAAATAGTTGCTTCACAGAGTGCTGGGGGAGAGTAAAGACAGACTTATTTACGACAAATCGTTTCTCTCAATCTACTCTTCAGGCTCTACTGGTCAAACAATTATTTGCCAGTTTCCAGACACACACCTGCTCTCACACCGATTTGGTGCTTCAAACACACAGACGACGGGGATACAACTATCTTAAACAAATTGGAGAAATTTTGGGCTTTGGGTATTCCAACACTGTAACGATTAAGTTTATGTTGTTTATTAAAGCTAAAAAACAATCACTACAATAATCATGTGTTTACAGCACAAATTATCATAAGTACAGACAAAATGCAAATAACAAGGGTAGGGAGGGGGTGAAGAAGATTGGTATTGACTCAGCCCGTCCCGCTTATTAGACAAAGATAAACCCAGTCCAAAGATAGATAGTTATCAGGAACATAGGTAAGTTAACCTAACAGTGAAGTTAATTACTCTGAAAGAGGTATTTCAAAATAAGGTATGGGTGGTAGAAAAAAATCCTGTTCTTCCCAATTGTTCTTCCCTTTACTAAGCAAAAGAAAAGGAGGGGTTTTAAAACAGAGTTTATCAAAAACTATCCGACTTAAAGGAACAATGCCGGGTATACAGAAAATGTATTACCCGTTAAGCAAATTAACAAATGGGTTACAAGAAAAGATTAAATTTCCTGTCATTCATACACGTGCTAGTAAAGGCCTTCACTCATCTTGCTCTCACTTACCGATTGTGAAAAAACTGGCACTCCATAGAATAACACAACAGCAGTTACACCTCCAACTAAATGTATGAGTGTTAGTTCATGTTCCAGCCCCAGATTAGCGGGTAGGCGGTCAGCACATAAAAAGGATCCCGTAATCGCTGGAAAATGAATCTGTATTTGTTTCTCTTTTCTTAATAACAGTTTCTATGGGAGGGCACGGTCTCTGATACCGGGGTGAGGATGGTGTGGTCTATTTGACTTTGCCGCTGATAATAAAAATTCTTACGCTTGCTGATACACTTTATCCATGAGGTATGGTTTAAGTCCAGGGAGAAAACTGGTCACATCACTGTTCAGGTAAATATGTATTCTCTCTCTGTATCAGTAAACTAACAAAAGCTCGGGCCAGTGTTCTTCTTCCCGTTACAACTTAATTTGCTTGATGGTGTGTTAAATTTGTCTTTGGGTGTGCTTTCTTTGCTATAAGTTAGATAGCGGAATTCCAAACATAGAATCGCCTCAAAGATTAAAAAATTTACACAGTCTCAACAAGTTCTGCGTCAGGGGAACTCTACACACTGTTTATGCTTTGCTTTGCTTAGATTGATTTGCTGGGTTGCAAAAGGGATCACTCTATATATGAAAAATAGAAAACATGTAATTCATATCGAAAAATCCAATAACATTCTAACGTGCGATAAATTTCCCATTAAGACTATTTTATATACGCTCGCGTATTTAATTATGTATTTAATAAACACTGCGCGAGTTTTAGTGGTTAAAACACACATCTATAAATATAGGACTTAACTAAATTTATTAATTATAAATGCCTTCGCGACTTTAAAAGTAAATTTAAGCATTTAACATCTATTATCTTTTGGAAATAATATAGCAGGTATATCATTACATTTACAACTGGAACTATTGAGACGGTTTAATTTAATAGATTTAAATTACCACAAAATCCAGTGAAATAGAATGAATGAACTAGACCACTGATTACTTTACACAATATATATTTTACCGCTATGCACAGAACTAGAATTCACTGCAAATATATATAAAATCCAGGGGATAATCTAGCAAGATTTCTAATATAGCTAGTGCTTCTGTAACGGTCTGGCCAACGAGTGATAAAGTGTATTTGTACGTGGTATGTATATATCTAAAATGAAATGAAAGATGAGTGGGACATGAAGAATTTGACACCTTTTTTAGATCTCAGGACACTTTTGAGGTTCTGACCGCCAGACTAAAGAGAGAAGCCGCCCCTGGTCTTCGTATCTCCGCTCGCTGCTGCGATCGGTTCTGTGTTTAACACCGAGATGCGAACTACCTGCAGGAACTTGCGTCGCTCGTTTCAGGGACCACTACTGTCTTTGATCGTGGCGTTAGTCTTTCCTGAAATCCCCCAGTCTGTGTCTTTGATCGTGGTCGCTACTATCTGTTTTATTCTGGCGCCGCCCCCTCTGGGCCAAGTTAATGAAAATACTGCATATGATTGCTCCAGAGATGACCATGGGCGTGATTTAATCTCTCCTTAAGTCAATGCGATGACCAGAATGAACGGTAGATAAACTGTCCACATATTAATTAGCAAACGTGTTTGCCCTCTGTGTGGAACAGTTGCATAGCTAATGAGTCCAGGTGAAAGAAAAATCCCGTTTGACGAAAATGTTTCAGAGATGAAACCACAATATTCCGGGGGCGTTGTATGTTAATTATCCAAGGGTCGTGATCATAAAGGATAGTCGTTTTTGACGAAAAAGACAATTCGTATTCATTTCGTCGGTGCGTTCGTCTGTCACAATCGTCCCCTCTTTTGAGACATGAAAACCTCTTTTCATGTTTGATTTATGACGACGAAGCTGCCCTGAACGGTAGCTTTAGGATGATTGGTATCTTCAACTTCCTCCTCTTCCTCCGTAGTCCAGTTTCTACTCAGGAAATCAGCACCGACATTCTGTCTTCCCGGAATGTATTCTACTTTAAAAGAATAAACGCTTAAAAGAAGAGCCCAACGCATGATCCTTGCGTTAAATTCTTTATTGGCACAAAGAAATGCTAACGGAGCGTGGTCTGTTTGCACTGTGAAAGATGTACCATAGAGAAACTCATGATGGCGTCTGATACCGTCAATCAGAGCGAGGCATTCTCTTTCGACTACGCTGTAGTTCCGTTCAGCTTTATTTAATTTCCGACTGCCATAGGCAATTGGAAATAGCATGTTTGGGTCACTGTCATTGGCTTGAAGCAGTGTTGACCCGATGCCCTGACCTGACGCGTCGACCCGTAATACAAAAGGTTTCTTGAGGTCAGGCAGAGGTGCTGTCAGTCCGTTGAAGTTCTGGATGTATTTCTGATAATATGCACATAGTGATGTGAAGGAACGTACGTCTTTCTTCGTTCGGGGTCTTTTTGCTGCCACCATTTTCTCCACGTTCTTCTTAATAGGCCAACTGCATCCGTGAGAAATAGTATGCCCCAGGAAGTCTAACTGTTCAAAACCGATGAGACATTTGCTAGGTCTGGCTGTGAGACCAGTTTCCTGTAGTCTCCTGAGGAGCATAGCAACCGTAGCAATATGTTCTTCGTAGGTGTCCGATGCAATTAATATGTCATCTATAAAATTATGGATATGGGGACTTTGCAAAGGTTCTAGAAGCTTCCTAATCATCCTGGTGAACACTCCTGGTGCGTTATGCAAATCAAACGGCATCACATTAAATGTGTAATGTCCTTCACTGGTGCTGAAAGCTAACAAGTGTTTAATTTCCTCCTTGACTGGTATTTGATAGTAACCTTTACTGAGGTCAATCTTGGAGAAAATCTTTGCCTTGCTAAGCTTGGTGAACAACTCAGAAACAGTTTGGAGAGGTTCGGGCTGGAATTCCGTTACAGCGTTTAGCAGCCGGTAATCTATACACAGTCGAACTTCCTTATTGGGCTTCTGCAACAGCACTACACTGGAACTGTAAGGAGATGTAGACTCACTGATAATTCCTGCCTGGCGCAGCTTGTCTATTTCTCCGCGAAGTGCATCAGCTTTAGCGTACGGAATGGGGTAAACTCTGGTTCGAACAGGGGTCTCATTTGTTAATTTCATGTCAAATTCAAAGAGATTTGTTCGACCAGGTACATCCGTTAAGACTGAACTGTACTGTTTTAGTAGCGCCCTGGTTTCTGTTTGTTGTTCTGGTGAGAGATTGTCGCCGAACTTGACATCTTTAAAGGATTCTGTGGGTTGCAATGGGTACTCCATGCAAAAATCATCATCTTCCTCGTCTTCCGTTGCTATGGCGACAGCCAGGAGATGCTCGGAGGATGGCATCGGTCTTTCCAAATATTTCTTAAGCAGATTTATGTGGAAGACCTTCTCCTTTCCTTTTATGGAGATCTTGTAATTGGTACATGAGATCTTTTTAAGGACGGTAAACGGCCCTTGCCATCCGATGAGAAGTTTATTGCTTCTGGTTGGAAGTAGCAACAAAACTTTCTCCCCTGGTTGGAGCTCTCTCTCTTTTGCAGCTTTGTTGTACCTTTTAGCATGTTTAGCGCGGGCTTTCGTAAGGTTGGTTGTAGCTAGATCCCATCCTAGCTTTAGCATTTCCTTGAGCTCAGATACATACTTGCTTGCAGAGACGACTGTCTCGTCAGCCTTTTGGTCTGTCAGGGACCGAAGTAAGGCTTCTAGTGGCCCCTTTATAGGTCTGCCAAATAAAAGTGTAGCTGGCGCGAATCCCGTAGACGCTTGGGGAACCTCTCGGTAGGCGAATAAGCCAGCCGATATATATAGGTCCCAGTCTTCCGGTTTCTCCTGACCCAGCTTACGTAACATGGTGGTAAGGGTGCCGTTAAAACATTCCACGAGCCCATTTCCGGCCGGATGGTAGGGACTTGTGTGGATATGTTTGGCCCTCAAGATCTTAAAGATCTCCTCCATTAACAGGCTACGGAATTGGGATCCATTGTCCGTCAAAACGTGTTGAGGGAATCCCAACCGTGTAAAAATTTGCACGAGGGCTTCTGCGACATGCTTGGAATCTGTGCATGTTAGCGGTATAGCTTTGGCCCACATTGTGCAACTGTCGACTAAAGTCAGGATGATCCTGTACTTTCTTTTGGTCCTTTCCAGGGGTCCAATGATGTTGACAGCAACCCGTTCAAATGGAGTACCCACTATTGGCATACGCCCTATAGGTACTGGGGGTGTCAAGTGCTTTGGTGCTACCCGTTGGCACTGGGCGCAGGATTTCACATACTTGATAATGTCAGAGTTTATTCCTGGCCACCAATAGTGGTTTTTTATTCGCTGAATAGTGGCGTTTTGTCCCATATTTCCGCTAAAGGGAAGAGAGTGCCCCATTTCTAAGATCTGGCTTCTGTACGGCGTCGGTACTAGGAGCTGGTTATTCCCCGTGTCCGGGTTGCCCGTTCTACGATACAATACGCCGTCCTTAGAAAAGATGTCTCCGTTGTGTCTGGGGTCCTTAGCCATGGGCAGTTTTCTAAAGCAGGGCTCAAGAGTAGGGTCTTTTTGTTGCGCCTCCTTCAGTTCATTCGGCAACAAATTTGGCGCAGGCTCCCTCTCCTTCTAGCTTGTCCTCTTGTGGTTACCGCTGCCACAATCGGCTCCTTTGGTCTCCCAATAAACACATATCTACATCCCAGGATAACTGGGTAGATAGGATCATCCATGATGGCCGCTTTAATAACCCCTCTGACAAAGTCAGAGTGTATTTCTAACAGTGCGATAGGAAGCGTCCTGGGTGCATCACTCCTGAAAACTCCACTAAGTTTGACGGTTTCCTCTGTCTCCTGACCGGGTTTGACTAGTTGCCTAGCGACAATACAACTTAAGCTTAGTCCAGTGTCAAAGAGACAAGTAGTTGAGGTACCATTCAAAATTACAGTTCCTCGCGTTGAGGGTCGGTCCCCCTCAGGTTGAGAATCACTGACATTGACTCTACCTTTCGAGGCTGTATGCAAACATCCGACGCGGTTTGGACCGGTTTTTTGCCCTGATCAGACGTTCCTGGTGTAGGGGTCTTCCCTTTTCCTTGACCTTGGTGGCCGCGCTGCCACGTAGGCTTGTGGGTTGATCAGAATTGTTGTTGGGGGTGGAGTATCGGGTTTTGTAGAATTTCGATTATTCCTGGGGAGGTCTCTGGGTATTATTTTCTTGTTGGTTATAATTCTGAGAGGAATTAGAGGAATAGGATGACTGCTCTAGATTTTGTTTACGAGATGGCTCATCTGTGGGTTTACGTTTTGTGCGCAGAAATTTTCGGATGGTCATCTCAAACCGATCTAGCAAGGCTTTCTTCAGCATGTCGTAATCATGTTGGTTGGTTCCCAGCTTTGTGTACACGTCATAAGCAGTACTTTTTAATGGCATTGGGAGTTTAAGTGCCCAACGGGAACTCTCTAACCCATACAGATTTGCGAGCCTCTCAAATTTCTCTAGGAAGGTGTCAATTTTTTTTGGGGCCTGGGAAAAGACTCTAAAGCAAAAGACATCGCAGTTAATTGGGCAGACTGAGTACTGGAAAGCTCCATTGACTGAGATTGGGGCGAAGACGGCTCTACGTTATTCGAAGTAGAGGCGCCCCGACTCTCTAAAGCCTTAAGCGCCAGTTCATGCTGTCTTTCCCTCTCTCTCTCTTTCCCTGTGAGCTTCCATCTCTGCCTCAATTTTCTTCTGCTCCAATTGGCGATCGTCCGCTTCTTTCTTCCTAGCTTCTGCCCTCTCTTCCGCTTCCTTTTTCTCTTTTTCCCCGTGGGCTTCCATCTCTGCCTCAATTTTCTTCTGCTCCAATTGACGATCGTCCGCTTCTTTTTTCCTAGCTTCTGCCCTCTCTTCCGCTTCCTTTTTCTCTTTTTCTTCTCTCTGTTGGACCGCATCATATCTTTCAAGTTCTTTGTTGATAAACAGGTTCGCAGCTTCTGCGTCTAGTCCTGCCTCTTTCGCTTCCAGCCTCAGGATTGATCTCATCTTTATCCTCTCTGCCATTGTCAAAGAATAAGATGTAGTATGACTAGAGAATAGTACGAAAGAACAAGAAGGGGAAAAAACTCAAAGCCGCTACGAGAAAAAAAAAAGTATAAATTTACTTGTGTTACCTCCTATTTGAAATGTGCAAACTTATCGCTGCTATTATTGTCACTTAAGACTCTTAACGCAAGCGACTATGCCACTAAAATGGTAAGTTACACTAGAAAAGAATCTACTCTTACTAACAGTAGAGAGAAATTTATATTAAAACAATTTAAAAGGAAAAAAAATTTTTCCCCTAAAATGTTTAATTCTCCGTCACAAAACTCGCCCCTGAAGGCAATTTATGAGAAGAGACGATGTTAACTAGACTTAAAAAGTCAGAACAAGGCGTCTTTAGCTAAGCTCAACTCTTTTTAACTTCAAAAACCTTTAGTGACTGTAAAACCAATCACGCAATCCCAGCAAATCTTATAAAGAAAAAAATTAATTTTCTCTGCCAGAGGATAATTTAGCTAACCAAATTTATGATTATCCGTACTTTCTACTGCTGTGGAAAGAAAACAACCTGTAAATAGGCTGTGTGGACGACCCAAATACTAAAAGGCGTAGTCTAGGGGTTAATTAATTATTTATTTATTTCCCTAAATCACAAAGACAGATAACTCACACTCTATCTAGTTAGACCCAGACTTAGATCAGACTCAAAATATCTTTATCCCGGCTATGCGATTGTTAAAATGTAGCTCAAGATCCCAGGACCAGCCCACAAATATGTGTGCATCAAATGTAGCTCAAAAATATACCGTCGAGCCTCCAAATATTGTCGTAAATTTATTTAGAGAGAAAGAGTCTTAGAAATAGTAGTCCGGTTTAGAGTGTAGAATGATGGTGAAAAGCTCAGTGATAGAAATGTAGAGAGTAAATAGTTGCTTCACGGAGTGCTGGAGGAGAGTAAAGACAGACTTATTTACGACAAATCGTTTCTCTCAATCTACTCTTCAGTCTCTACTGGTCAAACAATTATTTCCCAGTTTCCAGACACACACCTGCTCTCACACCGATTTGGTGCTTCAAACACACAGACGACGGGGATACAACTATCTTAAACAAATAGGGGAAATTTTGGGCTTTGGGTATTCCAACACTGTAACGATTAAATTTATGTTGTTTATTAAAGTTAAAAAACAATCACTACAATAATCATGTGTTTACAGCAAAAATTATCATAAGTACAGACAAAATGCAAATAACAAGGGTAGGGAGGGGGTGAAGAAGATTGGTATCGACTCAGCCCGTCCCGCTTATTAGACAAAGATAAACCCAGTCCAAAGATACATAGTTATCAGGAACATAGGTAAGTTAACCTAACAGTGAAGTTAATTACTCTGAAAGAGGTATTTCAAAATTAGGTATGGGTGGTAGAAAAAAATCCTGTTCTTCCCAATTGTTCTTCCCTTTACTAAGCAAAAAAAAAAAGTGAGGGTTTTAAAACAGAGTTTATCAAAAACTATCCCTCTTAAAGGAACAATGCCGGGTATACAGAAAATGTATTACCCGGTAAGCAAGTTAACAAATGGGTTACAAAAAAAAAAAGATTAAATTTCCTGTCATTCATACACGCGCTAGTAAAGGCCTTCACTCATCTTGCTCTCACTTACCGATTGTGAAAAAACTGGAACTCCATAGAATAACACAACAGCAGTTACACCTCCAACTAAATGTATGAGTGTTAGTTCAAGAACCAGCCCCAGATTAGCGGGTAGGCGGTCAGCACATAAAAGGATCCCGTAATCGCTGGAAAATGAATCTGTATTTGTGTCTCTTTTCTTAATAACAGTTTCTATGGGAGGGCACGGTCTCTGATACCGGGGTGAGGATGGTGTGGTCTATTTGACTTTGCCGCTGATAATAAAATTCTTACTCGTGCTGATACACTTTATCCATGAGGTATGGTTTAAGTCCAGGGAGAAAACTGGTCACATCACTGGTCAGATAAATATGTATTCTCTCTCTGTATCAGTAAACTAACAAAAGCTCGGGCCAGTGTTCTTCTTCCCGTTACAACTTAATTTGCTTGATGGTGTGTTAAATTTGTCTTTGGGTGTGCTTTCTTTGCTATAAGTTAGATAGCGGAATTCCAAACATAGAATCGCCTCAAAGATTAAAAATTTACACAGTCTCAACAAGTTCTGAGTCAAGGAGACTCTACACACTGTTTATGCTTTGCTTTGCTTAGATTGATTTGCTGGGTTGCAAAGGGATCACTCTATATATGAAAAATAGAAAACATGTAATTCATATCGACAAATCCAATAACATTCTAACGCGCGATAAATTTCCCGTTAAGACTATTTTATATACGCTCGCGTATTTAATTATGTATTTAATAAACACTGCGCGAGTTTTAGTGGTTAAAACTCACATCTATAAATATAGGACTTAACTAAATTTATAAATTATAAATTCCTTTGCGACTTTAAAAGTATATTTAAGCATTTAACATATATTATGTTTTGGAAATAATATAGCAGGTATATCATTACATTTACAACTGGAACTATTGAGACGGTTTAATTTAATAGATTTAAATTAACACAAAATCCAGTGAAATAGAATGAATGAACTAGACCACTGATCACTTTACACAATATATATTTTACCTCTATGCACAGAAATAGAATTCACTGCAAATATATATAAAATCCAGGGGATAATCTAGCAAGATTTCAAATATAGCTAGTACTTCTGTAAAGGTCTGGCCAACGAGTGATAAAGTGTCTTTCAACGTGGTCTGTATATATCTAAAATGAAATGAAAGATGAGTGGGACATGAAGAATTTGACACTACTGTCTTTGATCTTGGCGCTAGTCTTTCCTGAAATCCCCCAGTCTGTGTCTTTGATCGTGGTCGCTACTATCTGTTTTATTCTGGCGCCGCCCCCTCTGGGCAAAGTTAATGAAAATACTGCATATGATTGCTCCATAGATGACCATGGGCGTGATTTAATCTCTACTTAAGTCAATGCGATGACCAGAATGAACGGTAGATAAACTGTCCACATATTAATTAGCAAACGTGTTTGCCCTCTGTGTGGAACGGTTGCATAGCTAATGAGTCCAGGTGAAAGAAAAATCCCGTTTGACGAAATGTTTACAATATTCCGGGGGCACTGATGTTATCAAAGGGGTCGTTACGAAGAGTCGTATCATATCTTTCAGGGTCGGCTGCGTTCGTCTGTCACATCCGGTAGACGGTGTATAAATACTAAATGAAAGACATTTCACGTACTTACAGACGATGAATGAATACCAAGTAAATGCCACTAGCAGCTACAGTTGGATGATCTTTGTATATTATTTAAAGGACAATCTTAATTACTGCGAATGATGAATATACGTATATACCGAGTGAAAGATGCTACCACGTACTGTCTGAGGATGCATGATTTCCAAGCTAAGGTCTCTCTAGTGTACTGCTTACGATGCATACGTACCATGTGACATTGTGATAAACGAGCGCAAAGGCCTTATTGCTCCATCTTTTCCTACATTCTTCATACTGTATTTTCTCCGACATTTGCTCTCTCATCTCATATTTGCGATCCACATTTGCTATTTCATTGTTGTGATTACTCGCGACCGGTATCTAGAGAACCACATTTGTTCTTTCATCGGGGGAAATAAAGTCCTTTGATTGAGTCCACATGCCTGACATTATCATTTGAAGCCCACATTGTATCGTGATAAATCTGGTAAAAATACATATGGTCATCCTAATCAAACTGTAATTTCTGTGACACCACATTGGACGCCCAGATTGGCCAGGGGAAAACGTGGCCGCAGTTCAGACAAGCGTGGGTTGACCACATTGGACGCCCAGCTTGGGCAGGGTGACTTCCAGAAATATATAATACCGCATAATCTACTAGAGTGAGGCAGTCCAGGTTTTTACCTTGTGAGAAAGAGATCAAACCCAAAAACGCATAGCCTAATACACGTGTTTATTCAGAGTGGATGATAATTCAGTTCCGTGATTAATTGTGTTCTTAAAGGATTTTGCGAAGGGAAAAGAAGGTTAGTAGATCTTATACTTATTAATACATTTTCTTAATTTTGTTTATTTTAACCTCACAGCTAAAATGTGCGGAAGATAAAGTTTCAAATAATTCTTGGCATAACTGATTAATAAAATCAGAAGATTTTCATAGAAGATGATAAGATGATAGAAGGTAATTAATAGTTCATATTTTACCTTTATCATCATCACAGTCTCCCATATGCACACACTCTCATGCACAAGATATTTAACATCATTAGAATTGAACTCAGAGAGAGGGAGATGAATAATGAGCAGTAGTTTAAATGAAAGTCAACCAGTGATGTTAAATGTGAAAAACTTACGAAGACTTTTGTGTGTCTTCAGTTCGTCAGAAGTCTGAGTCTACACGCAACGTGTCTGACGTCTAACCAGAAATAAGTTATCAAAAACGGACATTTGGCTAGCAGAATTCGCCATAGGACATCTTTCATTCCTCAATTTAAAAGGAATATTGTCTCACCCACAAGTCATAAGGTGGACGCAGCATTTTTCGTCACCATATACTGCTTGCTCACAAGTTCAATACAGAGTTATCACAAGTTCAATACATCGTTATCACAAGTTCAATACAGAGTCATCATAAACTCTAATCACTCGAAAGATCATTATTATCTGAAGTCAAGCAAAAGAGCTCAAAAGAGGAATCGCATATTTATACCACGTGCAACACACTCTTAAGCGCATTTTATGAAGCAGACTCGAAAGTATATGAATCATGACTACATACGCAAGATTATGAGTCTACATATCACTAACATTTCGTGAAGATATCCAGTCTGACCAGTACCGTCGGGAGATTGGACAACAGACCTTTTGTTCATATGACAACTATTAACTGTTGATCCACACTACAGAGATATACTCAAACAGTGAAGGAATATACATAAATATCTCGTCAGCGTTCTCCGTACGACAACAGTATTCATCAGAACGTCCTCGACTTAGAGATACCCCATTCGACATAACGTATAACAACTTGGGACATTTTATGCATACATGTGAATCCTCATATCTAGGAGAAGCATTTAGAGACACATGGACTGTGTAGAGTACTCACCATTTTGGTAACACGTATCATATCACATCATCATTTCACTCTACACCAGTTCATCCTTAATTAACTATTACTTAATTAACTGTAATTTTATTATCTCATCTGTGTGTTTTGTGTGAATCGTCTTTCACCATCATCACGTTCTAACCATTACTAACCCTATATGTGTGGATATTTCATTAATAAACCCAACGATCAGTTGATCATTATCAAGAGTTTGTTAATGTATCACTCGTGCTGTCGGTGTTACATATTCACCTATAGGAACCTTTCTCTACTCAGATGAGGTTGGGGGCTTTTTCTTTACGGGATCTAAGGGCAGAAGCTAAGGTCGTGGGGAAACAGAACTCTTTCCATAATTTATTAGAAAACACTCTCTAGTGGAAAGCATTCGCATTCCTGTCTTCTTGTCCCTATCTCGAATAGGTCTTTTTTTCTTTCTTAACGAGCCAATTTCTAGAGACCTTATATCTAATATCTCATAGACTATTCCTGGCAAAAACTACTGTCGTAGTTGCCCCAGTGACTCACCACACGACAGACATACAGATTGATGTACTGGCAGGAGAGAAGCATTGTATTTCAATTGCAGGACGCTCTCAGGATTTGACAGATGATGTATATATACCAGTATATTATCCCGTGCTGGCAGATGATATGTGTAAACCAGATGAAGGACACTCTCAAGTACTGGCAGACGTTGTATGTAAACAAGGTGAAGGACATTCCAAAACACTAAAATAATAATAAAAAACAAACTGGCAATGGGTAAGCTGAGAAACTGAACACTAGGCAACATACGATTAAGATAAGTAATACGTTGTGAGAGATTCGAACCCAAGTCATCCGTGTGACGACGTTACCTCGCTGCTGGAAGTGCAACAGCTCAGGTAGTCCCTTTTATGCCACATATGGCAAATACGGACTTCAAGACCTGAAAAAACCAAACATGTGGGTAGACACGCTTGCGTCCGAATTTAAAACAGAAAAATATTACTGACAAATATTGAGTGCGTTTTGCACTAGAACGATACACTAATTACACTGAATGTTTCTGATTTACTCTGCTTAAGCCATAAAGAAGATACAAAGAAAAGAAATGTAGACGAGTAAAGACTAAATGCGAGACGGCACTGCACATTACACGTACGAAATGCTAGGCGATAAGATGGACACCACAGACAGATGAAAAGGCAAGACAGAACAGATGAACCAGTTAACACGATGAAAACACTACAGCATGTAAGCTTATGAAAAAGAAATGTCAATGCAAAGTATATAACAACATGAAATCACACACAAAAATGCACAAAGGAAAATGACATGTAAAAAAAACAATGAAATACTATGCATTACTAGCCTGCTTTACACTGTAGATTCCTAAATGCAAGTCGTAAGTGACAGCAGCAGATAGTGACTTAGGGAATTACAAATACGTATACGAATTTTGGTTCCACTGGATGTTATAGCCGCCAGTTGTAGAGGATAAGCTCTCACTGCAGATAAATGCTTCTATGGTACGCACCTCAGATAGCCTCTAACAACCAAGGCCAGCTCCCGGCCTTCATGTGTGGCTCAATTTGAGTCTGGCGGAGCTGTTTCCACTGACGGGAGAAGGGACGAAAGCGAGTCCTGGCGCCTTGAAACCAGTAGTTTCACGCAGATAGGGCTCGTTATCCTTGGTTGGTAGCCTACCTAAGAAAAGATAAAACTCTGAATTCAAACCACCGCTGTCTTAGCGGGAATATCTATTTATGGGAAACTCTTCGAGAGTAAACCCTGAGGAAAAATCCGGAGTCGGAGTATCTAAGGCAGTCTAATATTGATTCGATATTATTCTGGCAACTCCTGTGACGTGGCTGGCACCAAACTATATCGGCTACTGCCGTTCCTGTGGATCTACCGGCTGCGTGGAGAGGGGAAACATGCTGCATGTGCAAACAACTTGATCTCCATATAACTGTGCCCAAGCATGCGTGTTGGACAGGACACTCCAGCTTCACCCAACAGGTGTCGGCAAAACATAGGAAGTAGCAGTTACTGGTTATAAGCATTTTGTCCAATTGGCGTAGGGCATGGCGCCAGGTGCTACTTCCTGTGAAATAATGGGTCGACCTTTCTCGATCTATGTTTTACTACGGCAGTATCAGTTACATTTCGGTACTGATTTTGATAGCGTGCTTTCAATTGTCGCACTTTCTTTCTTTCTCTGACCACTGTAACATATATTTTGTATTGTCCTTCTTTCAACCCTCTCAGGGATAAGTCGTCCATGTCTGTTTGTTACCCGTCCCTTCTCTAAACATTTGCAGGAGCGGCTAAAAATGTATTTTCAAAATCATTTGACACTCCTTGTTGCTGTATGCGTAACAGTTGCAAGGGTCGGCAAAGCTTTTCAAAGATTAAGCGAAGAGTACAGACATTTATGCTGAGGAAACGGATGACCTAATCGCTTCCTGTCCGACTCGTTACGGCAAGATTACTTCAGATAGTAATAAATTGTTACATTGTCGTATGAGTTTACAGATGTGTTAGTGAGTTCGCCTGCCAGGGATCGGATGTTTTCATACGATATATGGGAAAGGTGACCTGTACGTTACGTTCAAAGTTTGTCCATGTCATGAATATTTTGAAATTACCCCACCCAACATTTTGGTTTGAAACGATTGGGGCTTTCTTAGCTTCGTTGCAAACAGATGCGAGGGAGGACAGTGAGTAAAACCTGGCGCTTTTCAAGTCTAGTTCACTGTGAGATTCACTCTTGCCAAAGGCTCCAGACTTGCCAGGAGTTAGAATTCAGAATTTCTATTTATCAGGCAGGACTTTGTTGAACAATCTTGAAGGACTTACGTAGCCCAGGAAACCCATTTTAATAAGGAAGGCTGAGGAACCTGAATTACACGGAGTCATAGAGGGAATTATCTTACAACAAGTAGCACCCCCAAGAACACGTGTAAGATGCTTAATCAAGTGCCATAACTTCATTTATCTGAGCAAGGATTGGCGTAAGTTTTCATTTTACATTCTATATTTTTCATTACTAAAAGGTGAATAAATATGTATATTTTGCCGCGTGAATACTAAAATGTGAAAATCGCTGGTGGATGTCCAAGTCATTAGAGGCCGGCAACCTCAGCGTATAGAATGATGATTGCATGAAAACTCGCTGCACGGGCTGGTGACTGCTTTATGGCTAGTTCCTTACAGAGAACTAAAAGCATCGGTAGTCCCAAGTTCCATACGGAGCAGGGAGTGGAAGATGAAAGAAATGATGTACATTCTAAGTATAAAACTTACA
This sequence comes from Oreohelix idahoensis, assembly GCA_024509875.1. NCBI lineage: Eukaryota > Metazoa > Mollusca > Gastropoda > Stylommatophora > Oreohelicidae > Oreohelix > Oreohelix idahoensis. The sequence continues at coordinate 33,691 of JAMPIV010007312.1, read as the reverse complement.
GTTTCGAACCAGTGTAAATGTCTATGTAAAAATATTCACTTTAAAATTAATAAAAGTTTCAAAGTTTTCAATCCGTGTAAATGTAAATGACAACAAATTCAATTTATATGTGTTACGTGCAGTCTTTGATATCTTACAATATTATACATTGGTATTCTTGTTATCTTCGCAAAAGCAAAATAGTGCTTAAGGGAAAGTCATTATTGTGTTACTTCCCTTGAAAGTTGTGTCGGCTCTTTCGATCAAACTCCGCGGATAAATCCATTTTACTGCGATTTATTCGTTGTTTGGGTAATAATAGATTGTTCTTGCTTCAGAATATCTATGGCCTGAATTTATGTGTATTGTTTGTCTGAGTAGGACGAGTCTGTCTTATATCTGTATATCTTTACATATCTAAGTCGAACTATATGTTCTGTTGTCTCTAGAGAGGTCGAAGGCTATTCGGCGGATGTGTCGCTAGAGTGTGGTGTGATTTGGCTTCGTCCTGATAGGGACTGTGTGTTTTCCATGTCGGCCTGTCGCCGGGGAAAAAGTGATCTCAGTATTTGTGGGGAAGGTGATAGTCGTCTAAACCTATCGTGTATGCTTTACCCCAGTGTTTAGTCGTATTGCCAAGGAATGGCAGTTTCATATTTCCTATACCAAGGTAATCAAAGATACTCTTATGAACTCTCGATCGAAGCCACCATTTTCGATAGTTACGATTTGAATGTCTAAGAGAATATATTTGACTCGATGAAAACGACTTCGATTCCTAGCAGCACTATATCCTGTAGATTGCAGTCAATTGTTCATGATCAAATCTACAGAGCAATGAAATGTTTTATGAATGACTAACTTTAGGACAGATTCATTATCTGTATCCAAACGTGAGTGACAGCTCACGAGTGAAGCCATCTTGGAACCAAAACATGTAGTGACTTTCAAGAAGAGAAAAGGGATGCCCGTATTATCGCTTGATCAGTCCAGAGATCACTGCTACACATGAGAACCCATTGCTAGCGGTTCAATATTATTATATGGAAAAATATGTGCTGAACATTATGTTGAAGAATCGTCGCTAGACGAGATTAGGTTTAGAAGCCATCTGAAATATTGTTTATAAGCTGACGTGCTCAGTCAGTGAAGTCAGATGATACATGTATGGGCGATACTGAGTGCTTGGCTACTGACAGTCCATTATACACTTATTCTACATGAGTGCCCATGTAACATTGCAAGACCATTTATCCACTGTATTATGATGTATTATGGCAACCTGTGATTTGTCACTATCTGTGCTGTCGAGTGTGTACGTCCAATTAAACTTTAGAAAAGGTACACAGTCGTTGGTGTCGATGACTTCCAGCCATACATGAGTGTGAGAAAAGAACATTTTTTTGTCAACACCACGAACCTTTATCATCATTCGCACATTATACACTCAATCCATGTCTACACACCACTGCGTAGGTCAAGTTGACATTCCATACACTACAGTGGAGCAAACAACACCATAGAGATCTTATCAACTGATGATGATGATGATGTCTGCTTCCATCCACTTATATCTATCTTTTGGTGGATATCATTAACGGGAATAAAAAATCCAACTTTATCAACTTTATCAACTGGTGGACCAGCTTTCTGGGTTTGACCTCGCAGAAGTTCAGAAGTCAACAGATTACCGATACCAGACCGTTTCCTGTGGCTGATACGACACACTTGCAGTATTGGTTTGCTCTTTGTCAACACTTCGTCACGTGACCTGTCAGGTGAATGCAGTATGTAGGTCAGCGTTGTTGACATTTTTTACATTAGACATTATAGAGTTTCACAGAACAGTTGGATCAATTCTTCTCAATGTTAACAGGAAGACAGTATGAGTGAACTAAGAAGTCCTATTTTCATCGATGGATCTTCTTGTTTTCCATATATGAACTTTAATATTTAAGGCCAGAATGTTTAATTGAATAAAGTGGCAGTTTGTTTATTTTCATAAAAATAACTTTGCCATTACTGTAAGACTGAGCCTATTTTGCAACACATACTATCATACACATAATTTATATATATTTATGTTTACATGTTATTTGTTTGTATAGTATGTTAGTTTCTATGTCAGCGGGTTGTGTTTAAGGTTGGGCGGCGTCCTCACAACAGAATATCCCACGTCATAGAGGGTCCGTTGTGGGCGTTTTCTATAGGTGCAATTTTCTTGATTGAAAATTTGCTGCGACAACTGTTGCTTTTGTGTTAGCTGTGAAGTCTGTAATTATTGTTATTTTTGTAATATTTCTTTGTTCTTTAGTTTTGTTTTGATTTGTTTGTAATTTGTTGGTCTAACCTTTTCTATCTTTCAGTTCTATTCACAATTTATATTCATTTATTGTGACGTCATTTGTGTTGTTATTCTTTGCAGATTCAGTGATTATTTTCATTGATTTCCCTATTTGATTTATTTTGATTTCTGCAAACGTTCTTGTATTGTCAGTCCTATTTGTACTTTATGTATTCTGTTGGTTGACATATGTTTTTATATAGGTATATTTCATAAGACACAATTGCCTGTGCACTGCACTTGGATTATGGTATAAACCAGTACCTGATTATTATTACTATTATACAAGACCTTATTAAAGGCTTGTGACCCACAGATATTGGGATAGTATACTGATTAATCAAGTCATTGAGAACTTGTGGTATTATTATTGATTCAGGTGATTAGTATTATTGTTAGACATCATGGCTACATTAGAATACTTCATTACACAAGGGAAAGCCCTTGATAAGACTGGTCAACAATTAGAACAATGGGCAGTTGCTCAATATGACAAAGCATTAGCTGCAGAAGAGAGAAGAGCTATGGCAGAAGAGAAAAGATTAGCTGCAGAAGAAAGAAAAGCTATGGCGGAAGAGAAAAGATTAGAAAGAGAAGCTGAGGCTGCTGCTGAACAAAAGAAATTGCAGATGCAGGTAGAGGAAAGGAGATTTGAAGCTGAACAAAAAAAATTGGAAAGAGAAGCTGCGCTGAACAAAAAAGATTAGACAGTGAAGCTGAACAAAAAAGATTAGACAGGGAAGCTGAACAAAAAAGATTAGACAGGGAAGCTGAACAAAAAAGATTAGACAGTGAAGCTGAACAAAAAAGATTAGACAGGGAAGCTGAACAAAAAAAGATTAGACAGTGAAGCTGAACAAAAAAGATTAGACAGGGAAGCTGAACAAAAAAGATTAGACAGGGAAGCTGAACAAAAAAGATTAGACAGAGAGGCTGAAGAAAAAAAAGCAATAAGAGAACATGAATTTGAGTTGGAGAAATTAAGATTGACAAGTATGAGTAATGTTAATCAGGCATCTAGTGGTAATGATAAACCTTCTACTTACAAGGTTAAGGTTCCACCGTTCAATCAGTCCAGTGACGATATTACATTCTGGCTGGATAGATTTGAACGTTCTTGTCGTACACATAATGTGGATAAATCACAATACGCTAATCAATTATCAGAAAACTTGAAGGGTGAATCTTTGACTAGATTATGCCTTGTAGGAGAAGCAGATAAGGATAATTATGATGTCATTAGGGCGGCTTTGATAAAAAAATATCAGCTAAGTGAGGAAGGCTATCGCCTTTTATTTAAAACGATGGTACCTGAGACGGGTGTAGAATTCTCAGAATTCACTGCAAAGGCACGTCTCACAGTTGATCGTTGGATTGAGCTTTCCAAAACAGAAAAAACGTATGAAGGACTTATGGATTTGTTGCTCAGAGATAAGATTATGTCATGTGTGAACAAACCTTTCCTTGAATTTATACATGAGCGTAAACCTAAATCTCTAAAAGAAATGGAAGAATATTGTTCCCAATATGTCACTGCACACCCCGACGTGACTTTTGGCAACACTAAGATTAAGGAGAGTATGCCAGTTGCTTCAGCAACACCATACAATCCCAATTATTCACACAGATTTCAGGGACCTCAAAACAGATTTGATAAAAAAGGTAACCATAATAGTTATCAAAACCAAGGTAACCAATCATTTCAGGGTTCTTCTTCAAAGAACTGGAGACGACCTGATAGCTCTCGACACAGGGGTGGTCATAATTATAGGAATTTCCGTAGAGGAAGTAATTATAGAAACTATCAGGGTTATCCGTCTTGGAGTCAACAAGATCATAATTACAGAGATACTCATTATAATGAATATGATAATGGTAACCAAGGGAACTATGACTCAAACCCAAATAGGGGTTACAATAGAGGTAACAATAACTACAGAGGTGATAATAACCGAGGTAGATCTCAAAACAAAAGACATAAACCACATTTTCAGGCAAACTCTGCACAACAAGAGTCCCATGAAGCCTATAAACAGAGTAAAGATAATAATGATGCTAGTAATATGGCATGTGCCACTTTTGATTTTGGGAGAGCATCTCAGTGCCCCCAATGCAAAACGTTATTTGAGCCAACCACAGTGTCTACTTTAAGCTGTGGCCATCCTCTTCCTGCTCTTCCAGCATCAGTCGCGCATGATGGAAGAGGTTCTCTTGTCTTACATAAGGGTTTAGTGAATAACAATCCAGTCTCTGTGCTATTTGATTCTGGATGCACCACAATTGGTGTTAGGCAGTCACTCGTAGATCCTTCCCGTGCCACTGGACAAGTAGTCAAATGTGTAACATTTGGCGGCACATTAGAGAAATACTCTACTGCTATCATTAGGATTGCTACTCCTTTCTTTACAGGAGATGTACACGCATGTCTTCTTCCGAATCCGATCGCTGACCTCATCATCGGTCGCATTCATGGAGTCAAGGAATGCACTCCGCAACAAATTTCCACGTGGGAAAGGCAAAACATGCAGATTGCTAACGCTGTAGTCACTAGAGCTCAGGCTCTTAATATGCCTCAAACTTCATCTACTGAAGATAATGAAGTGCATAACCAAGATAATCCCTTGGTAATTTCTCGTGACTCGTTTATAAAACAGCAAGAAGATGATCCCACTCTGAAGAAATTCTTCATTCTTGCAACTAAAGGTGATCCGAATAAAGACACAAGTCGTAAATCGTGGATTACAAAGAAGAATGGCGTACTTGTACGTATGGTTCAAGACTCCATTACGTCAAGTCATTCTCAAATCCTGGTTCCCAAGAATTTGAGAGTTAAAATTTTGCAGCACGCTCACGACTCTCAGTGTGCTGGACACATGGGTTTTTCCCGTACTAAGTCAAGAGTCCTTGCGGCTTTCTTTTGGCCATTGGTAAACAAGGACATACGTATTTATTGTCGATCTTGTAAAGTATGTCAGGAAGTTAAATCCAAAGGTCCACGGCATGCTGCAGCCATTCAGGCGGCGGACATTCCTATTCGGCCGTTTCAAAAAATGGCCATAGACATTATTGGTCCATTTAAGATCAAGTCTGCCAGAGGACATCAGTTTATCTTGACGTGTGTTGATATGTGCACACGTTGGCCAGAGGCTATTCCTCTGAAGAGCATTACTACTGCTGATATTGCAGATGCTCTTTGGCTTATATTTTCTCGTCTGGGGTTCCCCGGAGAGATATTGTCAGACCATGGCACCCAACTAATATCAGATACCATGTCTCAAGTAATGTCTACTCTGCAGATAGATAGATCTTTAAGTAGTATCTACCATCCAATGTCTAATGGTATGGTCGAACGCCTTAATAGAACACTTAAAAACTTACTGGGGAAGATAACTGAGGATCATCCTCAAGACTGGGACAGAGTTTTACCTGCGGCCCTCTTCGCTTACAGAGAGGTACCCAATGAACATACGGGATTTTCTCCCTTTGAACTCGTCTTTGGCGCGCGTCCGCGTGGCCCTATGTCGTTGCTTCACGATCTCATAACATCTGACAATATTGACGATGACACAAAGTCATCCTACGAATATGTCATCGCGTTGAGACAAAAAATTATCGAAGCATGCAAATTAGCAACTTCTTCTTCTGAATTTGCGAAACAGAAGGCAAGGCAATTTGCCAATAAGAAGAGATGCTTACGACAACTTTGTCCTGGTGACAAAGCATTTGTATTACTACCTTGTAGGGAAAACAGATTACTTATTTCTTGGAAAGGTCCGTACGATATAATATCGAAAATTTCCGATGTCGACTATATTGTCGATATTGATGGGAAGCATAAAACCTTCCACATCAATATGCTTACTGAATTCCATGAACGTCCGGATTATTTGCAACCCATTTTCCAAGCAACGGACAATTCTCCAGTACAACATGGTCATTACTCATCACTGTCCGTGTTACAGGATGAGGAAACAAGTTTTTCAGATGTAAATCTTCCTCTTCCAATGATCCCACTTCATTCCAGTGAATCATGGAAGAACGTTACTGTCTCTCCTGATTTGTCTCTAGGAGAACAGCGACAAGTTTCAACTATGTTGCAAACATTTCAGGATGTACTCACTGACATCCCTGGACAAACGAATGTCATTCAACATGACATTGTTCTAACTGACCATACTCCTATTAGGGTTAGACCTTATCCTATACCTATACATTTTCAAGCACAGGTCGAGAAAGAGTTGGATGAGATGATAGATTTGAAAATAATCGAACCATCCACCTCTGCATATTCTTCGCCGATGGTTATTGTGCGTAAAAAAGACAATAACATACGTCTTTGCGTTGACTATCGAAAATTGAATCAAGTAACTAAGTTCGATGCCGAACCTATGCCTTTACTGGAAGAGCTACTTACTCGACTCTCCAAATCTCATTTTTTCACTAAACTTGATTTGTCTAAAGGATATTGGCAAGTTCCTTTATCTGAACGCGCCAAACCTCTCACGGCTTTTTCAACACCTAGAGGTTTGTTCCAATGGAATTTTATGCCTTTCGGTCTTATGAACGCACCAGCTACGTTCGTACGCATGATGCGCCGAATCCTATCTTATCGGTCAGATGTCATTGCATATCTAGACGACATCTGTCTTTTCAGCGATACTTGGGAAGATCACTATTCAGGGTTAGATGAATTGCTGTCTACTTTGCGTGAGCACAACCTGACAGCGAAACCCTCTAAAGCCTATATTGGTTTTAGCGAAATTTCTTTCCTAGGCCACCGAGTTGGTCATGGTTTCCTAAAGACAGAGGACCATAATACTAGTAAGATACTTAACATCTCAATCCCTAAGACTAAAAAACAGGTGAGAAGTCTGTTAGGTCTTATTCAATTTTATGGCAGATTCATTCAGAATCTATCCTCTATCATGGCACCTCTCTCAACACTTCTAAAGAAAGGTTCGCCTAATGTGGTTTACTGGTCTCAGGAATGCCAATGCTCTCTGGATAAGATTAAAACATTGTTTTCAACACCACCTATTTTAGTGCTACCTACTAAAGATAAGACATTCGTTCTTCGTAGTGACGCTTCATCCACTGGGATTGGAGCGGCACTAATGCAAGAGTACTCTGGAACTCTGCATCCTGTAATGTATATTTCCAGAAAACTTAATGCGGCAGAAAGGAATTATTCGGTTTTAGACCGTGAGCTATTAGCTATGGTTTGGTCGATCCTCAAACTACAGAGATTCCTTCTAGGCGCACATTTCATAGTAGAAACCGACCAAAAAGCTCTTACTGCTATACAGAGTAAGAATTTGAAGAGCTCGAGGTCTACTCGATATGCAATTGCTCTTCAACCTTTTCATTTCTCTGTGCGAGCTATTCGTGGATCAGATAATGTGATGGCAGACATTCTGTCAAGATGCCCACATGATTCCACATAACTATTAGGGCTTAGACTTCTTGATATGTCTAGTTCTATAGTAGTTCCTTTTCTATATCATGATAGATACACATTTGTAATTTAATAATATAATGATTGTATCACTACATAGCGGTTCATTGATGTTTATTCACCGCTGTGCTTTGATGATTTTTTCTTCATAAATCATAAATTTAAGATATCTAATACGAAATGATGATATGAATTTTTTAGGCATTGTGTAATTGCCAGAATTGTATTATACTTTGATGACACCTTCCTGGAAAAATATACTTGTAGAGAAATAATTTCTCTCAGTTTATGAGACACATTCTCACCAGTCGCTCCATAAGTCGACTTAGCCTCATATTAGGCGTTATAGGTATTCCTGATATTTTCATCTGCGCATTATTCATGCGTTGTGAGCGTATTGTACGTTGCTCCTAGATATATTTCAAAAAAAAAAAAAAAATGTTGCATTTTTTTTTTCCCGGGAGGTGTGGTAAGACTGTTACGTGCAGTCTTTGATATCTTACAATATTATACATTGGTATTCTTGTTATCTTCGCAAATATTTTGAAAGCAAAATAGTGCTTAAGGGAAAGTCATTATTGTGTTACTTCCCTTGAAAGTTGTGTCGGCTCTTTCGATCAAACTCCGCGGATAAATCCATTTTACTGCGATTTATTCGTTGTTTGGGTAATAATAGATTGTTCTTGCTTCAGAATATCTATGGCCTGAATTTATGTGTATTGTTTGTCTGAGTAGGACGAGTCTGTCTTATATCTGTATATCTTTACATATCTAAGTCGAACTATATGTTCTGTTGTCTCTAGAGAGGTCGAAGGCTATTCGGCGGATGTGTCGCTAGAGTGTGGTGTGATTTGGCTTCGTCCTGATAGGGACTGTGTGTTTTCCATGTCGGCCTGTCGCCGGGGAAAAAGTGATCTCAGTATTTGTGGGGAAGGTGATAGTCGTCTAAACCTATCGTGTATGCTTTACCCCAGTGTTTAGTCGTATTGCCAAGGAATGGCAGTTTCATATTTCCTATACCAAGGTAATCAAAGATACTCTTATGAACTCTCGATCGAAGCCACCATTTTCGATAGTTACGATTTGAATGTCTAAGAGAATATATTTGACTCGATGAAAACGACTTCGATTCCTAGCAGCACTATATCCTGTAGATTGCAGTCAATTGTTCATGATCAAATCTACAGAGCAATGAAATGTTTTATGAATGACTAACTTTAGGACAGATTCATTATCTGTATCCAAACGTGAGTGACAGCTCACGAGTGAAGCCATCTTGGAACCAAAACATGTAGTGACTTTCAAGAAGAGAAAAGGGATGCCCGTATTATCGCTTGATCAGTCCAGAGATCACTGCTACACATGAGAACCCATTGCTAGCGGTTCAATATTATTATATGGAAAAATATGTGCTGAACATTATGTTGAAGAATCGTCGCTAGACGAGATTAGGTTTAGAAGCCATCTGAAATATTGTTTATAAGCTGACGTGCTCAGTCAGTGAAGTCAGATGATACATGTATGGGCGATACTGAGTGCTTGGCTACTGACAGTCCATTATACACTTATTCTACATGAGTGCCCATGTAACATTGCAAGACCATTTATCCACTGTACTATGATGTATTATGGCAACCTGTGATTTGTCACTATCTGTGCTGTCGAGTGTGTACGTCCAATTAAACTTTAGAAAAGGTACACAGTCGTTGGTGTCGATGACTTCCAGCCATACATGAGTGTGAGAAAAGAACATTTTTTTTGTCAACACCACGAACCTTTATCATCATTCGCACATTATACACTCAATCCATGTCTACACACCACTGCGTAGGTCAAGTTGACATTCCATACACTACAGTGGAGCAAACAACACCATAGAGATCTTATCAACTGATGATGATGATGATGTCTGCTTCCATCCACTTATATCTATCTTTTGGTGGATATCATTAACGGGAATAAAAAATCCAACTTTATCAACTTTATCAATATGCTAAACACTTTTCAATCAGTTAGGAGCCGCGTAAATGTAAATGTATTGGTGGATGTCCAAGTCATTAGAGGCCGGCAATCTCAGCGTATATAATGATGATTTCATGAACCACCACTGCACGGGCTGGTGACTGCTTTATTGCTAGTTCCTTACAGAGAACTAAAAGCATCGGTAGTCCCAAGTTCCATACGGAGCAGGTAGTGAAAGATGAAAGAAATGATGTACATTCTAAGAATAAAACGTACAGTTTCGAACCAGTGTAAATGTCTATGTAAACATATTCACTTTAAAATTCATGAAAGTTTCAAAGTTTTCAATCAGTGTAAATGTAAATGACAACATATTCAACTTATATGCTAAATACTCGTACTTTTCAGTCAGTTAGGAGCCATGTAAATGTAAATGTAAACAATTTCTATCTGTACTAATAACCTGTCCATTTAAATGTAAAGTACATTTAAAAGCTATTCAATTTAAATGTAAATAAAATAATCTCTCGGGGGATTAAGTTTAATTCTCATCGAGTTTAATTCTGAGTTAAATGGGATAGGGTAATAAGAAAGGGAAAACATAAGTATTTTCGGGAAAACGCAATACTCAGGAGATGTTTCGTTTCTATTGTCTTACAATAGTTGTTGTTGGTAGTACCAGGAGAATACTAATCTCTGGAACAAAGTGAGCGTATAAGTGGATTGACGAAGATATGTTGGAACAGCTTGGAAGTTACTTCGTGATTGTACTTGAAAGTTCGTTCATTCATAACCCTCCACTCCCAAAGGAGCAAAGGCCTTCAACAAACACATGCTAAGTCCTCCTGTCACGTGCCTTCATCTCAAGTTCTTTCCACGTTCTCCTCGTCATTTTCACCTCTATTTCCAGCTCCCTTCTCCATGTGCTTCTTGGTCTACCTCTGCCTCTCTTTCCTTGGGGTTTCCAGAAAAAGGACTGCCTTGTAATGCTATCAACAGTTTTCCTCAGTGTGTGTCCTATCCATCGCCATCTTCTTCTTCGCATCTCTTGTTCCACTGGCACTTGTCTAGTTCTTGTCCTCAGTTCCACGTTGGTAACCTTATCATACAATTTTAATCCCTCTATTCTACGCAAGCACCCATTTATGAAAGTCTGTAGCTTTTTGGTTGTTGTCTTTGTTGTTCTCCATGTCTCAGAGCCATACAATAGGACTGACTTCACATTTGAGTTGAATATTTTTATTTTCGTGTTGGATCCGATTTCTCTTGATCTCCATATATTGCCCAATGCAATGAAAACTCCTCTTGCTTTTTGTATTCTTATTTTGAAATCACTGTCTGTCCCTCCAACTTTGTTTAAATTTCTGCCAAGTTATGTGTACGATTCTCCATCTTTTAATGGTGCTTCTTCAAGTTCAACACTGTTATCATTACCAGCATTTATTCTCATTAGCTTTGTCTTTTCCCGGTGTATTTTCAGACCCAATTGCTGTGACCTCTCATCGAGTGTTTTCAATTATTCCTGCATCTGATTACGGTTATGGGACAGAAGAGCCAAATCATCAGCAAAATCCAGATCATCCAACTGCTTAGTCAGAGTCCACTGGATTCCATTTCTGTTGTGTGTTGTCGATGTTCTCATAACCCAGTCTATTGCTAGTAAGAAAAGAAATGGAGACGACAAGAGGCATCCCTGTCGCACGCCTGTTCTTATCCCAAACGGTGCTGTAAGCTGTCCTTCATGAAGAACTCTGCATGTCATGTCTTCATATGTATTCTTTATGAAATTAATGATCTTCAGGGGAACTCCACAATGCCTTATCAATTTCCAAAATGATTCTCTGTCTACACTGTCAAATGCCTTTTTGTAGTCAACAAATCCGATGTATAGTGGTGAATTCCATTCCAGACTCTAGTCCAACTATTATTCTCAAAGTGGCTGTCTGGTCTGTACAGGATCTATTTTGTCGAAAACCTGCTTGTTCATCTCTCAGTTTCTTGTCTATGGACTCTTTTAATCTCTCGAGACTACACAAGTGATTGCAATAACTACACAGACATTTCTCTTCTTAGTATTGTTGGTAAGATTTTTGCCAGAGTCATCTTAATGCGACTACACATGTTAGCTGAGCACATATATCCAGAGTCACAGTTTGGATTCCGAGCGGGTAGATCAACAACATACATTATCTTTTCTCTCCGCAAGCTTTATGACAAATCAAGAGAGGAGAAAAAACCTATAAACGAGTATATCACCTTTAGAACTCTCAAAGGCATTTGACCTGGTTGTTAGGGATGGACTCATCTAAATCCTCCTGAAATCTGCTATAAATGGGTTTTTGAAAAAAAATCGACTGATTCTCTTCGTCGTGAAGGCTAGATAGGCACATAAGAAAATCCTATCAATATTCGCTGTCAGCTGATGTACACGTGGCTGAAGAGGAAGTGACTTCCGCCGCCGGATGTATACAATACATACCTGCTATATTGCAGGAAATGGCGAAGTCATTCAATGAGGGCATGAAGGGAACAGTTCAGTATTCTGGAAGCACATTGCATCCCTTTGACATACGCAGTGGCGTTAAACAAGGCTGCGTTCTGGCGCAAACCCTCTTCCGGATCTTCTTTGCCTTACGCTTAAAACATGCATTCAGAGATGCAACTGAAGGAATATGCCTTCATACTAGGTCAGATGGCCGTCTGTTTAATATTTCAAGGCTGAAGGCAAAAACAAACAATCAGAAGGGTCACTTTAAGAGGCCTGCTGTTCGCTGATGACGCTGCAATCGTAAGACACAGCCAACAGGAGCTTCAGAGCGTGAAGAATTGCTTCACCCAAGCATGCAAGGACTTTGGCCTCACAATAAGTCTTAAGAAAACAAATGTGCTATCGATAACTATGAATTTGCAATGCAGCCCCACTTCACATACCTGGAGTCTACCATTACTGACAAACTCTTACTGGACTCAGAAATTGACAGCTGCATTAACAAAGCTGCAGCTACCTTTGCCCACCTCACATCTCGTGTTTGCGAAAACTCCAAACTCACAATGCATACCAAAGCTGTGGTATATAACGCCTGCGTCACCAGCACACTTCTATATTGTAGCAAGACATGGACGACCTATGCTAAGCAAAAAAGAAGGCTCAATACCTTCCATCTACGGTGTCTACGCCACACCCTCGGCATCTCGTGGAAAGATAAAGTGACAAATGTCGAGGTTTTGTCACGTGCTGATCTTCAAAGTATGTATACACTGCTTAGCCAGCGCAGACTACGCTGGCGTGGCCATGTCCGCTGCATAGAAAATGGTCGCATCCCGAAAGATTTCTTCTACGGACAACTGGCAGATGACAAAAGAACAGTTGGGCGACCGCAGCTGAGATTCAAAGATATGTGCACTAGAGACATGAGGGCACTGCACATAAATCCATTAACCTGGGAGGATGAAGCTGCTGATCGCACCAAGCGGCGCCATCTCAGTTTGGGCGAAAAGAAGCTCACACAACAAGCAGAAAAGAGGAGGTTACATCAAAAGGAACACAAGGAAAATAAGCAGCTGAGGGCTGTCATCTCAGGGGCGCATTCCCATAGTCAGTTATGACTGAAGGGGCTATTAATATTATAATATGAATATCAGATAAGAAACAAACACAAACAATAAAAAGTAACACGACAATACACCCAGAATAAAATTTTAAAACAATTTAAGAACAATGAACTGAAAATGTAAACAGCCACTGAATAACACATATTAAATGAAATGATGCTGAAAATGCATTACATAAAGAGTGTCGCAGGCTCCACAAATACAAGTAAATAACGATATACTATATTTGTTAAAACTATGGTAAGATAATAATTAAAGTCAACACCTTAAATTGTCAGCATTGGCAGTACATTTACACGATGACGAAAGACCACATTTGAAAGACCAGGACAGATGTGAAAGACTACTAGTACTTGTAGCAGATGTAGACGATGCCATGCACCGCATGAAGGAAAGCAAAGTGCCTTGACCAGATAGTATAACAGTACAGGAAAGTGAAGCTGTAGGAGAATGGGGAGCAGAAGTGATATCAAAACTCTTAAATGACATGTACAGCAATGGCCAAATAGCTAATGATCTGCAAAAAAATCAGTATTCATTGCTTTGCCAAAAAGACACTTGGAGCCATGGAATGTGACGAACGTCACAACATTAGTCTTATGAGTCATGTGACCAAAATATTATTACGAATTATCATGAGAAAGTGTAAAATTAAATTTAAACAGAAATCAGTAATGAACAGTGGGGATTTGTGGAAGGTAAAGGCACAAACAAAGCTATATATATAATTAAAACATTAATAGAAGCAGACAGAAAACAGAAGTAATAACATATCTATATTTATGATTTATAGATTACACTAAGACATTTGACGAAATGATCAAAATGTTAGAAAGCATCAGCATTGATAGTAAGGATTTGAGAACACTTACTGGCAACAAACAGCAGCTGTAAGAATTAGCAGTCAAATAGGAACATTTCAGCAAGTATTTAAAGGTGTCATGCAGGGATGTGTGCTGCCACCGTAACTTTTCAATCTGTACACTTAAGCACGAAAGCTATCTGCGTAGACACAAATACTGACACAAGATGCATAATTATGAAAATAAAAAATAAACAGATTAAAAGAAATCTTGCTTAGCTACATTATATGTTATTTTACGACCGAACTAGGATTATATAGGTGTGTCTTTTGTTTTTATTTTTCTTCTGTACATTTAATACCTGCATGAACTTGTCGACCTCAATATTATGAACTGACAATATTAAACAGTATATTATAGACAACTTCACAGATGATTAGAGATGTCTAATCATCCGTAAAGTTGCCTTGTGAATCTTTTTTGTTTGGAAATGTTACTATTTAACATGTTTTAGTTTATCACTTACATGAAGCACTGTAACTTGAAGTTATTTGTGTTTTAACAAGAGTAACAAGAGCAGATGGATAAATATAATGCAAGTTTCAAGGCCGTAATAGAATATTCAATACAAATATTTTATTACAATTTTCAGTAATTTAATTATTAAACAAACACAAGGCATGCAATAATTTACAAACAGGACTATAGAGCTTTCTGATATACAAAATTGTATGTCAAAGTCATTGTCATATATTTTGTTTCATAGATTCTTATTTGGTTTTTGTGTTGATAGGGACAAGAGCTATGTATTTGAACATATTAGCCTAAACGCAGCCAGTTGCTTTGCCATTTACATTTTCATCGATTTGCTAAGATTATACAACATTAAAATAATGGAACTGAAAAATACCTGCCAGATTATTATTAGATATGTCGGGTGTCACGAATAAGAAAGTTGCAGTTTCAGATATTATTGCATTTATAAATCTGTTTTAATTGTTATCCCCAGCAAGATAACCTACTTTGTGTACAAATTATTGAACTTTGACGGGCAGTGTAATAGCTTTCTCCGTAGAGAATAGACCTGGAACTTCATATTAAATATGCTACTGCTGATCGAAGTTGTAATTTACCAACAAGTCATATCTGTTTAGTTGTCCAATGAATGTAAGCTTTGTCACGTGATAGTTCAAAAAATACCGCAGCACACCTAAAGGTCTTTTCTATTTGGAAATGCGACCTAATAGAACCCGAAACGGTTGAAGGGACGCGCCTCGCAAAACGAGACAAAATTTTTTTTTTTTTTAAATTGTGATAGTTTGTAATAACTTGCTGTTGCATTTCTTGTAATGAATTAAGTATTTTCATCTTCAAGTCTGAAAAAAATTTAAAGGTGGTAACGTATTATACCTGCTGCCCTTACCGCTTTGTGACGGTTGCAGTGAATTTCGCATGTCTTTTATCTTCCACACTGGTGGTATACTCTGATATATTTTTTAATGTTCATGTAGTTGTGTTATTATCCTGCACATAGCGCAGAACTGATAGTTATTATTTCATCATAACTCTTGAGCTTCTCTAGCAACATAGACCTACAAGAAACGTATGCAACTTTTCTTGTCTTGTGCCATCGGCTCAGAATCTGCTCATATCTTCATTATTCCCTTCATGTATATCTCCAGTTTTCTTCTCAGTGTGGTCCCTGCTTCCCCACTCTTACAATTGCCTTGACCCGGAAAAGTTATTTCCTGAATTGATCTGGAAACGTACTACCTATCACCATAGCGACGAATCTACAGAAAAGCAGTATCGGCACTTAAGCATTTTTGACAAGTCACAATTTTAACAGGCTAACAAAACAAAAGAACTTTATTTTTTTCAAAATTCATCAAGCATAAGAACTTTTCGATGAAGAAACATAATTATTTTTCATAATCACCAGTCATATTTATTTATATTTGTTTCAAAGTAACTGAGCATTAAATTTGTATATGTTGATTTTGAAAATTCATAGATGAATTAATCATAAAAGAGAGAAAGGCATATGTATGATCCAGAATCTATAGTATATATACAGATACATATGTACGTGTATATATATATATATATATATATATATATATATATATATATATATATATATATATATATATATATATATATATATATATATATATATATATACTCATCATCATCATCATCATCATCTCAACCCGTAACCCGTCATGGGTCGTAGGGGTGCCATGGTGGAAGCATCAGCAGACAGGGTCCTCATCTGCTCTCTATCCTCAGCAATGCGTACAAGTGTGGAAAAACCGTGTCCTGCCCATTCTTTGATGTTATCAGCCCAGGATTTTCTTTGCCTTCCTCTTCTCCGTTTACCTTCGACTGTTCCCTGGAGGATCGTTTTCGAAAGGGAGTCATGACGAGTTACATGCCCAAACCAGGCAAGCTTTCGACGTTTCACTATTGACAAAAGTGGTTCTTGATGGCCTGCATAGGTGTTTATCTTCTCTCTAACATAGACATTTGTGTTGTGCTCTTTATAGCAAATGCGCAAAATTCTTCTATAACATTTATGCTCGAAAGCCTGAATCCTTCGCTCCGTATCAGCAGTGAGTGTCTAGCCCTCACACCCATACAAGAGAATAGATAATACAAGTGATTTGTATAATTTGATCTTCACAGGAAAACTGATCACTCGAAAAGCAGCAGCTGGGAAACTTTTTCAGGCCATAAATCGAGGATTCTTCAGCAAGAGAGAGGTTGGTAAGAAAACGAAGATGGCTGTATACCGCTTGATAAAGTCCTCTATTTTATTCCCGTTAATGATGTCCACCAAAAGATAATTATAAGTGGATGGAAGCAGACATCATCATCATCAGTTGATAAACTCTTAATACAAGACCCTTGCCCTGAGGAAGAGACATGCTGGGAAATCTGAAGCTCGCTCGAACATCACCAGAGTTAAATACTGTGTTGTTGTGTTGCTCGTGGTTCGAGTATGGAATGTCAACTTGACCTACGCAGTGGTGTGTAGACATAGATGGAGTGTATAATGTGCGAATGATAGGAAGAGTTCGTGGTGTTGACAAATGTTCTTTTCTCACACTCACGTATGGCTGGAAGTCATCGACACTAACGACTGTGTACCTTTACTAAAGTTTAATTGGACGTACACACTCGACAGCACAGATAGTGACAAATCACAGGTTGGCATAATACATCATGGTACAGTGGATAACTGGTCTTGCAATGTTATGTTACATGGGCACTCATGTAGAATAATATTATAATGGACTGTCAGTAGCCAAGCCCTCAGTATTGCCCATATATATATATATATATATATATGGGCAATACTGACAAAGCACGTCAGATTATAAACAATATCCAAGATGGCTTCTACCTCATCTCGTCTAGCGAAGATTCTTTGACATAAGGTTCAGCACAGTTTTTTTCATATAATAATATTGAACCGCTAGCAATGGGTTCTCATGTGTAGCAGTGATCTCTGGACTAATCAAGCGATAATACGGGCATCCCTTTTCTCTTCTTGAAAGTCACTACATGTTTTGGTTCCAAGATGGCTTCACTCGTGAGCTGTCACTCACGTTTGGATACAGATAATGAATCTGTCCTAAAGTTAGTCATTCATTAAATCTTTCATTGCTCTGTAGATTTGATCATGAACAATTGACTGCATTCTACAGGATATAGTGCTGCTAGGAATCGAAGTCGTTTTCATCGAGTCAAATATATTCTCTTAGACATTCAAATCGTACCTATCGAAAATGGTGGCTTCGTACGAGAGTTCATAAGAGTATCTATTATTACCTTGGTATCAGAAATATGATTCTGCCATTCCTTGGCAATACGAATAAACACTGGGGTAAAGCATACACGATAGGTCTAGACGACTATCACTTTCCCCACAAATACTGAGATCACTTTTTCCCCGGCGACAAGCCGACATAGAAAACACAGTCCCTATCAGGACGAAGCCAAATCACACCACACTCTAGCGACACATCCGCCGAATAGCCTTTGACCTCTCTAGAGACAACAGAACATATAGTTCGACTTAGATATGTAAAGATATACAGATATAAGACAGACTCGTCCTACTCAGACAAACAATACACATAAATTCAGGCCATAGATATTCTGAAGCAAGAACAATCTATTACTACCCAAACGAAGAATAAATCGCAGAAAACTGGACTCATCCGCGGAGTTCGATCGAAAGAGCCGACACAACTTTCAAGGGAAGTAACTCAATAATGACTTTTCCTTAGCACTATTTTGTTTACAAAATATTTGCGAACATAACAAGTATACCAATGTATAATATTGTAAGATATCAAAGACTGCACGTAACAGTCTTACCACACCTCCCGGGAAAAAAAAAATGGAACTTTTTTTTTTTTTTGAAATACATCTAGGAGCAACGTACAATAGGCTCACAACGCATGAATAATGCGCAGATGAAAATATCAGGAATACCTATAACGCCTAATATGAGGCTAAGTCGACTTATGGAGCGACTGGTGAGAATGTGTCTCATAAACTGAGAGAAATTATTTCTCTACAAGTATATTTTTCCAGGAAGGTGTCATCAAAGTATAATACAATTCTGGCAATTACACAATGCCTAAAAAAATTCATATCATCATTTCGTATTAGATATCTTAAATTTATGATTTATGAAGAAAAAATCATCAAAGCACAGCGGTGAATAAACATCAATGAACCGCTATGTAGTGATACAATCATTATATTATTAAATTACAAATGTGTATCTATCATGGTATAGAAAAGGAACTACTATAGAACTAGACATATCAAGAAGTCTAAGCCCTAATAGTTATGTGGAATCATGTGGGCATCTTGACAGAATGTCTGCCATCACATTATCTGATCCACGAATAGCTCGCACAGAGAAATGAAAAGGTTGAAGAGCAATTGCATATCGAGTAGACCTCGAGCTCTTCAAATTCTTACTCTGTATAGCAGTAAGAGCTTTTTGGTCGGTTTCTACTATGAAATGTGCGCCTAGAAGGAATCTCTGTAGTTTGAGGATCGACCAAACCATAGCTAATAGCTCACGGTCTAAAACCGAATAATTCCTTTCTGCCGCATTAAGTTTTCTGGAAATATACATTACAGGATGCAGAGTTCCAGAGTACTCTTGCATTAGTGCCGCTCCAATCCCAGTGGATGAAGCGTCACTACGAAGAACGAATGTCTTATCTTTAGTAGGTAGCACTAAAATAGGTGGTGTTGAAAACAATGTTTTAATCTTATCCAGAGAGCATTGGCATTCCTGAGACCAGTGGACCACATTAGGCGAACCTTTCTTTAGAAGTGTTGAGAGAGGTGCCATGATAGAGGATAGATTCTGAATGAATCTGCCATAAAATTGAATAAGACCTAACAGACTTCTCACCTGTTTTTTAGTCTTAGGGATTGAGATGTTAAGTATCTTACTAGTATTATGGTCCTCTGTCTTTAGGAAACCATGACCAACTCGGTGGCCTAGGAAAGAAATTTCGCTAAAACCAATATAGGCTTTAGAGGGTTTCGCTGTCAGGTTGTGCTCACGCAAAGTAGACAGCAATTCATCTAACCCTGAATAGTGATCTTCCCAAGTATCGCTGAAAAGACAGATGTCGTCTAGATATGCAATGACATCTGACCGATAAGATAGGATTCGGCGCATCATGCGTACGAATGTAGCTGGTGCGTTCATAAGACCGAAAGGCATAAAATTCCATTGGAACAAACCTCTAGGTGTTGAAAAAGCCGTGAGAGGTTTGGCGCGTTCAGATAAAGGAACTTGCCAATATCCTTTAGACAAATCAAGTTTAGTGAAAAAATGAGATTTGGAGAGTCGAGTAAGTAGCTCTTCCAGTAAAGGCATAGGTTCGGCATCGAACTTCGTTACTTGATTCAATTTTCGATAGTCAACGCAAAGACGTATGTTATTGTCTTTTTTACGAACAATAACCATCGGCGAAGAATATGCAGAGGTGGATGGTTCGATTATTTTCAAATCTATCATCTCATCCAACTCTTTCTCGACCTGTGCTTGAAAATGTATAGGTATAGGATAAGGTCTAACCCTAATAGGAGTATGGTCAGTTAGAACAATGTCATGTTCAATGACATGCGTTTGTCCAGGGATGTCAGTGAGTACATCCTGAAATGTTTGCAACATAGTTGAAACTTGTCGCTGTTCTCCTAGAGACAAATCAGGAGAGACAGTAACGTTCTTCCATGATTCACTAGAATGAAGTGGGATCATTGGAAGAGGAAGATTTACATCTGAAAAACTTGTTTCCTCATCCTGTATCACGGACAGTGATGAGTAATGACCATGTGGTACTGGAGAATTGTCCGTTGCTTGGAAAATGGGTTGCAAATAATCCGGACGTTCATGGAATTCCGTAAGCATATTGATGTGGAAGGTTTTATGCTTCCCATCAATATCGACAATATAGTCGACATCGGAAATTTTCGATATTATATCGTACGGACCTTTCCAAGAAATAAGTAATCTGTTTTCCCTACAAGGTAGTAATACAAATGCTTTGTCACCAGGACAAAGTTGTCGTAAGCATCTCTTCTTATTGGCAAATTGCCTTGCCTTCTGTTTCGCAAATTCAGAAGAAGAAGTTGCTAATTTGCATGCTTCGATAATTTTTTGTCTCAACGCGATGACATATTCGTAGGATGACTTTGTGTCATCGTCAATATTGTCAGATGTAATGAGATCGTGAAGCAACGACATAGGGCCACGCGGACGCGCGCCAAAGACGAGTTCAAAGGGAGAAAATCCTGTATGTTCATTGGGTACCTCTCTGTAAGCGAAGAGGGCCGCAGGTAAAACTCTGTCCCAGTCTTGAGGATGATCCTCAGTTATCTTCCCCAGTAAGTTTTTAAGTGTTCTATTAAGGCGTTCGACCATACCATTAGACATTGGATGGTAGATACTACTTAAAGATCTATCTATCTGCAGAGTAGACATTACTTGAGACATGGTATCTGATATTAGTTGGGTGCCATGGTCTGACAATATCTCTCCGGGGAACCCCAGACGAGAAAATATAAGCCAAAGAGCATCTGCAATATCAGCAGTAGTAATGCTCTTCAGAGGAATAGCCTCTGGCCAACGTGTGCACATATCAACACACGTCAAGATAAACTGATGTCCTCTGGCAGACTTGATCTTAAATGGACCAATTATGTCTATGGCCATTTTTTGGAACGGCCGAATAGGAATGTCCGCCGCCTGAATGGGTGCAGCATGCCGTGGACCTTTGGATTTAACTTCCTGACATACTTTACAAGATCGACAATAAATCCGTATGTCCTTGTTTACCAATGGCCAAAAGAAAGCCGCAAGGACTCTTGACTTAGTACGGGAAAAACCCATGTGTCCAGCACACTGAGAGTCGTGAGCGTGCTGCAAAATTTTAACTCTCAAATTCTTGGGAACCAGGATTTGAGAATGACTTGACGTAATGGAGTCTTGAACCATACGTACAAGTACGCCATTCTTCTTTGTAATCCACGATTTACGACTTGTGTCTTTATTCGGATCACCTTTAGTTGCAAGAATGAAGAATTTCTTCAGAGTGGGATCATCTTCTTGCTGTTTTATAAACGAGTCACGAGAAATTACCAAGGGATTATCTTGGTTATGCACTTCATTATCTTCAGTAGATGAAGTTTGAGGCATATTAAGAGCCTGAGCTCTAGTGACTACAGCGTTAGCAATCTGCATGTTTTGCCTTTCCCACGTGGAAATTTGTTGCGGAGTGCATTCTTTGACTCCATGAATGCGACCGATGATGAGGTCAGCGATCGGATTCGGAAGAAGACATGCGTGTACATCTCCTGTAAAGAAAGGAGTAGCAATCCTAATGATAGCAGTAGAGTATTTCTCTAATGTGCCGCCAAATGTTACACATTTGACTACTTGTCCAGTGGCACGGGAAGGATCTACGAGTGACTGCCTAACACCAATTGTGGTGCATCCAGAATCAAATAGCACAGAGACTGGATTGTTATTCACTAAACCCTTATGTAAGACAAGAGCACCTCTTCCATCATGCGCGACTGATGCCGGAAGAGCAGGAAGAGGATGGCCACAGCTTAAAGTAGACACTGTGGTTGGCTCAAATAACGTTTTGCATTGGGGGCACTGAGATGCTCTCCCAAAATCAAAAGCGGCACATGCCATATTACTAGCATCATTATTATCTTTACTCTGTTTATAGGCTTCATTGGACTCTTGTTGTGCAGAGTTTGCCTGAAAATGTGGTTTATGTCTTTTGTATTGAGATCTACCTCGGTTATTATCACCTCTGTAGTTATTGTTACCTCTATTGTAACCCCTATTTGGGTTTGAGTCATAGTTCCCTTGGTTACCATTATCATATTCATTATAATGAGTATCTCTGTAATTATGATCTTGTTGACTCCAAGACGGATAACCCTGATAGTTTCTATAATTACTTCCTCTACGGAAATTCCTATAATTATGACCACCCCTGTGTCGAGAGCTATCAGCTCGTCTCCAGTTCTTTGAAGAAGAACCCTGAAATGATTGGTTACCTTGGTTTTGATAACTATTATGGTTACCTTTTTTATCAAATCTGTTTTGAGGACCCTGAAATCTGTGTGAATAATTGGGATTGTATGGTGTTGCTGAAGCAACTGGCATACTCTCCTTAATCTTAGTATTGCCAAAAGTCACGTCGGGGTGTGCAGTGACATATTGGGAACAATATTCTTCCATTTCTTTTAGAGATTTGGGTTTACGCTCATGTATAAATTCAAGGAAAGGTTTGTTCACACATGACATAATCTTATCTCTGAGCAACAAATCCATAAGTCCTTCATACGTTTTTTCTGTTTTGGAAAGCTCAATCCAACGATCAACTGTGAGACGTGCCTTTGCAGTGAATTCTGAGAATTCTACACCCGTCTCAGGCACCATCGTTTTAAATAAAAGGCGATAGCCTTCCTCACTTAGCTGATATTTTTTTATCAAAGCCGCCCTAATGACATCATAATTATCCTTATCTGCTTCTCCTACAAGGCATAATCTAGTCAAAGATTCACCTTTCAAGTTTTCTGATAATTGATTAGCGTATTGTGATTTATCCACATTATGTGTACGACAAGAACGTTCAAATCTATCCAGCCAGAATGTAATATCGTCACTGGACTGATTGAACGGTGGAACCTTAACCTTGTAAGTAGAAGGTTTACCATTACCACTAGCTGCCTGATTAACATTACTCATACTTGTCAATCTCAATTTCTCTAACTCAAATTCATGTTCTCTTATTGCTTTTTTCTCTTCAGCATCTAATCTTTTTTGTTCAGCCTCCCTGTCTAATCTTTTTTGTTCAGCTTCCCTGTCTAATCTTTTTTGTTCAGCTTCACTGTCTAATCTTTTTTGTTCAGCTTCACTGTCTAATCTTTTTTGTTCAGCTTCACTGTCTAATCTTTTTTGTTCAGCAGCAGCTTCTCTTTCTAATTTTTTTTGTTCAGCTTCAAATCTCCTTTCCTCCACCTGCATCTGCAATTTCTTTTGTTCAGCAGCAGCCTCAGCTTCTCTTTCTAATCTTTTCTCTTCAGCCATAGTTTTTCTTTCTTCTGCAGCTAATGCTTTGTCATATTGAGCAACAGCCCATTGTTCTAATTGTTGACCAGTCTTATCAAGGGCTTTCCCTTGTGTAATGAAGTATTCTAATGTAGACATGATGTCTAACAATAATACTAATCACCTGAACCAATAATAATACCACAAGTTCTTAATGACTTGATTAATCAGTATACTATCCCAATATCAGTGGGTCACAAGCCTTAATAAGGTCTTGTATAATAGTAATAATAATCAGGTACTGGTTTTATACCATAATCCAAGTGCAGTGCACAGGCAATTGTGTCTTATGAAATATACCTATATAAAACATATGTCAACCAACAGAATACATAAAGTACAAATAGGACTGACAATACAAGAACGTTTGCAGAAATCAAAATAAATCAAATAGGGAAATCAATGAAAATAATCACTGAGTCTGCAAAGAATAACAACACAAATGACGTCACAATATATGAATATAAATTGTGAATAGAACTGAAAAATAGAAAAGGTTAGACCAACAAATTACAAACAAATCAAAACAAAACTAAAGAACAAAGAAATATTACAAAAATAACAATAATTACAGACTTCACAGCTAACACAAAAGCAACAGTTGTCGCAGCAAATTTTCAATCAAGAAAATTGCACCTATAGAAAACGCCCACAACGGACCCTCTATGACGTGGGATATTCTGTTGTGAGGACGCCGCCCAACCTTAAACACAACCCGCTGACATAGAAACTAACATACTATACAAACAAATAACATGTAAACATAAATATATATAAATTATGTGTATGATAGTATGTGTTGCAAAATAGGCTCAGTCTTACAGTAATGGCAAAGTTATTTTTATGAAAACAAACAAACTGCCACTTTATTCAATTAAACATTCTGGCCTTAAATATTAAAGTTCATCTACAGAAAAACAAGAAGATCCATCGATGAAAATAGGACTTCTTAGTTCACTAATACTGTCTTCCTGTTAATATTGACAAGAATTGATCCAACTGTTCTGTGAAACTCTGTAATGTCTAATGTAAAAATGTCAACAACGCTGACCTACATACTGCATTCACTTGACAGGTCACGTGACGAAGTGTTGACAAATAGCAAACCAATACTGCAAGTGTGTCGTATCAGCCACAGGAAACGGTCTGGTATCGGTAATCTGTTGACTTCTGAACTTCTGCGAGGTCAAACCCAGAAAGCTGGTCCACCAGTTGATAAAGTCCTCTATTTTATTCCCGTTAATGATGTCCACCAAAAGATAATTATAAGTGGATGGAAGCAGACATCATCATCATCAGTTGATAAACTCTTAATACAAGACCCTTGCCCTGAGCAAGAGACATGCTGGGAAATCTGAAGCTCGCTCGAACATCACCAGAGTTAAATACTGTGTTGTGTGTTGCTCGTGGTTCGAGTATGGAATGTCAACTTGACCTACGCAGTGGTGTGTAGACATAGATGGAGTGTATAATGTGCGAATGATAGGAAGAGTTCGTGGTGTTGACAAATGTTCTTTTCTCACACTCACGTATGGCTGGAAGTCATCGACACCAACGACTGTGTACCTTTACTAAAGTTTAATTGGACGTACACACTCGACAGCACAGATAGTGACAAATCACAGGTTGGCATAATACATCATGGTACAGTGGATAACTGGTCTTGCAATGTTATGTTACATGGGCACTCATGTAGAATAATATTATAATGGACTGTCAGTAGCCAAGCCCTCAGTATTACCCATATATATATATATCAACTGAGTTTACTGACAAAGCACGTCAGATTATAAACAATATCCAAGATGGCTTCTACCTCATCTCGTCTAGCGAAGATTCTTTGACATAAGGTTCAGCACAGTTTTTTCATATAATAATATTGAACCGCTAGCAATGGGTTCTCATGTGTAGCAGTGATCTCTGGACTAATCAAGCGATAATACGGGCATCCCTTTTCTCTTCTTGAAAGTCACTACATGTTTTGGTTCCAAGATGGCTTCACTCGTGAGCTGTCACTCACGTTTGGATACAGATAATGAATCTGTCCTAAAGTTAGTCATTCATTAAATCTTTCATTGCTCTGTAGATTTGATCATGAACAATTGACTGCATTCTACAGGATATAGTGCTGCTAGGAATCGAAGTCGTTTTCATCGAGTCAAATATATTCTCTTAGACATTCAAATCGTACCTATCGAAAATGGTGGCTTCGTACGAGAGTTCATAAGAGTATCTATTATTACCTTGGTATCAGAAATATGATTCTGCCATTCCTTGGCAATACGAATAAACACTGGGGTAAAGCATACACGATAGGTCTAGACGACTATCACTTTCCCCACAAATACTGAGATCACTTTTTCCCCGGCGACAAGCCGACATAGAAAAACACAGTCCCTATCAGGACGAAGCCAAATCACACCACACTCTAGCGACACATCCGCCGAATAGCCTTTGACCTCTCTAGAGACAACAGAACATATAGTTCGACTTAGATATGTAAAGATATACAGATATAAGACAGACTCGTCCTACTCAGACAAACAATACACATAAATTCAGGCCATAGATATTCTGAAGCAAGAACAATCTATTACTACCCAAACGAAGAATAAATCGCAGAAAACTGGACTCATCCGCGGAGTTCGATCGAAAGAGCCGACACATCTTTCAAGGGAAGTAAAAGGCAAGTAATATAATATTGCCAGATCAAAGCGTAAACCGCTCATATGGAGGAGTATAGGCAATGACTACAACCCATAAAAGCCAGATCCAAACCTCAGAAATGAGGTATTTGAGGAAGGTGGTTGAAGTAACAAGAAGAGACATGGTACGCAACCAGACAATACGTCAAGGCCTAAAATGCCACCCCCTGCAGGCCCAAGTAGAACAGTCCCAACTAAGATGGTTTAGCCATGTCTGCAGAATGGGAGAAGATCGGCTACCACGACAAGCATGGGAAACAAAGAGCAAAGGATCCAGACCCCGAGGACGACCCAGAGTCCGCTGGGAGGACAACATTAGACAATCTTTGCAGGACCGAGGACTAGAATGGAACCAGGCCAGGAGGAAGACAGCCGATAGGATAGTCTGGCGCTCTTTCTTCCAAACCTCTACACCTCACGGTAGAAGGGGAACGACTAAATAAGTAAGTAAGTAAGGAAAACTGATGTTACTTTTCCAGATCACATTCAGCCTTGTTATGACAGCTGAGGCCATTCAAGTCTTGTCTTGATTTCTTTACTTGATCTTCCATCACTACATATAGTGGACCCGAGATATTTAAAGGTATATATACTAGTATATATATATATATATATATATATATATATATATATATATATATATATATATATATATATATATATATATATATATATATATATATATATATATATATATATATATATATATATATATATATATATATATATATATATATATATATATATATATACTAGCCGCCATTAAAAACGCATCGCATTAGTTTATGAACCACAACTCGTTGTGCTAAATTTAAAATACATGAAACCACTGATTTTACATTTCTGATCCATTTAGTAACCCAAATTTGCTGCATTATTAAACACGAGACAATTCAGACCCGGCTCCTAAGCAGTTGTCAACCCTAGGTGTAAAAACAAAAGTCTGTCATTCAGTCACAGCCATCATTAATACAGTGTTTGCGCTGACAAGTCTCCGATTGCCAGGTGTATGAGCTGCTGTCTGAGTTGCTGTTTGGAAGCGATTGCGCAGATGTAACAATAGAATTTGGCGATCTTGAGCTAGTGTTGTTACACGAGGTTGACCAAGCCTAAGATGGTCATTGGTGGTACCTGTCGCCCGAAATCGCTGGTTAAGCCTCACTATAGTGGAATGGTCACAATTGAAATGTCTGGCAACTTCTCTGGTCACCATTCCACTGCTGAGCATACCAACAGCTTGCCATCGCTCTTGTGACGACAGCCGAGGCATGACACAAACATTAACAGACTTTCTTTGGATGAAAACAGATACTGGCTTTTTACTCGCTGAAACTTGACGAATGCGTGTGCCAAATTTCAATGTAATTCGACTTTTAATAAAGCCAGAATTTATCAAAAACCTTGTTTTGCACGAAGCACGCAAAATTTGAAGTAAACATCACATCGACAGTAAAGTGGGAATACATGAACTTCATCACTTGCACACTTTCGGGGTTTGAAAATCGCTCACTTGCATAAACATTTCAACAGTGAAAACATGTCACGGTTTCGATGCGTTTTTAATATATATATATATATATATATATATATATATATATATATATATATATATATATATATATATATATATATATATATATATATATATATATATATATATATATATATATATATATATATATCGAGCTAATAAGACAAATACCACTGAGTTTAATCAGCTGGGAGCTTGGACGAGTTAATTAAAAGATAATCCTTCACAAAAGGCGACTGGTCAGATAAACAGTTAACGTGCTTAGATTCATTCAGCATTGTTCTTGACTTCTGAAATTTGTGAAAACTCCCTCGAGGTAGAAGCATCATTATCCTTCTATCTACAACTCTGCCAAGAGTAATCTTGTGCGAAGGAAGACACCTTTGAAGACCCACATTAGATACTCTAGGTTTTGGCCACTGTTGGATCACAACTGCAGAGCAAGGGAAGGCAACGCGTGACAACGTGGGCCCGGTGATATGCTAAATGTAATGACGTTCTAGCACTCTTTTCGTTCTTTCCATGTTTTCCTCGTCACTTTCACCTCTGTCTATCGAGAATTTTCATTTTCTTTCGCATCTGATTATGGTTATGGGACAGAAGAGCCAAGTCATCTGCAAAATCCAGATCATCAAGCTGTTTAGTCAGATTCCACTGGATTCCATTGCTAGTAAGAAAAGCAATGGAGACATAAGGCATACCTGTCTCACTCCCATTCTAATCCTAAACGGTTCTGTAAGTTGTCCTTCATGAAGAACTCTACATGTCATATCTTCATAGGTCTTCTTTATTAAGTTAATGATCTTCATGGGAACTCCATAATGCCTCATCAATTTCCAAAGCGATTCTCTGTCTACACTGTCAAATGCCTTTTCATAGTCAACGAAGCCGATGTATAGCGGTGAATTCCATTCCAGACTTTGTTCAACTATTATTCTCAATGTGGCTATCTGGTCTGTACAGGATTTATTTTGTCGAAAACCTGCTTGTTCATCTCTCAGTTGCTTGTCTATGGACTCTTTTAATCTCTCCAGGATGATTCTGTTTAATACTTTTGCTGGCACTGATAGTAACATTATTCCTCTATAATTTGTGCACTCTTGTAAATTTCCCTTGTTAGGCATCTTCACCAGATAACCTTCCTTTCATTCTGATGATATTTCCTCTCTCTTAGGCTTTGCCAAGTAGTTTGTATAATATCTATGTAGAGGTATCAATATCTGTTCTGAAGGCCTCTGCTGGAATGCAATCTGGACCAGCTGCTTTTCCATCTTTCAGAAGCTTTATAACTTTCTTTATTTCTTCTCTACTTGGTCGTTCACAGCTGATTTGTAGCTTCTCTTCTGCTGGCTGGATGTCTGGGGGATTAGTTGGAGATGGTCTATTGAGAACTTCCTCAAAATTTTCTGTCCATCTCTTCATTTGTTCTTGTATATTCCTAAGCAATTTTCCATTCTTATCTTTTATGAGGCCATTTGCTTGCTTAAATTCCCTGTTAGCTTCTTTTTGTTGTTGTACAGGTCCCTCATATCTCCTTTTGCTGCAGCTTCCTATGCTTCCCTAGCCAAATCATCAATATATTTCATCTTGTCTCTTTTGATGTTTCTTCTTACTTCTTTGTTTGCTTCTTTGTACACTTCATGAGCCCTGGCTTTGGAGCTTCTGGTTTTGCTTCTGTTTAAATCTGCTTTCTTGTTTTTCCTGTTTTCTACCTTATTAAAGGTTTCTGTTCTTATCCATGCTTTGTGCTGATGTTCTCTTTTTCTCAGTACTTCTTCACATGTTTCGTTCCATATATTGTTTACTTGTTGCCAGTGGTGTTCCGTATCTGTTTCATCTTCCAGCTGTTGGAGTACTTGGTATTTGTTGGATACTGTGATTGAAAATTGTTCTCTTATTTCCTGATTTCTTAGATATCCAACATTATACTGTTGTCTAATGCCATATGCTGTTGTAAATTTCTTGAGTTTTAATTTTGTTTTAGCGAACAGAAGATGGTGGTCTGATACAACATCTGCTCCTCTACATACTTTCACATCATGCAATGATGACCTAAACTTCTTGCTTATGCATATGTGTGACAGACGAACGCAGCCGACCCTGAATGATATGATACGACTCTTCGTAACGACCCCTTGGATAACATCAGTGCCCCCGAAATATTGTAACCTTTCGTCAAACGGGATTTTTCTTTTCACCTGGACTCATTAGCTATGCAACCGTTCCACACAGAGGGCAAACACGTTTGCTAATTAATATGTGGACAGCTTATCTACCGTTCATTCTGGTCATCGCATTGATTTAAGGAGAGATTAAATCACGCCCATGGTCATCTCTGGAGCAATCATATGTAGTATTTTCATTAACTTGGCCCAGAGGGGGCGGCGCCAGAATAAAACAGAGAGTAGCGACCACGATCAAAGACACAGACTGGGGGATTTCAGGAAAGACTAGCACAACGATCAAAGACAATAGTGGTCCCTGAAACAAGTGACGCAAGTTCCTGCAGAAAGTTCGCATCTCAGTGTTAAACACAGAACCGCGAGCGGAGATACGAAGACCAGGAGGCGGCTTCTCTCTTTAGTCTGGCGGTCAGAACCCCAAAAGTGTCCTGAGATCTAAAAAGGTGTCAAATTCTTCAGGTCCCACTTATCTTTCATTTCATTTTAGATATATACAGACCACGTAGAAATACACTTTATCACTCGTTGGGCAGACCTTTACAGGAGCACTAGCTATATTTTAAATCTTGTTATAGATTATCCCCTGGATTTTATATATATTTGCAGTGAACTGTGCAAAGCGGTAAAATATATATTGTGTAAAGTGATCAGTGGTCTAGTTTATTCATTCTATTTCACTGGATTTTGTGTTAATTTAAATCTATTAAATTAAACCGTCTCAATAGTTCCATTTGTAAATGTAATAATATACCTGCTATATTATTTCCAAAAGATAATAGATGTTAAATGCTTAAATTTACTTTTAAAGTCACGAAGGAATTTATAATTAATAA
This sequence comes from Oreohelix idahoensis, assembly GCA_024509875.1. NCBI lineage: Eukaryota > Metazoa > Mollusca > Gastropoda > Stylommatophora > Oreohelicidae > Oreohelix > Oreohelix idahoensis. Next base: position 2,605 of record JAMPIV010007312.1, on the reverse strand, counting down.
ATTTAGTTAAGTCCTATATTTATAGATGTGTGTTTTAACCACTAAAACTCGCGCAGTGTTTATTAAATACATAATTAAATACGCGAGCGTATATAAAATAGTCTTAACGGGAAATTTATCGCGCGTTAGAATGTTATTGGATTTTTCGATATGAATTACATGTTTTCTATTTTTCATATATAGAGTGATCCCTTTTGCAACCCAGCAAATCAATCTAAGCAAAGCAAAGCATAAACAGTATGTAGAGTCTCCCTGACTCAGAACTTGTTAAGACTGTGTAAATTTTTAATCTTTGAGGCGATTCTATGTTTGGAATTCCGCTATCTAACTTATAGCAAAGAAAGCACACCCAAAGACAAATTTAACACACCATCAAGCAAATTAAGTTGTAACGGGAAGAAGAACACTGGCCCGAGCTTTTGTTAGTTTACTGATACAGAGAGAGAATACATATTTACCTGAACAGTGATGTGACCAGTTTTCTCCCTGGACTTAAACCATACCTCACGGATAAAGTGTATCAGCACGCGTAAGAATTTTTATTATCAGCGGCAAAGTCAAATAGACCACACCATCCTATCCCCGGTATCAGAGACCGTGCCCTCCCATAGAAACTGTTATTAAGAAAAGAGAAACAAATACAGATTCATTTTCCAGCGATTACGGGATCCTTTTTATGTGCTGAACGCCTACCCGCTAGGCTGGAACTTGAAGTAACACTCACACATTTAGTTGGAGGTGTAACTGCTGTTGTGTTATTCTATGGAGTTCCAGATTTTATTCACAATCGGTAAGTGAGAGCAAGATGAGTGAAGGCCTTTACTAGCGCGTGTATGAATGACAGGAAATTTAATCTTTTTTTGTAACCATTTTTGTTAACTTGCTTACCTGGTAATATAATTTTCTGTATAACCTACATTGTTCCTTTAAGTGGGATAGTTGATAATTTGTTAACTCTGTTTAAAACCCCCTCCTTTTCATTTGCTTAGTAAAGGGAAGAACAATTGGGGAGAACAGGATTTTTTCTACCACCCATACCTAATTTTGAAACACCTCTTTCATAGTAATTAACTTCACTGTTAGGTTAACTTACCTATGTTCCTGATAACTATCTATCTTTGGACTGGTACCCTTGTTATTTGCATTTTTCTGTACTTATAATAATTTTTGCTGTAAACACATGATTATTGTAGTGATTGTTTTTTTAACTTTAATAAACAACATAAACTTAATCGTTACAGTGTTGGAATACCCAAAGCCCAAAATTTCCCCTTTTTGTTTAAGATAGTTGTATCCACGTCGTCTGTGTGTTTGAAGCACCAAATCGGTGTGAGAGCAGGTGTGTGTCTGGAAACTGGCAAATAATTGTTTGACCAGTAGAGCCTGAAGAGTAGATTGAGTGAAACGATTTGTCGTAAATAAGTCTGTCTTCACTCTCCTCCAGCACTCTGTGAAGCAACTATTTACTCTCTACATTTCTACCACTGAGCTTTTCACCATCATTCTACACTCTAAACCGGACTACTATTTCTAAGACTCTTTCTCTCAAAAAAATTTACGACAATATTTGTGGGCTGGTCCTGGGATCTTGAGCTACAATTGAGGCAATCGCATAGCCGGGATAAAGATATTTTGAGTCTGATCTAAGTCTGGGTCTAACTAGATAGAGTGTGAGTGATCTGTCTTTGTGATTTAGGGAAATAAATAAATAATTAATTACACCCCTAGACAACGCCTTTTAGTATTTGGGTCGTCCACACAGCATATTTACTGGTTGTTTTCTTTCCACAGCAGTAGAAAGTACGGATAATCATAAATTTGGTTAGCTAAATTATCCTCTGGCAGAGAAAATTAAATTTTTTCTTTATAAGATTTGCTGGGATTGCGTGATTGGTTTTACAGTCACTAAAGGTTTTTGAAGTTAAAAAGAGTTGAGCTTAGCTAAAGACGCCTTGTTCTGACTTTTTAAGTCTAGTTAACATCGTCTCTTCTCATAAATTGACTTCAGGGGCGAGTTTTGTGACGGAGAATTTAACATGTTAGGGAAATTTTTTTTTTCCTTTTAAATTGTTTTAATATAAATTTCTCTCTACTGTTAGTAAGAGTAGATTCTTTTCTAGTGTAAATTACCATTTTAATGGCATAGTCGTTTGCGTTAAGAGTCTTAAGTGACAATAATAGCAGCGATAAGTTTGCACATTTCAAATAGGAGGTAACACAAGTAAATTTATAGTTTGTGTTTTTTTTCTCGTAGCGGCATTGAGTTTTTTCCCCTTCTTGTTCTTTCGTACTATTCTCTAGTCATACTACATCTTATTCTTTGACAATGGCAGAGAGGATAAAGATGAGATCCATCCTGAGGCTGGAAGCGAAAGAGGCAGGACTAATTGCAGAAGCTGCGAACCTGTTTATCAGCAAAGAACTTGAAAGATATGACGCGGACCAACAGAGAGAAGAAAAAGAGAAAAAGGAAGCGGAAGAGAGGGCAGAAGCTAGGAAGAAAAAAGCGGACGATCGTCAATTGGAGCAGAAGAAAATTGAGGCAGAGATGGACGCCCGCAGGGAAAAAGAGAAAAAGGAAGCGGAAGAGAGGGCAGAAGCTAGG
>JAMPIV010007311.1:0-12500 GCA_024509875.1 Oreohelix idahoensis | reverse complement strand
AAAGGGTTGGGGGGTTGGTGGTGGGTGGGAGGTTCCTGTGTGTGGGTGGTGTTTTGGGGGGGGGGTTTGGGGGGGGATATTGGTACGGGGGGATTGGGGGGGGGGGGGGGGTTTGGGGGGGGATCATAAGGGTGGTGGGGGGGGGGTTTGGGCGGTGTTTCATTTAGAGGGGGGGTTTTGGGGGTTTTTGAGGGAGGGGGGGGGGTTTTGTAAAGTATGTTTGCTGTTAGTGGTGGGGGGGGTAGGTGGGTTGGGTTAAAGGGGGGGGGTTGTTGTGGGGGGGGGTTGGGGTTGATGGGGTGCCATAGGGGTTGTGGGTGGGGGGGGGGTGTTTGGGTGGGGTGGGTTTTGGGGGGGGGGTTTAAAGTGGTGGGGGTGGGGGGTGGGTGGGGTGTGGGTTATGTAGTAGGGGGTGGGGGGGGTGGTTTTGTGGGGGAAGGGGTGGTTGGTTGGGTTGGTTGTTTTGGGGGGTTGTGGGTGGCAGGGTGGTTTGGGGGGTTGGTGGGGCTGGGGGTTTGGGGGGGGGGGGGGGGTGGGGGGGGGGGGGTGTTTGGGGGGGGTGTGGTTGTTGGTGTTGGTCAGGGGGAGGGGTTTATGGGTTTTGTTGTTTTGGGGGGTAATCGGGTTTGGGGGGTTGGTTGAGGGTTGGAATTGGGGGGGGGTGGTTTGGGGGGTTGTGGGGGTGGGGGGGGTTGTTTGTGGGGGGGGGGGGTTTGGGGGGGGGTTTTGGGGGGTGGGGAGGGGTTTTTGGGGGGGTGGGGTGGTTGGGGGGCGGGTGGTGGGGGGGGTTGGTGGGTTTCTGGGTGGTGGTGGCGGGTTTGTTGGGTTTGGGGTTGTTTGGGGTGTGGTTGGGTGTTGGGGGGTTGGGGTGTTGTGGTTGGGTTGGGGGGTGTTACGGGTGGGGGGGGTGGTTAGGAGTGGGGTTAGCTAGTTCGGTGGGGGTGGTTTTGGTGGGTCTTGAATGGGGGGGGTGGGTGGTGGGGGGGTGTTTGCGTTGAGGTTGGGTGGGGGGGGGTCTTTGGGGTGGGGGGGGGGTGGGTGGCTGGGTGGGGGGGGGGGAATGAGTGGGGGGGGGGGGGGGGGGTGGGGGGGGGGGGGGGGGGGGGGGGGGGGGTAGGGGGGAGGGGGGGGGGGGGGGGGGTTTCTGGGGGGTGGGGGGGTGGGGGGGGGGGGGGGGGGGGGCCTTAAGGGGGGGGGGTGGGGGGGGGGGTGGGGTGGGGGGGGGGGCTGGGGGGGGGGTGGGGGTGTGGGGTGGGGGGGGTGTGGGGGGGGGGGGGGGTGGGGTAGGTTGTGGGGGGGGTGGGGGTTAATGGAGGTTGGAGGGTATGGTTTGGGGGGTGGTGGGTTCAGGGGGCGGGGGTGTGGGTTAGTCCGGGAGGGGGGGTTTGGTGCGTTGGTGGGGGGGGGTTAGGGGGTGGGGGGGGGGGTTCTCAGGTGTTGGGGGGGGGGGGTTATGAGTGGGAAGGGTGGGGGGGGTGTGGGGGTGGGGATGGGGTACGAAAGGTGTGTGGTTGGGTTAGGGGAGTGTTTTACCTATTGGCGTTTGGGTTGTGGGGGTACGGGGGGGGGTGGTGCAGTTTATTGGGGGGGGGGGGGGGGCGGGGGGGGTGGACTAGTTGGGGGGTGGGGGGATTTGTGGGTTTTTTTGTGGGTTTTGGGAGGTTGGGGGGGGGTCGGTTTTTTGGGGTTGTGGTCTCTGGTTGGGTGTGAACGGGGGGGGGGCGGGGGTTGTTGGTGTTGGGTTATGGGTGGGTGTGGGTTTGGTAAGGGACGGGGGGCTGGGGGGGGGCGGGGGGGGGTGGGTGGTTAGACGGGTGGATGGTGGTGGGGGGTGGGGTTGGGTGGGTGGGGGGGGGGGTAGTGGTACGGGGGGGGGGGGGGGTATGGGGGTGTGGGGGGGTTACGGGGGTAGGGGGGGATTAAGGTGGGTGGGGGTTGGGGGGGCGGGGAAATGGTTTGGGGGGGGGTGGGGGAGGTGGGGGGGGGGGGGGGGGGGGGGGGGGTGGGGGGGGGTATTGGGGGGTGGAGGGGGGGGGGTTATGGTGGGGGGGTGGATGGCGTATTGGGGGGTGAACACCGATGGGGGTCTTGCTTATGCGGTTGGGGGGTGGGTTAACTAGATGGGGGGGGGGGGGTGGTACGGGTGGGGGGGGGGGGGGGGGTGGTGGGGGGGATGTGGTGGGGGGTTGTTGGTATGGGGTGGGAGTGTGGGGAGGAGGTGGGAGGGGGTTGGTTTGGTTGTGGGGATGGTGGGTTTTTATTGGGGGGGGGGGGCCAGGTTGGGTAATATGAGGGTTTTTTATCGGGGGGTTGGGGATTTGGGTTATTCGTGGTGGGGGGTGTGGGGGTGGGGTGTTTGACTTTGGTGCGGGGGTTGGGGAGGTTGGTGAGGGGTAATATTGTAGGGTGGGTCTGTGTAGGGTTGGTTTGGGGTTTTGTTTTGGGGGGGGTGGGGGGGTTTTTTTGTTGGGGGGGTTTATAGGGTATTGGGTCAAGGCGGGGGGGGGGGGGGGGGGTCACGGTGGGGGGGGGGATTGGTGGGGGGGTTTTGGGGGGGGAGTTGGGGGGGTTGGTTTGTTCCTATTATATTTGGGGGGTGGTGGGGTGGTGTTAGTTGGTAGTGGGGGGGTGTGTTGTTATGGGGGGGTGTTTAGTTGGTTTTGGGGGGGGGTGGGTTTCTTGGGGGGGTTATTTTTGTGGCTGGTTTTGTTTTTGGGGTGTGTGGTGGGTGGTTTTTGATTGGGGTTTTTGTTTTTTCATTAGTGCATGGGAGGGGGGAACTTTTATGTTTGGGTTTGTTTGGGGGGGTGGTTTATATTTTGTTTTTTAGGGAGGTGTGGGGGGGGGTTTTACGTTCCACAGGGGGGTGTTTTTTTGGTGTTAGGGGGGTTTTTTCTGTGGTGTGGCGGGAGTGGTTGCAGGGGTTGGGTGGGGGGGGTACGGTTGGTGAGTGGTGTGTGGGGTTCGGGGGGGTGTGGGGGGGGTGGGGGTGGGTTTTGGGTTAGTTTTTTGGGTTTGGGGGGGGATCTAGTTTAAATATTTTTTGGTTGGGTTCGGGTTGGGGGGGAGGTGGTGGGGTTTGCGGGGGGTTTTTGTGGATTTTGGGGGGGTACTGGGGGGGGGGTGGGGTGGGCAATTGAGGCGGTGGGGGGGGGGGGGGGGGGGTGTTTTGTTTTCGGGGTGGGTGGGTGTTTTTGGGGGTTGGGGTTTTTTGGGGTTTGATGATTGTTTACACTATGGTTTGTGGAGGTCAGGATTGGGGGGGTATGATCATTTTTATGGGGAGGTTTTGAGTGGAGATGGTGGTTTGGGGATGGTTGGTTATTGTTTGTTTTATATTTTTGGTGGTTTGTAAGGGAGGGTGTTGATTTCAGAAAGTGGGGGGGGAGGGCGTTTTCTTGTCAATTGGAGGGTTTTGCATGGTGGGAGGTATAGGGTGGAGATTGGGTGGTTGACTGATGAAGTCCTGTTAAAGATTTAATGAGGATGTTACAAGGTTATTGGGTCACAAGAAAGTTTTGTTTTGATGCAGTGGGGTGTGGTGCGTCGACGCATTTTGGCGGGTCTGGGGTATTGGTATTGTAGGTTCATAACCATTGTTGGTTTTAAATGTTTTTTGGGGTATGGGTTGGGTATTGCGAATGGGTATATGGAGAAGGGTGGGAAACCTATTGCTTTTTTGGTTGGGGTTGTGAAATTTTCAGTTATTCTGGTTCTGATTTTTACTATTTGTATTTTTGATTGTGCTTTATTTTGTGTTGTGTAAGCCATTTAAGTTTTTGGGGTCCAGATAATAATGGAATATAAAATTAAATCTAGTTTGTGTCTTTTTGTGGTCTTTTAATGTGACATGTATTTTCATTGCCATGGAGATATAATAATTTTATTGTTGATAGAATTAATACTCAGTTGCCGTGATTTCACCTTTTATTCACTTTATTGTTGTGTTGGGGTGTGTGTCCTTTGAGGGGGGGGGGGGTTGCAATTATGGATTTTAGCCATTTTTTTCTATAGTGGTTATCGATCATGTTGGTTAATTATTCCATTTATAAAAGGTGACAATAGATTTGGCCAACGCTTGGTTACTCATGGTCATTTAAGTGAGTATAAGGTTTTGATAATGCACCATCCTGGAAGTGGCGATGACTTATTTTTAACGTGACCAATTGTTATAATTTTCTAAACGGGTTCGGAATATCTGCAGCCTGAATAGGTGCAGCATGTCTCTGGACTCTAGACTTGACCTCTTGACAAATGTTTTACAAGATCCCCGGTTCATATTTAAATAAATCGTATGTCTTTATTAATCAAAATGGTATTGCGGCTAAAAAAAGGACGCAAGGACTCTAGTTTTTAGTTCTGGAATAAAACCCATGTGTCCATAGCATTACTGAGAGTCTACTCAGTGTGCATGCAATGAAGAATTAAAGGCTCTCATACCTTTAGCACAAGAATTTGCGAGTGCATAGACTTGTCCGAGTGTTGTACCATTCGTACCAATATACCATTCTTCATAGTGATATACGATTTGTGATTCGTATTTTGATTGGGATCCCCTTTCTTTGCAGAAGGAAGAATTTCTTCAAAGAAGGATCCTCTTCTTGACGTTTAACAAACGAATGGGTCATTGGAAATAAGCACCAAGTGACTTCGTATTGGCTATCAAATTATATTTACAATAATCATATGCAAGTTGGGGGGTAGAGTTAAGCTAGCTTGACCTAACATCTTGCCACCACATTGCCAAAAGTAAATTAAACATCATACATTTGCAATAATATCCTTACAAAAATATGTTTTAAAATAAATTCGGCATCTTCTTCAAAAAAGTAGATTTAAAATAACAATTGCTTAAAATAATAATCTTAAATAAAATTAAAGTGAACATTGATAAAATAAAAATAAAAAAAAAAAATAAAAACAAAAAATAAAAAAAACAAACAAACAAACCAAGGGACTGATAAAAATCGAATTCTCCTCATACAGTAAATTAGTGATTTTGAGACATTTATCAGAGGTGTGTTGGGTAAGAACTGTGGTGAGGTGAAAAATCTTATATTTTAAACGTGTCTGCTACTGAATGACTCAGGGACTCGGTGTTTTTTCCAGTGCACGCGAAAAACTTTGATCGAGAGGTGAGCAGCTTTGAGTCTCATAGCAGATACGGCTGACAATGAGTGTGCAAATGATAGGTTCATGAAGATGAGGTGGGGTAAACAGTTACTTACCTCGCTGTCTTTGCCGTCTAAAACTCAAGACCAGAATCAGACTAGTTAGATAGTTAGAATAGTGTTACCGTGGCAATTTTTGGGGTTTTATGAGATATGATTTCGCTTGGAGGGGTCCCCTGTATTTTAGTGGTTTAATGTGATGTGATGCACAAGTTGCTGAACACAATCTAAATCTGCATTATCAAAGATGCGGCAAAGGCCAGGTTGGACGGTTTGGACAACACATTTTATTAACAATTGCTCGAAGCTTTCCATTAATTCATAGAATATATGCTTTTTTCATGCAGTTCATAACTCACGTGCATCATAATCAGAATTTCCATTTCTCACAATAATCTAACAATCCGACCCACTGAGGTTTATGGGCGATCTAGAGGTTGAACACTTTAGGAATTTGCAGAAACTAAAACATCTAGGAGCTCAACATGTATGCGTCCGTCCACCTTGAAATACACACAGATATGACCTCAAACACAGACTCCCTTAGTCATTCAGGAGCAGACCGTTTAAATATTTCACGAGTTCTTGTAACACACCTCTCAATATGTCTCAAATCACTAATTTACTGTATGAGGAATTCGATTTTTATCAGTCTTGTTGTTTGTTTGTTTTTTATATTTTTAGTATTTTTTTTTTTTCATTTTCATTAATTTTATTTATTATTATTTTTTTAATTCTTTATTTTTTATTTTTTTTCTTTAATTTATTTTAAAAACATACTTTAATTATGATGATTATATTAAATGTATGATGTTATATTACTTTTATAATGATAAATTCCGTAATAATGCTTAAAGTAAATGTGAGGATGAAATGATACAGCATATGAGAGAGAGAGAGGAAGGGCAGAATGTCAGACAGGCCTGCGTGACCAATTCTTAATCCTTTGAAGATAAAGTTCGTTCGTTCGTTCGTTTGTTCGTTCATCTAAACCTCTCGATACAGAGATTCTAAGGTCATTTAATGATCAAAAATACTAGAGAAAGATACCTCCATCGATAAATCAACAAGCTTAAGGTGGTAGTATACCTTGATAGGGTAAAAAACACAAATTTTCCTTTCAGAATCAAACAAACATTGATATAGTGTTAGTATGGACTTAAAATATTTGTCCACATAATGACCTCATTAATTATGCAAATTAGCTATCAAATATGGCCGCCGTAGTGAATAAATTATACACCTTTTTTAAAACATCATAACTATGTTATTTTTACAAGGATCTGACTAAAACTTGGCAAATTGAATCAGTATATATAGCTTGCGGTTTTGACCTAAAATAACAGATATTGACCGAAAGGTTGATTTTTAATGAATTTTCAAAATTTATATTTCTTGAATGTTTGATATTTGTGCCTCATTATATATGCATGATGGTCATAAAACTAAAATTTTGAACTCAATTGTATCCATTTTAGGTCAGAATCTGTAAGATTATATGACAACCAACTGTTCTAATTTTCATGTCAATTGAATGTACAGATCCAGAGATATCTTGTTTCAAAGATCACTAATTATGTTAAAAAGACAATTCCGAGAAAACAAGGAAAAACAGAAAAAGTACTCACAAAATGAAGTTTAATGAGCACCTGTTGAATAAAGGTCTCCTTCTACCGCAGTTGCAGTGTCTATGAATCCCCTATTCAGTGCTCTCATGGTCTTCCTTCTGTTTTTTGTCTTTTCCATGAATTTTTTAACAGATCCAGATATGCGCAGCGTGTCTGTTTTGGTGGATAATGTCGTGGTACTAAATCCCAAAAAACCTAATCTGTGGCCTCCCCCAATAGAACGCACAAATGTCACCATTCTTACATTTACTTCTTTGTGTTTGTGAGTAGCTGAATACGATACATCAGAAGTATAGAAATTGGCATTCCATTCGCCACAGTTTGTGCCCTTGATACTGATTTCATGTAAAAAGACATTCCGAGTCTCTTCGAGGATATCACAGGTCAGTGAGTACTGATAACATTTGTCACATCTAATGTAAGCGCATAATAACCCAAACAGCAGTTTTACATCCATAAGGATAAACCCATTTCCTCTGTTGTCATTTTTAGTATTCCTTCACTTTCTTGGACCTTTATTTTCATTGCTGAGGAGCACAGAGGCTTCATAGCGTCACTATCGACAATAGGTGTCTCATTTTCAGGCAACGGTTTGTTGGTGTACCGATTTCCACACCTCACAGTCTTTGTCTTATTTCCCATTGTGAACAAAAAAAGCTCTGCTAACTACTATTATACAGAATCAGTATAAAACTAGCAATAAATAGAGTTGATGTGGGTGAAAATGCACAATGCATGTAACAAATGTTGAAATTTACGATCAACGCTTTCTAGACACACACTTTTGAAAAATTCATAAGAAATCATTGAGTGATTCCCCGTTGAAAAGTTATAAATATCTTTTTCCTGTTGCCTCAGTATAATTATAATTTCGCAGTTTTACAATTACGCACCTTCATGTTGGGTCATTATTCACATGTTAACCAACTATAAACATTGGTTGCTATGCAAATCACTCAAGGGGGTGTGTGTAGAAAAACACTGATTCCTATCATACCAGAGTATCTCTAAGCTTCTATGAATTATTTTTAGTTCAAGAACATGTTGACGATGATTTAAAGCATGAAAATGAAAATTGTAGGATTTTTATTTTTTTAACGTTTTCTTAAAGTTGCTGGACTTTGGCATCAAATATAAGACCAGCATGGATGGACGTATGAGACGATGCATCCGTCGAGTATACAATCAACGCCCTACAGGAACAATTAGTGAGGGAAGGAGGGTTACAGTAAATGCACTTGTCGTTATTAATGACTGGATATCAATGAAACACTTAACCTACATCAATTATAGAAACGCATAGTTAAGATGTTGATGGTACCCATCCGTATGAGACAGTTCAGCATATGCTGCTCACTTGCCCAGGACTCTTCACATAAAGACGGCATCTATTGCCGGGCTCCCCAACAATCACTAACACTCTATACAGCACCACTCAACAGCTACAGAACACTTGTAAATTCTTCAGCTTGGCACTGACTGATAAGATGATAGGAAACTCTTTACAGAGCGATACAACAGGAGGCAATATGATCATTAGAAGCAGTCCCCCCCCCCCGTCGAATAAGTGTTTCGCCCCTGCATACTCCTTTACACTCTAAGAGGGGGCGGGCTTACTTGGGTCATGACTCCCAAGTGTACCAGCCTCCTGTTGTCTTGTATCGAAAATGAACCCATTTAACTTTGGTAGCAACTTTAAAATCCCCAACTCCGCCAGCCGTTGAGGCAATTGTGAAATAACAAAGAGAAGACAAATTATTCCGTTCGTTCCGTCGCACACCACGATTAGGGACAGACACTGACATACCTGCGCGAAGCCGACGAAGCTAGCCACTGCGCGCTAGCAACTGAAATTATGTGCCCAATACCTCTTACAATATACGCTACGTGTTGCTCGTCAGTCACAGCTCTTTCACCAGCACACCGAAAAACTAAACGTATTGTGGACGTAGAAAAATTCCTGGTGTTTTATGTACCGCAGAGTTTACTGTCACGATTTCCATATCCCTGTGCGGTTGTTCCACAACCAGCATGATGCCTTTTCGGCAGTTTCACTAAGCCTCTTCAGTGCCCTTGTTCTCGGCTGTCCCCTCAGCCCCAACGGTTTCAATAAATCATATAACTACAAATCCTTGAGGATGAAGTAATAAATGATAGAAACACTGGAGCGAGGGAAGAAACAATTGACACTTGTCACGGTGTGGCGGTTTATTTCTAGTTGTGGCGGTACGCCTCTTCTTGTTGTGGCGTAAGGGCCCAACGGTTTTCTCGTTGCAAGGCTGGGTGTTATGTTATTGCGGGGAGAGTTAGTCAATCATGATCATTATAGAGCATCGCGCTGATAGATGGTTAATTTCGCAAGTGGTGGTGTAAAGCTTTGTATCCATTATACTGACGGTTGAACTTCTGATATTCAATAATGGGATAAGTCCTTTTATGAGTCCACATGTATTTATTACATAGAAGATTATAGACAATATTTCAAACAATGGTTGTCATGAAGCATAAATATATAAAGTTCTGTTCCTTCCTTGAATTATGATTTATCTTCAATTCAGTCCTTGTCATATAACAAATAGACAGAACGACATAACTGTATGCACGCGTGGCTAGTGATCCCAGCGACCGACAGTGAGATTATGCGTTCGTCAATAATTATAAATCTATCTCGACTTAGGTTTAGTCACTTACTAACCTGTAACGTTCTTCTTCCAAATCATAACATTGGACTGACCCATGTCCATCATTAATTATAATATAATCTGTGTGGCACTCCATGCCCGACACTGCATGAATACAAGGACACGTCTTATCCGTTCGACGGTCATACAAGAAAGGGTCTGGTAACCTAGTCACGGTGCGTGACATACCAACGCACACACGTCATAATCAATCGTGTGTATCGCGTACACTAAACTAACAATTATTTACATTATATTAACCGTGGTCACCTCTTAATCTTATGCTGCTAACCTCTAGCAGACCATGCCAATAAAATACCGTAATACACGGACGACATTAATATTTTACATAATTATCTCCCTGTCATCAATGACTAGTTAGGGGGTGGAAGCTTGTTTGCAGCCAAGGAAACAATTAGATTATGAACAAAATATGAGACTGAATAGAAGATGTTCATACTTTGTAACTTGTATAAATTTATTATAAACATTTGCATTAGTCATAACATTTTGTTTCCGGTACAATATTTGTTATTTTTCTTTTTTTAAATTTTCTTTCTTTTTTTTGTGCACATTGTCAAAAAAATGTAAAAGATTTTCAACTTAATGCACATTTTAAAGTATTGAGCACTTAGTTGTTCTACAACTCTCTATGATAATTCACAACTGCACTGTATTCATTCAGTCGTAAATGTGCACAACAAAATGTTTCATCAGCACTAACTAGTGCTGTTCGTTAATCAGAAAATTGCCCCTTTTGTATTTTTATCAATAGATTTCTGCTTCCGTGTTATTAATAAAAGAAAAACACATTTTTTATATTGCTTCGTATTTATGGTCAAGGGTTATCTCTTAACGAAGAGTTTGGATTTGCTTAAACCAAATAAATAAATAAGTAAATAAATGAAGAAAAAACTGAATACTTGGATGTGACTGTGTCCAATGGCTAGCATTCTTGCTACCCGTGGCAAGGCGATCGGTATCAAAATCTTAAACAAAAAATACGTCATTTCATTTACGTCGTATTCTATGAAATAATTGGAGCTTCGAGCTGTTAATAAAATGTGTTGTCCAAACGTCCAACCTGGCCTTTGCCGCATCTTTGATAATGCAGTTTAAGATTGTGTTCAGCACTTGTGCATCTCATCATTAAATAAATACAGGGGACCTCAAGCGAAATCATATCATAAAACCCCAAAAATTGCCCCGGTAACACTATCTAACTATCTAACTAGTCTGATTCTGGTCTTGAGTTTTAGACGGCAAAGACAGCGAAGAAAGTAACTGTTTACCCCACCTCATCTTGATGAATCTATCATTGCACTCATTGCAGCAGTATCTGCTATGAGACGCAAAGCTGCTCACCTCTCGTAAAGTTTTTCGCGTGCACTGGAAAAAACACCGAGTCCCTGAGTCATTCAGTAGCAGACCGTTTAAATATTTCACGAGTTCTTATAACACACCTCTCAATATGTCTCAAATCACTAATTTACTGTATGAGGAATTCGATTTTTATCAGTCTTGTTGTTTGTTTGTTTTTTATATTTTGTGTATTTATTTTTATTTTTTTTACATGTTAATTAATTTTATTTATTATTTTATTTTAATTCGTTATTTTTTTTTCTTTAATTTATTTTAAAAACATACTTTAATTATGATGATTATTGCAAATATATGATGTTATATTACTTTTATAATGATAAATGCTGTAATAATGCTTAAAGTAAATGTGAGGATGAAATGATACAGCATATAGCATATGAGAGAGAGAGAGGAAGGGCAGAATGTCAGACGGGCCTGTGTGACCAATTCTTAACCCTTTGAAGATAAAGTTCGTTCGTTCGTTCGTTTGTTCGTTCTTCGGGAATAGCAGCGACGTTGCTACAACGGCCCATGCACTATTTAAGTTGAGAGCACAATGTTACACAAAAGTTCTATCGAAGCACTCAGTAGGACTTTAAAAGATATAAGAGGCGACAATAGACTCATGAGTAGTGTGAACGTATTATTTGCAGGCCCAAACAATCTGTGTAGTGGTACTAAACTCCAAATAGCTTTTTTGAAGAACTACATAATGGAGGCCACCATCCTGACAGGTTGTTGTAGCGGCGAGAAAGTCTGCATACCAAGAATCCCAATGATTCCCTCCGATCTGTCATTCAATTTTAAGAGACTCCAATTCCCAATTCTGTTTTTCAATGACCATTAATAAAGCACAAGGTCAAACAATTCACGTGGCCGGCGTCGACTTGGGCGATGAGTACTTCTCACATGGGCAACTGTAGGTGACATTTTCCGAGTTAGCACACCGGAACACTTATACGTGTTGTCACCAAGTCACTGTGCTACCAATGTCGTCTACGAAGAAGCCCTCACTTAATTATTTTGTGTGTGTTAGAAGCACAAATCAATGCAATAATACAATTGAAGCCAAAAATAAACGTAAACCAGTGCTTCCCTAAAAACCTTATTTAGGCGATTAATTATTTTCGCACAAAACCCGACTTGCACATATTCCATCGACATAACCAACTCTCACACCGTATGTTTAACACTGAGAATAACATTATGACTTTAAACCGACGTAAGCTTGTATATATTCAATGATCGTAAATTTCCAAATGTTAGATAATCTATTGAAGGCGCTAGCCTGCCCAAAGCAATTCTAGTATGGTATTTCCTTGTTGTGTCACCATCCAGAGTCCCATTTATACTGCATAAATAATTGAAACTTTCAACTTTCTGTAGTTTTTCCCCGTTCAAGATGATATCAAAGGTCTCGTTAGAAAAGTTCATAGCTTTAGTTTTAGAGGCATTTATTTGGAGACAATTTTAACCGAGAGATGACACAAATTAATTATTGCTTCCTGGGATTGTCTTGGTGTTGAACTTAAGAATGCAACATCATCAGCTAAGATCCAGGTCCCCCAGAGAATTTTCCATTTCCATTTGTATACCCAATTGTTCATTGTGGTATAGGTTGTTTCTCATAACCCAAGCAATTGCTATTCCAAAAAGTA